>VZTF01002608.1:307896-341227 GCA_013397755.1 Cnemophilus loriae | reverse complement strand
AAGGGAAGGGAAGGGAAGGAGCTCGGGGAGCGCACCGGGGAGGAGGAGGATGCGCGATGCTTTCTGTTATTGACAAACCCTGACCAACAAAATGACATTTCTACAGCTTCCCAGGCGGGGTAATTCCGACTGGCGCTGGCAGAACTCACCAGTTTGCAAGAGAAGGCAGCAAGGAAGGTGGATTCGTGTGGCCTGACAAGTTCCTGCGTTCCAAATTCCTTCACGCACCGTGCCCACCCCAGAAAATGCAGCCCGGGCTTCGGGCACCCCTCGGGCTGCTGTGCCAGGGGCACGGCAGCTCCTCACACACCGAATAACTGGGAACATGTGCACGACTGAGCAGAACGAGAGCCTCTGAAGTTAGAAGCACTTCAAGCAGAAATAAGGACTTTTCAAAGCCACTCTAAGGAAACGCTGCTGAAAAGGCAGGGAGCCATCAGAGTTCCGACCGCCACCTTTTACCTTTTTACTTATTTATCGAAGTGCTGAAACATAAACCCAGCAGCCAAGAAAGCCTTCGCACCAAACGCGGAGCACCTGGCACGTTACGTGGCATGGGAATAGTCGGGAAAACGAGAGGTAGTGGGTTAAACGGGATTAAAGAGAGGATGAAACTGAATCCCAGCCTCCCTCACTGAGCCCCCAACCACGAAAACATCCCAAAAGAGGGGAGGCAGCAAAGGCAGCGCTCCAGTTTGCAGCTTCTCTGCCCAGGATGGGACGCCAGGTGTAAGCCTGGCCCTCTGTTTCTGTACAGCTGGCCCAAACTGAACTGTAACAAATTTTTTTCCATAATCAACACAAATAAATTGAAATACTATTCTCAATTTTAGAGGAAATAAAGGAACAGAGGAAAGGAAAAGAGAGTTCCTACTAGCTCCAATTTTTTAAAATGTCCACACAAAAATAAGTGGGACAAGTGGGACAATCCACGTTAAAAAACAAACTAATATTTTTATGGAAGAGAGAGAATATATTGATGGAGATATACACACACTAAGTTATTATTATTATTATTATTATTATTATTATTATTATTATTATTATTATTATTAGCCTCAGGCACTTTCTCACAGGTAAACATTTTATCCCATCAGTGAAAGACAGAATTGTCCTTAGAAAAAGAAAATAATGATAAAATATCCAAACATAAGAAAGACTTAGTGCTGGTTTTTTAATTGTTGTCACATTTTCTCAGGAAAAATTATTATATTTTAATGGTGTAAATTATGTTTATCACTGTCACGCTATGGAAATTAGCTTCTGATTCCTTTAAATTACAGACCTTTGTATCTGTAAGGAGTAGCATTTTCTCCCATAAGCTTATAAGGACTTTTAATAGAGTCTGGAAGAATTATACTGTGGCATTTAAAAATAAGCACTGTCAGACTTACCTGAGAAAATCAAATTCTGTGAGTTAATGCATGTTTGACTGGTCAGAATTTTAAAAGAGTATTTCACATGTACAGACCCTCCAGGTGAAGAAACCAACAGTCCCAGATCCTTAAATTTTGGAGTGTAAAAAGAGACTCCAAAAAATACTAGAGACGGTTTCACCCAGCTATTAAAATAAATGGTTAAAACCTAGGTAATTAAGAAATTTTAAAATATTACAGGAACAAAATATGGCACTAAGCTGTCAGAAAAGTACATTTATGGCATGCAAATATCTCAAGATAAAACCAAATTGTACCTTAACAGGAAAGCAGTGTGTGCAACCTCCATAAAATATTTTTCCTTAAGCACTGAGAAGAAATTGCTGTTGGTGAGAGGACTCATTTCTTGAGTGGAAGTGAGAAATATGATAAAGATCTATTTGCTGTGTATTTTAAAACCATTTTTATTCATATTCCAGGGCCAAACAAGAGTCTGAGAAAGAAAGCACCGAAACTGTGCTGAGCTGCTGGGTTCCAGTTTGTTACAAACCCCAAATGTCAGAGCCGCTCCGCCTTTGCCGTGGCAGAATTAAACACCTTCAGCTCATCTTCTGCTGGTGTCCTCCAGGTATTTTACACTGATTTGTCCTGAAATATACTCACGATTCCATCTGAGGGCTCCCTGCACTCCGGCAAGGCTCTGACGTCCCACGTGAACCCCCAAGGAAGCTCCCGGGGCTCCCCAGCCCCACTCTCAGCTCCTTCTCTGCCTGTCCCACCCAGGAGCAGCTCTGATTTATGACAGCTTTGCACGCATTGTGCAGCAGGCAAGAAGTGCCCGAGAAATGCCTGGCACAGTCCCGCAGAGCCCCGGTGGCACCGTGACCTGCGCGAGTGCAGAGCGCACCTGGCGCGGCCGAAAATGCCACCGTGCCCATAGCTGGGAATAACGAGTGCCCGGAGCTGGCACGGGAAGAGCACGACGGGGGCTGCTCCCACACGGGCAGAAGGGAAAAAGCACTTCAGAGCAGACTCTGCTGGAGCTCCAGCGTTGACACAAATAAACACTTTTTAAGCCGTTCCCATTTTCCGCAAGGTAAATGGCCACGAGCGGCCGTTCCCGACCTGAGCGGAGCAGGCTGAATTTAAGGATTAAAGGAATTTATTTCCCTTACCTTTGGGACGCTTTCAGTCCTGAATAACTCTGAATTTGTTTTATCTAAATTTACAGAGCGAAAAAAAAAAAAAAAAAAAAAAGTCCATCGAGGTGAGGAGTGTTTAAAAATTACAGAAACCAAAGGAGAGACTTTTGGTTCACAGGGTAGGAAAGGGACATTCAAGACCAGTCCAAGATATTATTTTAGGAAAGTCACTTTTTGCCACTGCTCTAAAATTTGCAGGGTAACTGAACGCTATCTTCACATTCTATTATACAAATTGTCTTTTTTAGGCAGATACAGACACATTTTCCTGTACATAAATGTAACTTTCTGGCCTAGATAACTCTGCAGACAGATAAAATATTGCTTCTTAACCAGGCGGTTTTTAGGAAATCTGTAACAGTAGCACCAGATTTTAATTTTTTAAGTGATATGTACGATGAGAGACAATAAATCTGTATCAAATCATTCTGTCAAGGCATAGGCACAAGGCTAAAGGAGGAGTGGCATTTTCAGGGAATGAAAAAGGAGGACTGGAGATGATGGAAGGTGGAGATGAAGAATAAATTGAGTAACAATACTGGGAAACAATGAAATGGAAAAATTAGGCCAACCTTTACCTGGTTTTCCATAAATTTAGCAATGTCATTTCAAATTCAAGAATACAACAGCTCATTTAAAAGAAACTACTATTTTTAAACAAAAACTGTCTACCAAAAGTCTGAAATTTAAAAAAAAAAAAGTGGGTTTGATCCAATCAATGCAATCGTATCCATTACAGCTTCAGGGGTGACCTTTGAATCCCATCTTTGCATCTTTGGAGCAATTCTGATTTCACCAATTCTCTGCAAGCAGAGCTGAAAAAGGTGTAAGAGCTGGGAATTCTGACCAGAGGAGTAAGAATTATAAATTCTGACCAAAGGAATAAGATTCTGACCAAAGGAGTAAGAATTATGAGTTATGATGGTGTAAGAACTCTGAATTCTGACCAACGGTGTAAGAACTGTGAATTCTGACCAAAGGAGTAAAAAATATGAATTATGATGGTGTAAGAACTGGCAATTCTGACCAAAGGAATAAGATTCTGACCAAAGGAGTAAGAAATATGAATTATGATGGTGTAAGAACTCTGAATTCTGACCAAAGGAGTAAGAACCATGAATTCTAACCAAAGGAGTAAGAAATATTAATTCTGACCAAAGGAGTAAGAAATATGAATTCTGACCAAAGGAGTAAGAATTATGAATTATGATGGTGTAAGAACTGGGAATTCTAACCAAAGGAGTAAGAATTATAAATTCTGACCAAAGGAATAAGATTCTGACCAAAGGAGTAAGAACTAAGAGTTCTGACCACAGCTATGAGGTGGGGACCCCATGTGCCACCGACCCTCTGAACTCTCATCCCCCAATAACCCAGTGTCTGCTGGACCCCACTATTCCACCACCTCCCTGAACGATGAGCTCCCGAATCCATGCGTGCAAAGGAAATTCAGCCTCACCTCCAGAAAGGTAAAAACAACCCCAAATGCCCAGATTTTTGTGCTGTTGCAGCAGTACCCAGCAGTCCCACACAGGCGTTTTTCAGACACACAGAGAGCGACTGAGCACTAATATTTCATGAAGGTGTCAGGTTACTCCCCCCAAAGGGAAGTGAGAAGTGCAAGGCAGCCCTGGTGTCGCCAGATTTTAGAGATAATTGCACAAACCTGTCACACATGGCTGTGACACAAACTCGTGGACAAATACAGACGTTAGAACTCTACATTTTTATGCAGGTTGAATATATTTCACCTCATGAACGGTGACTCCGGATCCCCATGGCATGGGGTGGCACTGGATGAGCTTTAAGGTCCCTTCCAACCCAAACCATTCTGGGATGTGCTACAGGAACACAGGGCAGGGGGAGAAGGGGGGTTTGCTTTGCCATAAACTGAGCTGAATAAGCAAAACAAAACAATTTTGCTCCACTGACTTCTAAAGATTTATCGACTGGAACCCAAAATTTGACCCACCACTGTCTTGTTACGTTTTATTAATCTGCACACACTCCTTTTATCTGTACTCTTGTCCAATGTCCGTACCACTGTCTGGTTTGTGGCCCATCAGACATTTCTTCAAGC
This sequence comes from Cnemophilus loriae, assembly GCA_013397755.1. Classification (NCBI taxonomy): domain Eukaryota; kingdom Metazoa; phylum Chordata; class Aves; order Passeriformes; family Corvidae; genus Cnemophilus; species Cnemophilus loriae. The sequence goes on along the minus strand of VZTF01002608.1, from coordinate 336,569 downwards.
AATGTTATTCATCTAAATTCATCCAAATGCACCTGTCACGACAAACCTTTCTGCAATATAAGAACAGAATTCTTGATTCAGAAGAAAGTTTTAAAAGTCAGTGTTTTCTACTTGCTAAGGCTCTGGAAAAATTATTGGGTTTTTTTTCAGAAGAACCAGTCTTTTAAAGTAATTCACCTGCTTTTTAAGGTAGGCAGAACAGCAGAAACGCGGGCTGCAAACCCCCTTTCAACCTCAGTAAAACTATCATTTAATGCCATGCTGTGTTACATCTCCTAAAGCAAGAGAACAGAATTTAAAGATCACATTTGTGCACTTTTGGGACTGTTCCCACAGCCCCAGTCCATCCCCCACCATGCTTTTTCCATAATTATGACAACGAAAATATACAAACTATAATAAGCACGTCCCAAAGGTTTGACCAAAACATAAACATGGCTTTAAAAATATCCTGGTCCCATTTCAGAAGGACAACTAATCCCAGATAACAAACCCTTCCCAGATAGAGTTAAGTGGGAATTTCCCATCATTTTCGTGCTAAAGTTGCCATACTCTGATCCAGCACCACATGGACACGTTGGACAAAGCTCTCAGGCACAGGGTGGGATTATTGGGATGTCCTGTGCAGCAGCTGGACTCGGTGATCCCTGTGGGTGCCTTCCAGCTCAGGATATTCCGTGTATCCATAAGGATTTGTACAGCAGGCAAGGCAGGGCGAGGCTCCGTTTCCATAATCCAAACGCGAGCAGGGCTCACCAGGGCTGAGCACGGAACAACCAGAGCCACCCCAGACACCTGACAGCAAACATCCTGCACCAGAGCAGCACGGATCTGCAGCGAGGCTGGATTTGCAGAGCAGCTGCAGCTCCTGGAAGCTCTCAGGTTCCTCTTGGAGCTTTCACAGGCGCGGCAGCCACGCGGCTCCCAAAGCCCGTAAGCTCTGGACTGGCAAACAAACCAGAATCTTCCCAAGAAACCTCAACAGCAGCTACTGACTGTCCAATTCTGCAGTTAAATCAACGTGGAAAAGATCCTGCATCCTCTGACATCTGCTTTGCTTTGGGGATGAAGGGCCTGTTCTATTATAAGAGAGAAATCCTGCTCTTTTTAATAAAAAACCCCCCCCACACACGGAATAAGAAAACGAAGGCAAACTTTTTAATAAACCATTCAGCAAAAGAGAATTTTCAGCTGGTTCTAGCACTGGTAATCACAGCCCTCAACACGTGTCGTTCCTGGGAAATGGTGTTTCCCAGTTATCTGAGCGGTGCAATGGTTCTGTTTAAAATATTTCTGTTGGATTGCTCAGGGAGCCTTTAGCAAGGGCAGCACAGCCCCAGCTCTCAGCAGTCTCTGCACGGAAGTTTTTGCCCTCAGTTGCCAGATCAGGTAGAACCAACACCTGTAGTGTCCCTATTATGGTCCTTTCTATTTTACAGATTGAGGGTGACTGCTGGTTAATTAATTATTGTGCTTCTCTGAAATTCAGGCACATCGCTAAAATCATGAAATAGAAGTCATCAAAACAGAAATATCTCTTTTTCTTTTTTTTTCTTCTCAGAGCACCAAGAGCTACAGAGATCCCAAAGACCCTTCTGCCTTCATAGACTGCTTCCCTGAATTCCTGGAGGAGGAATAAAAGCCTCTTGCATAACCCCCATCAGGGCAAGGCACTTTCTAAAACGAAATGGAACCTGCAGAATTCTCCTTTCAGGCCACTAAAACACACACACACACAGATTTTTCAGAAGATGATGCAGGAACACAAAGGAGCAGATTTGCCCTTACCCAGATGACCAAACCTCCCAGGTTATAAAAGCACACAGTGATTCAGGCATTGCTTCCTAAACTGCTGAACGTTTCGCACAGACAAACAGGCACTGCTTCCTCCCTGTGCCACGAATGCTGAAATCCCAGAATATTTCTCCAGAGCCACTTTGCAAACCATTCCTTGTAAACAAGGAGTGAGCTGAGAAGGAGGGAATGGGTTGGGGGATGATACTGTGCCCCAGTGACACATTAATGCAAATCAGGGGGAGGAGAGATGCATTTTTCATTCCTTGCCAGTGTCTTATCTTGCCTCCAAGCATCCAGCTGGAAGACGGGAGCCACTCAGCAGCTTGAGGATGGGAATGGTGTTGGTCCAGACGAACACAAAGCGCAAATATAAATCCAGATAAACACAGACTTAAAACATCAGCTCTCCTAAGGGTGGAACGGTGCAAAGAAAAGTCACTGCCTGTTTCAGACTGACTCTGTCTGAAGGTGAAAAACCACTGTAAAACCCCCCCAGTCCCTTCTGGCAGCAACTCCCACCCAGCTGGGGCTCAGGAACAAGCAGGGTGTGTAATAAGCTTTCAGTAGCTGCATTCTGAACAAATGAGTTCATTTTCACTTTGCCAGGTGGAATTCAGAAATTCTCAAGACAACCATTTGCTGTTGAGGTTTGAGATTAATATGAAACCAATTGTTCCATATTAAAAATTCAGTATGTTAATAATAATAATAATAATAATGCAGTTTATTTTGCTTCTGTTTATCCCCCCAGATTAAATTTAATCCGTGTTTGTATTGGTTGCCTGAGCATCTGAGCAAAAAAAAAATATATCTAGAATTAGGAAATAAAATGCTGACTGTTGTGATTTTACAATAATCTTGAAAATCTCAAAATAATCTGTTTCCAGTAGAAAGAGAAAAATGTTGATACTTACAAAGCATTAAAACATTACAAAAACACAAGCTGGCAATCATCAAAAGTTGCCTTCCCTTTTGGTCCAGCATTTCATACTTTTGTGAAAATGCTTTTTAGAGCAGCTTAAGATGTCACAAAATTGAAGTGCTACATTTAGCTTGGACAATGGAAAGTCATACTGGAAAGCAGAAGCTTCAGCATTACCAAGAATGCTTACACATAAAACATCTGTAAATATATTAAAATTTATAAATAAATTATTAGTGGGCGACTCTGATACAGAAAATGCTTGCAAACATCAGTGAACTGTATTAATGTTTTTTTTCTATTTTATCTTATGCACAGAAAAAAAGGAGAAAAATAAGGAAAGGGGGTACAAAACAAGAAAATCTATCTCTAAATATATTTTTCTGTTTGAATCACGAGCTCAACATGAGAAGCAGCTCAGGCCAACTCATCCAGGTCTGTACCACTTCCACAGAGGCAAAATGACCAAAATTCTCTTAGGACAGCCCCAAAGAACCCTCTGCACAATTCCAAGGATCAGGATGGATTTTGCTTCATTGAAAGAACAGAGAAACAGATTTAAGATGTGCTGAGATCTCCTGTTGTTACCCCACGACACAAAACCGTAACTTTGCAAACTCTTGGGTTTGTCTGGGTGAAAATAACCTTCACTAAAACAACGCAAAAAAAATATCCCAGCGCGTGACTTTGGTTACGTTGGTCATGGGACAAATTTCTGGGTCTGGTCAGAGGATTCTCAGTTTCTTCCTTGGGCTCTGGACCAGCAATTTGCTCCTGACTGAGAAGAAAAACAAACCCAAAGTGTTCTCTGTTGCACCCTCAGCAAAGTGGGAACGTTCACACCTCAGCTTGAGTGGCAGAGCTGAAATTCCAACATTCTCAGTTCACTCCTCACTGACACGTGCCAGTATCGCAAGGATTTTTTTTCCAACACCAAACCTGTGCCTACACTGCTTAAAAAACAGCCAGAAAATTGTCATATTTGACCTTTGTTATTCTATACTGCCAGGAAGCAAAGAGCCAGCAAAGGTGAAACCGTCACTTCCCACTGCAGCATAAAAAAATCATCATCTGGAAGGTCTGGCTGAAAAAAAAATTGGGTGCTCTTGGGGTGCCATGGTTTATCACAGCTGCGTTTTCCAGGAAAATAAAAGTGCTCTGTGAAAAACTGTTAGTGTGACAAATTATCCAAAGAATGATTAAATATCAAAGTCACCGTTTGCACCCCTTCGATCACACCCAGGGGAAGCATGGAAATTTTGGGTTCAAGTAACTATTTACTCCCATTTGGTTTTTGGTTGGGCACTGTCAGGAACTGTAAAAACGCTGCCTTTGCAGGCAGAAAAACTGCATTTTGCTGGGGGTAAATTCCATGACATCCTGAACTTCACAAATTGTTTCCACTGCAAACTTAAACCCAGTGAAGATGCTCACTGGAATTTTTGGCAACAGTTGCAGAGAGTTGATCCAGAGACCGACTTCAAGGTCTTTTGTTCCAGTTTTAAAACTGACTTCTTAACGTGGGTCTCAGCAAGCATTAGAAATTCAAATCCCCAGGTCATCCTCTTTGGGAAAAGAGTGGATTCTGTTTTCCAGACCACTTTGATTCCAAGGTTGTGGGGGATTATGGGCCTGCTTGGGTTGGGGTTTTTTCAGAACTGGCACGAGATTCTCCTTAAACAACAAAATAGTTGTAAAAGGAATTCCAGTGGCCCATTTAAAATGTTGAAATGTTGACAGCCAGCTACTCCAGAGTTACTCACAGTAGGAAAAATATTCCTGTGGTCTTTATTGCATCCCTCACCTGTATTATGAACAGGTTATAGAATTGTAACCACGTGACCACCTGGCTATTAGCAATAAGGTATTAATTCAATTATAAAATCAATTTATTCCCTGAAAACTGATGAGAAACAAGGTGACAATATTTATTTGACAAACAGGCATCCCAGAAGTGTAACTCTCTTGGAACACTCCTGCATTTCCATGTAAGTTACTGCTGGTCTTTACCTTGAGAGCACAGACCTTCAGAGCTGCTCTTCTCACCACGCTGGGATGACCCAAATTTACTTTTCCAGAATTACTATTCCTGAATAATAGCGATGATCTGAATTTGTTCCACAATAAAAATGCCTGGTTCACGCTTAGCCCCAAGTTTTTCGAGAATAGTTATTTTCATTGAAGTTTGCTCTTGACATTGACTGAAATCATTTTGCATTTATCTGATCTGGTTTAAAACATTTCTGTGGTGTTTCTCTTTCCTGGTTGCTTCTGGCCGTCTTCTCGATGAACATCTGCAAACACTTCAGGCACGAGGGTCTCACTGCAGAAATGTCGAGGTCTCGGATGTTGTCGAAGCAGGACAAACATGATGGTTTTTATCTCTTTTTAAACATTGTAGGTACCAGGCCAGCTGTGCTTCTGTCTTTTCCAGTGGTCAGCTGGCCTTTCTCAGACAAAGAGAGTTCGGCTCATCACATCCTGACTGCAGGAACTGAAATTTCTCTGGCTGCTCTGGAAGGAAATGGTGCAAACGCTTGAGGAGAAAGTTGTCCCTGCTGTTAAGAACTCCCTGGGACACGCAGGGTGGCACGGGAGGTCCCTGCAGTGGCACCAGGGCTGGCTGCCCTGGTCACCTGCTCCTCACACCTCTGCCCACCAGCCTCTTCTGCCGTGGCATCTTCCAGCTAATGCACATCTCCAAAGCCATGGGGAGCAGGAGGCTTCTGGCGGATGGGGACGGTGCAGTCCCTCCTCCTCCTCCTCCTCTTCGAGTGAGTCAGGATGACCGGACAGCTTTTCAGGAGTCTCGGTGTCACCTGGGGCCGTGTCCCTGCCGTGCGGTGTGCCCCTGGGGCTGAAGCACCGAGGAGCCGGAATCAGCTATTTAAAGCTCATTACAATATCAATGGCAAGCTCAAAGGAACTGCCGAGTCCGCTTAATCCCCCAGTGCTCAAAACATACCTTCCAAAGCCACGGCGTGTTTATCTCCACCCTGCTTAAGCCAAGCTGGCTGGTTTTTCCTTCTCCTCAGAGGAATCTTTGCAGTTATTGCTCAGTTAACTCGAAAACTGTTCGACGCTGCACAGCACCTCTTCATTTCCCCCTATTTACACACCGTTAATGGTCCCTTCACTCCCCACATCGGAAGGAATTCCCAATGAACACTGCTGTAATCTGTTTACTCCATCCTGTTTATCCAGTTTAGGCTGTACTAAGCATCCCTAGCAGCTTAGACCTTCTTTATGTAATAGGGCTGGGGCAGCAGCTCTCGTCCTGCACACAGACCCGGAGCTGCCCCTCCACAACCCTCTCCCCTTTTCAGCTTCATTTTAAGAAACCGATTTTAAAATTCCTGTATGTAGGGACTCATCTTCCAGGTGTTCACCATGGAGAGGCAGTTCTTGCAGGAAGAAACTTAGATTTTCTATCTATTTCTGTAAGTTAAACATAGCATTGAGCTTTGATCTTGCTGTGAAAGAGCTTTGCTAATAAGAAAATGAAGGCACAATAATAGATCTTGTCTCTGGCTGGAAAAGCCATTCAGGCACCGTTGTTTATTATTCCAGGGAAATTATAGCCACAGACACTTCAAGGAATTGTTGCCACTACTTGGAGAGGTGAATTTACTGAAAGAATAAGCAAAGAGATTTACTACACTTCTCTCTCACACAGCATTTTGGTGCTTTACAAAATCCACATGGGGCTCACTGACGGGTGAAAACCCACCCCGACCTCTGCACTGCCCTGCACTGCAGCGTGGCTGGATCCATTTCTCAAATTCAAGGTGTTTGGGTTTTTTTCCTGTGAATAATACTGCTGCACATCCAAGCAGCAGCTTGCTCTGGCTCCAGGAAGGCCTGGCTGTGTCCTCTCGATATAAAAATGGGGTTTAAAAGAGAGAGACTTTTTACCAAGTGCTGTAGTGACAGGACAAGGAGCAATGGTTTTAAACTGAAAAAGGGAATGTTTTATTGGATATAAGGAAGGAATTGTTCCCTCTGAGGGTGGGGAGGCCCTGGCACAGGGTGCCCAGAGAAGCTGTGGCTGCCCCCGGATCCCTGGAAGTGTCCAAGGCCAGGCTGGACAGGGCTTGGAGCAACCTGGGACAGTGGAAGGTGTCCCTGCCCATGGCAGGGGGAAGAATAGGATGAGCTTTAAGGTCCCTCCCAATCTAAATCATTCTATGATTCCATCCATAGGTGCAGAAAGGTAACCACAGTACAAAGTTACACCATGGCTGCTGCTCCTCCGCCAGGAAATCCTCACCGGGGCAATCTTTAGAAACCATTTAAGAAGAGAACAGAAATCCCTCAGGAGGAAACAGATCTGAAGACTGAAACCTGTATCAAGCCTCGTAAATTACACCAGTCTTTGCAAAAATATTCCACCATCCAGCTTGCAAAGGCAACAGAGAGAGTTTAGGAGGGAAAGGTCAGTAATTCCAAATCCAATCACGGTGATCTGGCAAACAGTTCTATTGCTGAATGCTTAAAAATCTTGGTCTCTGAACAGCTGCAATCCAACAGCTTTGGATGGGCAGACAGGTCACAGCTTTATTTTTTTTTCACTATCTCTCCTGCTGCCTCTTTGACCTCTGTTTGCAATCAGAAAAGGACAGAATTTAAACCCAGTCTGGTGGCAGCCCAATAAAATCTGATCTCTTTAGCTCCCTTCTCTACATAAAACCTGCATGGAGTTCACTGTGTATTTTCAGTGTCTTTAATAAAATATCGGACAACAGGTCCTAAAAGTTTTTAAATGTTATTATTAATTCCATTACCACCAGGCAATCTAGGCTGAAATTTGGAAGTAGCAAGTCTGACTTGAGGGAGAAGGCCAGAAAAGAAGTTGGGAAGGGAGTTTTAGCCAGCTAGACAGAAAAATAATACATCATCTTGTCAGGAGTTAGCTGAAACCTTTCAAACACACACCGCAAAACGGAACCGTGGAGAAAGGGCACAAATGGAAGAAGGTTCCCAAGGAAATCAATAGGCAGGAGCAGGGCATCCATTTCCCACCCTGTGCTGGCTTTAGCACGGCTGTTGCACAAAACAAGACATCAGAAAGAGCCTGTTTCCCCCCGGTCAGGTTCCTCACAGGAATCTGGGGAGGTTTCAAAGATTCCTTCCCAGTCTTTCCCACTCAGCTGCACGAAGATCTGACTGGCAGGACCACAAAGGTTCGGGGTCAATCCAGGCCAAGGGAAACCTCAGGAGTCAGGGATGGAAGCCGACAAACAGGAATGGGTTTTGTTCTCAGGACAAGGTCTCTAAAGAGAAAAGTTTGGTAAACCCTAAAGCAAAAGAGAGATAATTTGATGTCTTTGCCACAGCTGCTGTGAGAGGCAGGAACCAAGGGATGAGACAGCAAGGTGGAGAGGGAGCAGCTGTGTCTGCAGTGCTGATCTCCACAGGAATCCCTTCAATCCATGCGCTGGGGGGGTGGAATTTAGGTTCCTCAAGCCCATCCATCTTCTGCACTCCTCACGCTGCTGTCCAGCGCCCATTTCTGCTCTGAATTACCTGGTGAGCAGTTTTCTGTAAGGTCTGCACAGAAGGCCGGGATCACTGCTCAGAAGAGGCTGCAGGAGCTGAGCTGGCAGGGAAGGGAGTTCACCCCTGTCCCTCGGGCTGTCCATTCTCCCTGGAACTGCTGCAGCTGCAGGTGGGACACACTCGGAGTTCCAGAGGGGAGGGATGTGCTGGCACAAGGATGGGGCATCTTCCTGCTAAACAGAGCTGCAGCCTCCCATTTACAGAGCCAGGGGAGGTGTTAAACGCACAGAAAATCTTCATTTCAAACCTCGCTGCCCACGGCTGCCCTTCCCCTGACCTTACAAATGAGCCCAGCAGCACCAGGCTGGTCCAAAGGCAGGGTACTCATGGCAAGTTTTTCCATGAGCTCTTGTGTGAGTTAATCACAGTTACCAGCCCCTAAAGGCCATTTTCAGTGCTGTAGGTCCACCTATTCAGCAAAAGGATTTTGAAAGGCAAATACCCCACAGCAGAAAGGTGTGTGAAGAGTATTACAGTTATACACCAATGCAGATGGTCCTGCAGGTCATTTACCCCTCAAAAATACCCCCAAACTGTCACTGTTAACAAGCTTGGTTACCAACCTTATTATTCTTAAGGCTTTGCTTTCCCACTTCCAGACAGGATCTTTTTCACCATGTGACTTAAAACAGAGAGTTTATGCCTACAGGATTGGTCTTCCAGTTGGACCAGTGCTGGAGCTATAATTTATCATTCAGATCTGAGAAAAACATTTCAAACCTTTAGGTCAGGCAGAGGAGAAGAGGACTAAACCTCACTCACAGTTTATTGCTGGTGTATTTGCTATTTCAGACAGAGAAAACTGAGTACATTTTTCTGCACTAGTTCAGCAATGAACTCTCCATGGGTGCACAGGAAAAGGATAAAACACTCCTCTTTTATCCTGTACACTGAGACTTCATTCAAACATTTCACGATGGCAGCTGCACCCTGATTTCAGAGCTCAACTTCCACTCAGAGAGAGATCCCTACAGGCAAAACCTTAAAAAAGGTATTGCTGGCAGAAAACATCAGGGAAGGATTGTATTAAATATTAAGCCGGGCTCTCGTTTAAACACAAAATCTTTTGCTTTTCCATGGAATTGTTTCACGAGATCACTCTTCCCTTGCTGTAAGTACAGGTCTGAGCAGAACTGCACCATGCTCAATACAGCAATTCTTTAGTTCCTGTCAGTTATTCAAACCAAGTCCTTCCACTGAAGTGACTCCCAGGTAGATCTCCCCTCTATATCAGTAAATACCCAGAGTAAATTCAGTACAGAATAGGAGGTACAGGCAAATCTTGCAGTCAGTTATTTCTCCGAATGCTCAAGGTTAATGAAACCAAGCAGACATTTACAGAAATCGTATCATTCAGGGGCTTTGGGAACTCATTACTCACAGTTGTAATCCATTTTCCTAATCCAGTGATTGGTATTGAGCAATAAAACATTTTGGTCATCTGCTGCAAAAATGTTTCATAAGTGATTATTTTATTCGCTGATACTATAACAAGTGAAGTAACGCACAATTAAATTAAATTGTTTGGGGCCTAGCATAACTAGCATCATTTGGGATGTTTCTCATTTTTAACCAGTGAACTCTGATATCCACGGAATGGAGAGGGATCTGGAAGCACTGCACACTTCTGCCTTTAGCACTGCCAAGCACTGACTGTCTGTGAGAATTCCCAATTTTCTTCAACACAGTGCTGACGCTTCACTGTAGAAGATGTTTGGGTTTTATTATCAATACACGGGCAGAATCAGAGGTTCTGCTCACAAACCAAGTTTCCTTCTCCATCACTTGATCCAAAGCCTTTTCCCAACCTGCTCTCCCCAGGACAGGAGGATTTTCTAACCCTGCCCATCCCCACTTCCCCTGACAAATCTCAAATTCATTTTCATGTCACAACCAAGTTCATGCAGGGGAGAAAACTCACAAGTATTTAGGTCTGACAACTGTCCTGGATACTTGAATCCCTCTCTGGGTCTGATGAGAAGGAACACAAGTCATTAGCACAAATATTGATGGAAAAGCATCTCAGAGTAATGGGAAAAAATCATGTAAAAATACAAAAGGAACAGAACTACTATGGAAATATTCTGAATGAGTTGAAATATTCTCTCATGAGTTGAAAGGCAATAATGTGATTGGTAACAGGCAAGCTCTGGATGGAGCTCCAGCAAGTTAATTCAAGCCAAACAGCTCCTTTAACTTTGGTTTCAATGGACAAGACTTCTGCTTAGCTGCAGTTTGGAGCCCTCTTATCTTGTTTAGATTTTCCAGACTGGTTTAGCCATCCCTAATGAGTGATTTGCCTAATTAGCCTTTACCCCTTCGCTGAGAATATACCTGATATGAGCCGTGGGAAAAACCTACAGCATCAGAAGCCCAACCAAACCCTCTGCATCACCTCCTCCTTCCCCCACCAGCTTTCCTGGTATTCAGGAGCACCAACTGTTTTCAGCTCATGCTCAATAGGAATAAACAAAATTAAAAAAAAAAAAAGAAAGAAAATACAACAAAACAACCCGAAACCCCCACCACTGCTCATCAAGACCAAACAAAGGAAGAAAATTGCTGAGCAGCAGCTGTCACCAAGTGGGAACTGAGAGGAGAAACCACCAAGACCTTTTAAAGGCTCCTTCTCTAAGAAAATCCCTCTCTTCTCTCAAAGCTGCTTTTTCAGCCTTTAAACTCCACGTAACTACATGACAATTTATCACTATATTTTCATGTACAAGTCCTTCCCTGGGGAGTCTGTCAAAAGGTTTGAATTACAAAAACCTTTAAAAGCTGCCTCAAATCCCCTCCTGCCCAAACACAGCCTTGCAGCACTCAAATGGAGACAAAACCACTGCAGGTGTGAACACAGCACCTGGGCCTGAAGTTCTCCTCCCCAGCCCCTAAAATAAGTTCAGGTGGCAGCACTGAGGCCAATTTGGGACAAATTCTGCTGTTTACAACCTCATTCCTGCCTGTTTAAAAAAATGGCACAACAGTGGTGCCTGGTGGATCTACACCACTCTGCCAAACGAGTTTTTGCTTAATAATTCGTTCTTTTTTAGCTGGTTAATGTTTAAATCAACTCCCAATAAACCACTCCCACCTCAAGGCTGGTCAGGTAATTCCAAAAGCATTCCTTAAAACAAATCCAAACCTTTTAGACATATATAAAATATATATATCTATATACCACAGAGTCAAGAAATGTTCTGGGGATGTTAAGAGTGCAAAACTCAGTGCTCAAAGTTGGCCAAGCACAGTTATTCAATAATCTGTTATAAATTACCTGTGCTCAGATCATCATGAGGTATTACCTATACTGGTCCATGATTCCTCCAGCTCATTTTCAAAAATATCTGCTTACATAAATATATATGTCTTAAAAAAAAAAATTAAAATCAGCTTTATAGAACTCCCAATTCTGTCTCCACAATGCAGTCCAGGTTTTCCCTTTTCTCTGTCGTCTACTGGCCATGCAAAACTTGGATTAACTTGGATTTTGACAATTGTCCCATATTTTAAAATTCAATTTCTCATTAAATCTTCCCAAGCACGAGAAAGAGACTTTTTTGAAAGGAAAATAAAGAGAAAAGGAAGACATGAGATGAAATGTGGCACTGGAAGAATCTGTATTACCACTTTGCTTGAGCTCCTAAGAAGTGAGTTAACTGAAGCAGAACATAAATAAAATCAAGGTCAAAGAAAAGAAAAAAGATTCATCTTCTACCTCTGGAATAAACTATTTTCTTAAAGGCTGCAGTCCTGAATTTGGATGAAATTAAATGTCTCAACTGGAGAATGGTCCCACAGTCCATTATTATTTGCCTAGCTGGTCTTCCACAGGTTTTGTTCCATAGTTGAAATGTGTGTGGTAGTGATATTTTTTTGTCCAGAAAATACTGTAGAAAAGAAATAACTTTAAAAAGGTATCTGATAGCCAGCTCGTGTATGTTTTAAAAGTAATTAGAATTTTTTTTTGTCTTTACTACAAATATATTCTATATGTAACCAAATATTCAGAAAAGGGTAAAGCCAAGAGCAAACACATGAAAAGGCTTGGATGGATTTCAGACTCTATGTGGAGCTTTGGAAGATCTTCACATGCAGAGAAGTGACACCTAGAAGAACATCTCCAAATTATTTCTCTAAAGTTCTACTTTACCAAAAAAATAAAGTTTCAATGAACTGCTTTAAAGGGAAAAGTGAACTTAAGGAGTCCTTCAGCACGTGAAGCAAAGTGTTCAACAGAACAGAAGCTCCCAAGCACGCCCAGTGCATCTCAGGATGGAGGCTCCGTTTATCTCCTGGGCAGCAAACGCCTCGTTCCCTCTCTGGGGACCCCGAGGCCGGTGGCTCTGTGTTTGAGCCCGTCTTTGCTGGGTTCTCGGCCCCACAGGATCCAGCCCCTTCCTATTTCCTGATCTCTGTTTACAGCAGGATTTGTTTCGTGTGTAAACCGCACGTGTCACGCGCACAGCCTGCTGGAAACCAGCAGAGTGGGGCTGCTAACGATACCCAAACTGGCCCCAGCCGCTCAAAACCGAGTCACTGCACAAACTTTAATCACTGAAATCATGGAAAAGCTGCAGTGAAAGGCAGTGCAGTCCATGGACAGTGAAAAACTTGACAAGAGAGTTTTTTAGGAAGCACGTGAAATGAACTCTGGCTGTGCTGGTTCTCTTTAGTTTAGAGACAAACCTAAAATACAAAGTTATTTCCCTCCCTCTCTGTCGTCCAGTTTCTTTAACATGGATTTTTTTAATGGATAACCCGCAAATCTTCCACTCTGAATTATTTTGGCTATTTTTGTCAAGATGCTCTGAACACATATATGGCCAATGCCTCATCTAGTGTAGCTCCACTACAAAGATAATTGAGGTTAAATAAAAACAATTTAGGTTAAAACTCTGTCAAACAGATATTATTGAAAAAACATGGCATAAAAAACGGTTAGTAAATGACACAGTTATAGATATTTGAAAATAAAGGGTGAAATGCTTTAAATAGACCTAATTAAAAATTCATATAAAAATAAGCAATTCTAATAAATTCAGGTTTGGGAGTTTTTTCTTTAACCTCTGATTAATTTCCTGGTCGTGATCCTAATTACTATGTAGGACACTGCCAAGTGCTGTCGGTGATATCTATTCCTTTGTAGCATTTTTACTGCTCAAAATCCAAGATATCTCAGAATGAATGAAGGTTTTGGGAGGCCACGGGGTTAATGGGGTCTCTTAAGAAAAATATTCTGACTCAGCTTATCTTTAGGATTTCCACTTTGACTCAGCTTTGGGAACATTTTCTCCAGGACAAGGAAAGGTTTAGGTTGGAAAAGCCCTCGGAGATCACCGAATCCAACAGTTATCACCCCCTAACCGTGTCCCCAAGTGCCACATGCGGATGGTTTTTGAAAATGACCAGGAATGGTGACTCCACCGTTTCCCTGGGCAGCCTGTCCCAATGCCTGGCCACTCTTTTAGCGAAATCTTTATTTCAAATCTCCAGTCTAAACCTCCCCTGGCCCAGCCTGAGGCCGTTCCCTCTCCTCCTGTCCCTGTTCCCCGGGAGCAGAGCCCGACCCTCCCCGGCTCCCCCCTCCTGTCAGGGAGTTGTGCAGAGCCACAAGGTCCCCCCTGAGCCTCCTTTTCTCCAGGCTGAGCCCCTTTCCCAGCTCCCTCAGCCTCTCCTGGGGCTCCAGCCCCTTCCCCAGCTCCGTTCCCTTCCCTGGACACGCTCCAGCCCCTCCAGGTCCTTCTTGGGGTGAGGGGCCCAGAGCTGCCCCAGGATTTGGGGTGGTGCCTCAGCAGTGCCAGCACAGGGGACAATCCCTGCCCTGGTCCTGCTGTCTCACCACTCCTGACCCAGCCCAGGGGCCATTGGCCTCTTGCCCACCTGGGCACACCTGGGCTCGTGTCCAGCCGCTGTCCCCAGCACCCCCAGGGCCTTTCCCAGCTTTTCCAGCTGCTCAGTCCCAGCTTGGAGCTGCAGGGATTGGAGTGACCCCAGTGCCAGACCCAGCACTTGGCCTGGCTGTCCCTCACACCACTGCCCTCATGGATCCAGCCTGTCCCCATCCCTCTGCAGAGCTCCCCGCCCTCCAGCAGATCTGCATCCCTCTGGACAGCCACCAAGGAAAATTCCACTGTCTCAAGGCCTGTATTGAGTATTTCCCTCCAGAGCAATCTACTGATGACAGCTGTCAGTCACAGCATCAGGAGTTACAGGCCGCAGCTCCCAGCACCGCCGTGGCACAATCCCTGTCTGGCACTAATCCTGGCATCCCCCTCTGCTGGGTTTTACCCACAAGATCCCAGGAAAAGGCATCAGGGAACCTCACCCAGCACCACACTCACCAGTGGCTTTGTCAGAGTTCCTGCAGGAACCTCACCAAGCCCCAAAAACACACTTAAAAATATTCTTTGCACAACTGTGGCAAACAATTCTGCAGCATCATAGCAGGCCACTTCCCCTTGATTAGAAACATTTGCTCAAATGAGGTTATTTTGAGTTGCAAGTACATTACCTTGTGTCATGGAATGATTCATGAATACAGATTTTAATAAAATAATTAACATTTTGTGCATAAAATAGTATTTAATGTTCTAGACCAAGATGTTAGTCTGAATCCTAGGCAGCACCACACGTTCCATGCCTTGATTATTCAAATATCAAATCCTTGTCATGCTGTAAAAAAACAGCTGTTTGAGAAGAACCATTTTTTAAATGATAAATCTATTGATTATATGTAATGGTGACTGAACCACTAAAGGTCAGATTCTATTTTGTCTGTTAAAAAATGTGGGGATTTATCAGCCTTTTCTATTTGTAAGCAATGTTTACAAGATCTGAAGATGCAAAAATCTGTTCTTGCAGTTAACAGATAGTTGAGATGATGGATAGGATCTAGTAATGTCCAAAATAACAGGTATATTGATAAAGACTGGGATGCATCCAGGAGTTTGATGGCAAGGGAACGATTGTAGTCCACAGGAGAAGAGTCAAAACACTGTTTTGACAATTTACATTAAATTATGCCCTCACATTCCTTTCTCTGCAGGTGGAGGCACTACCAAAAAATGCCAATCTTATAATGCCAAATTTTTGCTTTGCAAGAATTATCAAAATCTAGTAATCTGCTATTTGCAGAAAACACTGATACTTCTCATTTAATGTTCTTTACACAGATCCCATTGCAGCTGGCCCCACCCTGAGGAGCACGTGCCTGTCACCAGCACATAGTCTGGGGACAAGTACTTGGATATTCATGGTATCTCCAAGACGCAGGACGGTTGAAATATTTCACTTGCAAAATGTCTTCGTGCAGCTCTCGAGCCCCTCCTCGCTGTGTTCTCCTAATGAAATTATCCCTCCTCTCACCTCACCATCCCTGCGAACTTACTCCAGGACATCCTGAAAGTGTGGAGCAGCACTAACGCAGCAGTGCTCACACCACCCTCAGGAGCCTGCCTTTATCCAGGGCCGCACGTTTCATTAGGGAAGTGACAGTTTAGGTGGGTTTCAGCTGGACCTGCCTGCATTTACAACCAACAGGAGCATTTTTGTCATTTGCTACGTGACGAAATTCCCAGCCAGGAGACCTGTCCAGAGCTCTCATTTGTGCCGGCAGATGGAACAAACAACAGCAGCCTACATTTCCTCACCTTATTCCTGGCTGCTTTGCATTTTGAAGAACAAATCCAGTCATTCCAGCCCTCCCATTCTGTCCCAGTGGCTTGGGAGCTGCCCACGAGCCCTGCCCTGCCCGTGGCTCCCCTTCTCCTGCCGGGCCCTGCCTGCAGCAGCCCTTGCAGAGAACAGCTCGGCAGCAGCTCCGCTGCCAGCCAGCCCTTGCCCATGGGCAGCCTGGTGAGTCACGGCGTCCTTGCCCTGCTCTTGCTGGCACTGCTTGGCACAGCAGCTCCGAGCCACAGCGGGAACGTCCTGGCACCGGCACGGCCGCTGCAAAGCCACCTGCCACCAAAACCTCCTCTGGGCATCACCTTCTTACACCTGCACCTTCCCCAAATACTCCTTAACCTACGATGCTCTGCTCAGTTGTTGCCACACACGCAGCAAACGCTCACTTCGGCCGTTGGGAAAAGCTGTGTTCAGCTATTCCCAGAAAAAATCCGAGTGTGGTGGGAAAAGCAGAATTTTTAGCCAAACTATCCATTTTAGTGGTTTTATTATGAAAATAAATCTTACCTGTAAGGTTTTTTTTCGGCCGTTATATAAAAGCGACGTAAAGAAATGGCTCGATATTAAAACCAGAAAAATGGTGAGGATTTATTTCACTTCTCTCGTTTTGTTTGATCTTCAAGGTATTTGAAAAAAAACCAAGTTCTCGGTAATTTTACACCTGATTTACTTAGAAATGAAGTGTTTTTCAAAAGCACTGTTAACCACTTTCAGCCCCTGAAGTCGTTGGACAGGTGAGTTCTGCAAACTGCATGTAATGA
This sequence comes from Cnemophilus loriae, assembly GCA_013397755.1. NCBI lineage: Eukaryota > Metazoa > Chordata > Aves > Passeriformes > Corvidae > Cnemophilus > Cnemophilus loriae. Next base: position 319,844 of record VZTF01002608.1, on the reverse strand, counting down.
TTTAATGAACATGCAGAAAGAACTGCATTTAAGCCTATTTCTGGAAAATGGCTTTTGATTGTGGTTTTTAGACTGAACACAGGGTGGACTGAAATTATATTTCAGCTTTGTGAACATCATTTGAAACGTTTAACAAGAATTCTTCAACTTTATTACCATACCTTTTTTTAAAAAGGCTCTTTTTGTCGAATAAGATGATTGATAAAGTGCATTTCCAATGGCACAGTGGCATATTTGGGGGGGTTAAATGCTCCCAGTTCTAAGAATTAGTTCAGCCCTTCCATCTATGAGCAGGAATTTGCTCACAATCCAGACCAGCTGGGCAACGCTTGTAGCACCACAGTTTCTTCATCAATTATCCCTGGGGAATTATATAGATGTCTAATCATCTATTGCTTCCTTTTGAACGATACAGAAGGGATTTATGAAAAGGATTTTTCAGGCACGCCATCAGTCAGAGAGCTTTAGAGACAAATACTGGGTTCTGCAAAAGCGTTTTTACACTACTTGGACGCTCACAAACGCAATCGCTCCCTCCTGCCAACTCTCAGATTATTACGTAATATACCCAAGCTTTTACATTTATTCAGCATACACAACTGTGGTTCAATTTGGCACATCTTTGGTTTTTAAATATGAATAAGAATGCTTCAAAGAATAAAACGGAGTCGGGAAATATTTATACGAGAAGCTGGGTACGGATTAAAATTGCTTGGCTTCAAAAGTAAAATTAGATGATGTTTAATTTAGTTTATTTATGAAGTTGTATTTGTTCAATTTAAATACGTAATCTCCTCTGAGAGAGTTCAGCTTTGCAAAATGATAATCTGTTCCTATATTTCTATTAGTTGTGATTTATTCTGATTCATTCCTTTGTTCAAAAATGCTAATGAAAGCAGATGATGCTGAAGAAGATCCAGAAGCAACAACCACTACATCCATCAGTCTGAAAAGCAGGGAGAGACTGCTCCACACAGCCAGGCAAGAAATCCCAGAGGAAAGATTTCTAGGGAGACACTGGCTGTGGAGAAACCCAAGCACAGGCTGAACCAGCACGACCTTAATTCTCAAAACTCATCTCGAAAAGTCCTGCAAAGACACACAGCAAATTACCTCCCTGCTCTGGGTATGCATCGAAGAGAGATGAATGTTAAAAATCAACCTTGCTGGGCTCTGATGGGGAGGCTCCAGGGAGGAAAACCACTGCCCGAGGCTCTGGGGACGTGGGGAATGCATGGGGGGATGAAGGACGGACTGACAGCAGCTCTGCCACTCTGGACGTGTTCTGAGAAGGCATCAAAGAGATTTTCCCATCAGACATCCAGGTTTGGAGTGGGTTTATTTGCCTGGCACCAGTTGTTGACGTGTTTGCTCCACTCCTTGGGTAAGAGCCTCACGGTGCTGGGGTGTCTGCAGGGTGGGACCGGAGGACTGGGCCATAAATCCCTTCTTCCATCGCTGGTTCCTCCAGCTGCTCCCAGAAACTCCCACACAAACACCCCTGGGTCAAACTTCAGCTTGCAGGCAAAAGAATTTGCCACTGATAACAGAGATCCTCGGAAATACCTTAATTACAACAAGATTTTTTCCATCCTCCAAGCAGATTAAAAGCCCTCCAAACTGCTGCTGCTGCTGGTCTACATATTTTTTCCTTACAAGGCTATTTCTTGTGGGCACACGTGGAATATCCCAACTTCTGCCTTTCCCGTGGAAGCTGATCGATCTTCAGTTTAAGTCATGTAATAACATGGTTTGAGGAGATAATAATAACAGGTTTGAGAGGATTCCCTATTTCTATGCTTGTATTTGGTCTGGACTCCTCACAAAGAGGTGGAAAAGAGTAGGATCTACTCCCTCTTCCTGAACTGAACTGAACTAAAAACAGCTTCGTGGAGCCCTTATGGCCATCACCACAGATGTCTGAGTGCTCTGTGACTTAACGGAGCACGTGGTTCATCCCCTGGTCTGCTCAACCTTTTGCAGGAATGAATTCCATAGCTCCCAAGAAGACATTTTTGTCTCAAGGAATCACAAGTGTTCCCGTATTTGTTTTCTCACTGCTGTGGTGGAACTCGGGTGCTGTAAAGAAGCAGAGTCATGGGAGAGAAAGTCAAATCCACACCAAATTTTGAATTAAGTAAGGCCTCGAGCTCTGAGGCTCTCTGCTCACTACAGAACAAACACAAAAGCCAGACCAACGTGGTAATGTGCCGCTGCTCCTGAGGGTAACTTCTGGACAGAAATATCTGGCAGCTGGGAGGAAAGTTTCTGGAGAACCAGCTGTGAGGTCAGACCAGAATTACTGAGGAAGGGAGTGGATCTGGTGTGTGGGAGGCAGTACAAAATTGGTATTGTTTTCAAGTGAACCGCTGCGAGATTAACTTTGAATGGAATTAAACTACACAGCAAACCAAAGGGCAAGAAGGATTTTAAAGCAACTGCTCTGTGTTCAGGTGCTTTTAGAGATGCATACGTGCACATGTGTGTGTACATACACACGCATAGGGATTTTCTTCTCCATGTGCAAGGATTCATCCCTTCCCTAATCCAGCAATGGGCAGAACTCTTCGCAGGCTTCCCTGTGAAAGCTGCCCTCCTGCAGGAACCTTCTGCAGTTTCCAGGGTCAGTGTGAGCCCTTCCGGCGCTGCCATCCCGCTCGGATTTGCTGCCGCTGCCACAGCCCCGGGTCACGCTCTGCCTAAAGGCAGCGGGGTTGGTTCACTGGATGGGATAAATCCAGCACAGAGGCTTTCCAGAGGATCCCAGACCCTAATCCTCTTTGATTCCCAGTGCCCACAACAGCACTGAGCTCACCAGGACTGTCTCCCAATAGAAAGTGCCTTCTTTAAAAGGAATTTGTTTGGATGTTTTCTGGTTACTTTACCATTTGTTCTTCCAAACGATTCTAATTCAGGTTTACTTTAAATATTGCAATTATTCTTCTCTCAGGGTTTGGCAATCAAAGCTCAGAGAGCACTGCTACTTACCTTATTGATGCTAAAAAATTTAATGTGTCCTGGATCTGCAGCTTTCATCTGCTCCAGATAAGACAAAGGAGGGGAAAAAGATTTCCTTAGAAGGAAGCTGGACTCGATTAAAAAACTATATTTTAGTTTTCTCTAACAAGTGGGGAAAAAATCCCCGAAAATACTTTCCTAGCAATATTTTTCAAGATCCCCTCCTATTCCAAAAGCAGATATGTAAATGAGGCTTGTACGTTAAGACCTCGTGCACTCAATTTTCATTCTTAAAAAGGTTCAAGAAGAAAACCACTTCAGATGTCTTCCATTTTCCCTTTCGTTCCTTTCCATCCTCAGCTCTGGTACCAGAATCATGTTTTCAGATTAAAACTTCCAAGTGTATTTCTAAACTAGAAAAAGGAGGACAAGGGCAGGGAAGAGGACACTTAATTTATTATCTTTTCACATTAGAGTTACAGGGAACCTTAATGATATACCAAGCTATAAACCCTGTAGCTGGTGCTGTATTAATCATCTGTCTACATGAGAACTCAGATAAATATATAATCCTATTTCTGCATTGCAGATTTGATATGCCCCTTCCTCAGATTGCTGCTTCTTTTTTCCATTATTTGGTAAACATTGCTGGAGGGGAGGATCCATCCCAAGGTAGGGAATGGCATCCTGACTGTACTTGCTTCACTTGAACAGCCACATTAAGATTTATAAGAAGATAACCAAAGCAATAGGCAGCAATTCAAGCTTTGCAGCAGAGAGTCCCTTTTTTTTTTTTTTAACAGTCTGAGCACAGTTTGTCTCCCTCAACACATTCTCCCTTCTCCAAGGTCAAGCCTGTTGCCAGCCACAGGCAGCAGCTGGCCCACCCAGGCTTCCCCCAGCTTGGGGATGAGCCAGGTCCCACCTGCATGGCCAAAACACTTCGTTTGAGACAGGATCTACATCACCTCTTGTCATGGCACATATTCCTGGAAAAATACACGTTCCCCTTTTTTTTCTTCCCACTTCAAAATAAATAAATCCAACCCCTCCACGTTCTGTACCTACCTCTAATATTCAGGCACCACACATGACAGACAGAGATACCCAGTCCTGTTTTGGATGAACCAAAACAAGATTTAAAATCAAATAAACCGAAGATTCTGCCAACAGTGGTGCAAACACACCACCAGAGTGCCCTGGGGATGGCAGCTCCCCACAGATACTCAGCGTAAAACATCACCTCAAAACCCCAGTGCCCTGAAGGGGAGTTCTTGGTGCTGCTGGAAATACCAGGGCAGTCCTTTCACATTCTTTCAGGTCAGCCCAACACACGCAGGGCAGCCCCCTCAGCCCTTCCCCTCCGTGACAGGAGCTCTGTCCTGCCTGATGCAGAGTGATGCAGTGTGGGGATGGAGAGGCACCAAACGCTCAGCAAGAGCCACAAAAATAACCCGCAGAACCAGGAGCTTGTCCCCGAGAAAGCTGAGAGGTGTCTCGCGTGGGAATCAGGCATCTCATTCCTCCTGTAATCCTCCTGCTCCAACAGTTTGTTTTCCTGGCATTTTCAGCCATCTTATTCAGCACTGCTGATTTAGCAGTACCATTTTATCCTGCAGTTCTCTGCATAACAATCACCACGACAGCATTACAGAGACAACCAGTCCTACCATAATGCAAATGTCCTCCATGGGTACTGCAACAATTTGCATTGCATCTCAGGAGCCGTCTGCAATTCTTCTTGGAATTTCCCAGGTTAGCTCAACTACTCATAAATAGGTATTGCTTCAAGCACTGGGGGAGTGAGGATGACAATCCCGTGTCATTGTGAAAAACACCACGAAATCATCATTTCACTGTAATTGCATTTCGCTGGTCCCTTAATATCAAACATCATTTGGAGGTATTTTTAGAACAACGTGCGAAATGTTCGTTACAATGCGAGCAGAGGAGAGGGACACGGGAAACCTGCAGCGCAAATTAAACAGCTGTCCTCGGCCAGGACAACAGCTTCTTCCCAATCTGCCTCACAGAGGACACAGATCAGTGCTGCCTCCTGACATCTGGGAGTGCACATTTCCCAAGGAGACCGGAGCGGTTTATTGGGAGCGCTGCTGTCTTCTAATTACCTGTGTGACACAAGGTGTACCACTGTGAAAGACAAGCCAGAGCGGTGGCAGAGCATTTTATTGTGCTTCATCAGCACCAGGGGGGGTGTCAAGGTTAGTGAGATGCTGAGCACGACCATTGCAATGAATTCATCCAGCCCCAAGGCAAGCAAGACACAATGCATGTGGCAAAGAGCCGCCACCCCTCTGAGAAGTGTCACTCTTCCCTCGAGGCCCACCGAGGCACAGAAAGCTGCTGGACAAAGAGTGGGGATGGCAGCTTCAAAACTTGGAAGGCTGAGGTAGCCGAGGGAACGGGGATGGAGATCTCCTCACTCCAGTCACAGGTGACAGATGGCTTCAGTGCAGAAAGCAGCAGACCCCAGAACGTGTGTGAGGCTGTGGAGATGTCCCAGACTGCTCCACTCTCTGCATGAGCCTGCTCCTTGCTGGTTCCAGCCTCACTGGGCTGGTTTGAGAACCTCACTGCAGGTTTTGAGAACACCTGGACTGAAAACAGTGGAGCGTGGAATCAGTGCAGAGTGATGAGACAGCACCACCAAAGGGACTGATCATGGCAGGGGCTCTGCCCAGGCTGCTGAGATTTGGAAAGCTGAGGCCCCTGGAGCTCCAGAAGCAAGAAGAGGCTGAACAAAGAAGTGGCCTCTGAGAAAACAAGGGTATCCAGGATTAAAAAAGCGGAGGTTGAACAGAAGACCAAGGGGAGTTTGGAAAGACAAGTAAGGAGAGATCCTGGAATTCTGAGATGCATGGAGACAAAAGCCAGGGGACGCCTAAGACAGGCTGTGTGTGAGATCAAGTAGGGTGAAAGCCCAAAACTTGTTGGATCTTGAATAAACTCCACCACCCAATCCCAGTGTGGGCTGTCGTTCCCTGCCTCACCCGTGACAGCTGGTGGGAACTGTCACGTGAGACTTTAGCTGGGGGATGCAGAAGGAGGAATCCCTGAATCCCATTTAAAATGCTGCATCTCATCCTAAACTGAGGCCCGAAGTCTACACGGAATTCTACCGTGGAACACAATCCAAGCCAAAGCACAGACGATAACTTATCAGGCTGAGACAGCTCTTGTCTAAGTAAAAATCTCCTCAGATGGAGTGTGTATATGAGGAGTGTCATTTTCTCCAAATGCCCAACTAATTTCCAGAGGTCAGGAGCTGGGAAGGTCAGTGAACTGGACAGGCGATGACGACAGAAATAGCTCCTTGCCCAACATCTCACAGATAAGCATCTTCCCTATCCTGTTTCCTCATTCTGTGCGACAGATTTTTCAGCAAGATCCAAATCAGATTGGACTAAATCTCATTTTATTTTTAATTCATTTCATATGGTTTTATTTTTAACTCGCTTTAATTGAAATGCAGCGAATGAAATTATCAATTGAAATTACTTCATCAGCTGTGAGTCTTCATTCTTTAATATATAAAATAAGCTCTTAGTAAATCTGAATCACTGATTTTCCTGTTCCATCCTCAAACCCTGGGTGTTGACGCAATGCACTGGGCATTCAATATTGCAAATTCCACACTCTCAACCATAAACCTATTCAGGATATTGACCAATTTTTGGCAATTTTTAATAACACAGCACTTCAATTCTGGGCTAAATCTTGAAACTGCAGTTCCAGCTCTGATCCTCTCCTTCCAAGGGATTTCTTTCGATGCAACAGCCAAGTGTTTTATTAATGGCCTGGATGAGGGAACAGAGCACCCTGTGCAAGGGCACAGATGAACCGGGGAAATGGGGAGGTGCAGCTGTGTCACCCGATGGATGAGCTGCCCCTCAGAGGGAGCAACGGGCCACGAGGAATCCCGGGATGGCCAGCAAAGGGAAAGGCAAACTTGTGCCCCTGAGGCAGGACAGGCTGGGGGCCAGCTGGCTGGGAAGCAGCTCTGCAGAAAAAGCCCTGGGGCTCCTGTCGGACCCAAAGCTGAGCAGGAGCCAGCAGTGTGTCCTCACGGCAAAGGGCTCCTGGCCTGGGCCCGCCAGCAGCACGAGGGAGGGCAGGGGAGGGGAGCCTCCCTTCCCACCAGCACTGCTGGGACATCCCAGTGCCCCAGCCCAGGCTGGGCTCCCAGGAAAAGGGAGACCTGGACTTCGTGGAGAGTCCCCCAAAGGCATGCAGAGGTGAGGAAAGGACTGGAGCACCTGACACGCAGGCAGGAGGTTCAGGAAAGTGGGACTGCTCAGCCTGGAGAGCAGAAGGCTCGGGGGATCTTATCAATAAACACCTGATGGGAGGAAGTGAGGAAGATGGAGCCAGACTCTTCTCAGTGGTGTCCGGTGGAAGGCAAAAAGGCAAGGAGAGCAAAGGCAGAAAGTTCCATTTAAAGGTCAAAAACTGTGAGCGTGGCCAAACACTGGCACAGGTGCCCCAGAGAGGTTGTGAAGTCTCCATCCTTGGGGATACTCAAAACCTGACTGGACATTGCCCTGCTGTAGGTGACTCCACTCGGGGCAGGAGGGGTTGGGCCAGACCACCTCCGGAGGTTCTTGCCAACCTCAACTGCTCCGTGCCTCTGAAATCAGCTGCTTTCTCCACCCATTTCACCTTCACCGTGTGGGCAAAGGAGACAAAAGGTAAAAAATGCACAAACTCTTCCATAGAAATCCCAGTTTTACTGCTGGTCCACTTCTAGCTTTTCCCATTAACTGCTTCTAGGATTCTCTGAGAGCCTGGTGCGCAATCCTCAGACACTTCAACTTTGCCATGAATATTTTAAAAACAAGGGAAAACATATTACCAGCAGGATGAACTTGTTCATACACGGTGTGGTAGAAGGGAGGTATTTTGTAACTTGGTCACCATTTCCCAACTCTGCCAACTCTGGTACCTAAGCAGGAATTCCACGTCCCTTCCGAGGCTCCATGTTTCACTCATCTGCAGTGCTCGGAGGGAACACGTCCTGCCTTCTACAGAGCTGACAGCCTCTTAAATTTATTGAAATACGCCTCGTTCCCAACCCTTCCCTTATGCATTGGTTCTTTTCCTTCAACTGCAAATCTCCAGGTTTAATGCAAAAAACAAGATCATATATCAAAAAAAATAACAGTAAAACCATAGCTTTTTAACCTAAACACGAGCAAAACCAGTAAAACTTGAAACAAAAACCCTACAGCTCTTAAAACTGTACCACACGCTTACATTTCCTACAAAAGGGCGCCGAACTTTCAAATAAAGATTGCAATAAAACGCTATTGACCCTCTTCATTGTTTTACGGCTGAAATTAAAGCCTGGATATTTCTATAACCTCCACAACGCCCTTTATTTATCTCTACTGGCATATCAAAAACCAACCCAGCACGCAAAGCATAACCTACCTAGAGAGGAAGACTGTTCTCTTATGCAACTGCTCCACTAAGGATGTGTTACCTTGGAGCGCGACACGGGAGCTGGGGAAGGATGGATCCCGTGGAGCATCCCTGCTGGGCACGGTCCAGGGCGGCGGCCTGAGGCTGCCCAGGGGCCAGCCCGGACTGCAGGTGCTGCAGAGGCTCCGGAGCTATCCCGGCACGGGGAGCTCCGCTGCTCCGCCGGCACCGCCGGGGAGGCTCCATTCAGAGCGGAGTCATCGCTCCCTGCCTGCCTCGGCACGGGAAGGATCCCACAGAGGGGCTTGGCTGAAGCTTTAGCATCGTGTTTTAACATCGGAGTTAAACAAAAGCACCTCTCGAATCCTTAGCTTTTTTTCTTTTTTTTTTTTTTAAACCCCTTTTTCAACTGGCGCATTCAAATTAATCAGAAATGCTTGATTTTAATCGTCTGGGGGGGGGTTGTCATTTGATCAGATAATGTTTAATCTGAATGTAATTAATCAGCCAAAAAGGCAGAGCAATACTTGTTAATCCCAGGGAACTGTAACATCCTTCATCGTGTCTCCTTGAAAACAGAATGAAAAACCTGGCAAAAGGCAGCTTATTCTCTACAAGGTTTCACAGCCAGGTTAATCAAATGAACCGCTTTCTTCCCTTCAGAACACGATTTTAGGTGCAGGCTGTAAAAGTATTCCCATTCCTTGGAGGAGGTGGGGTCCATTTAGAGAAGCCCCACTGCTGGAGTCCTGCTGCAGTGCAATGGGCTCTCAGTGAGTGGGAGAGGGAGTTACAAGGTCACGACTTCTACATTTATTCCAAAATGTAACAAGGAATTACTACGTACACAACCGGCATCCGACGATGCGAACTGCAGGATAAAAATGGGGGAAAAAAGGCAAAAAAAACACTTTCAACATTCTCGTCTATCAGCAGGATGCCTGCTCGCAGTTGCAGTATTCGGACAGGAAGATATATAAATATATATTTAGTAGGATTCAAAAAATGTTGCATCCCTAATCCAACAGCGCTGGGAAAGATGAGCTGCATATTTTAAATGCTGGGGGAAGACGAAAGGGGGAAAGAAAATCTTCCAAAGCTGTTTCCTAAACACATGATATGAATTTAAAAGGAAAAAAAGCGCTCACTAAAGTGACTTCATGGCAGCTCTTAGAACCACAGTATGATACCTAGTTCATCATTACCATGTCTTCTGCAACCTGGAATCCTGCTGGGAAGCATGAAACTCCTCCAAGCTGTTCCAATATACATGCATGCAACCTTTTTATACATGCAGGAAGCATGAGGAATATCATGCAGTTTGGATTTGCAGCAGAGAAGAAAATTGACCTTTTCAGGGAAAAATGAATGTATATTTTAGCATTGATGCGGGCCAAAATCAATTCTCCACGGAAAGGAAGGCAGATGCACAAGAAAGGATGAAAAGGGGGCACACAGAGAGAAAAAAATAAAAGGGAGAAACCTTCATGCTGCATTGCTCTACACAACTTATCTCCAAGCCTGATTTCATTGCCTTACTCACAAACTTACTCATTTTACCAGCACTACAGGGAAAATATGAACCACTTCTTCACAGGTAGCAATTTGGATTAAAAAGAGAGGAGCATGAACAAAGTAAAAGCTGTCTGTGATCAAAGACCTGCTGGATACCTGAGTCAAACAGTTATTCCAGAGCAAGGTACGAGAGCCAGTCATGCATATGGATGACCTCTCGCAAATTAAATGCTAATCAGGAATGCATCTCAGCAGTAAAAAAAAACATGTGGACTATGAAGTCGATCTGTAATCCCTTTTCTAAGCAAAGACTGACAAAAAAAACCCTCGTTATCAATTTCACACCACAAATATCTAATATTAACCTCAAATCCCAGCAATAAAAGCGCAAGTTTTCCCATATTAAACGTGCCGGCTCTGCTCCAGACATCCCAACTTGTGTAATATCCCTGCAATCCTCTCCCAGCCCCACCACGGAGAGCAATCGGGGGGTCAAACCAGAAGCCCTAAAGACCCCGCAGCTCTTGGGATGCAAAATGAGCCGGTTTATCCCGAGAGCAGAGCCGTCCCCTTTCAGCCACTTCAATACTCACCTTGCAGAAGGAAGGGGAAGCGCCGGGCTAAGCATCTGCTGCTGGCCGCCTCAGTGCCCCAGGGCTGCCCACAGCCATGGTCTCGGCAGCCCTGGGAACGCCGTGCGATGCTCAGGGAAGTGCCCCGGCTCGGATAGGACAACTTAAAGCCGGGAAATGGGAGGCTGGGGCAGAGCTCGGCTGCTGCCCGGAGCGCGGGGCACAGGAGCTGCCAGCGCCGCAGGCAGGGATCAAACGCACAGAATCTCCCTTTACATAATCGGAAATGACTCCTGTAATCTTATGGTTTCTCTTAAAGCGTTGGATGCCTCGTGAACAGCCAAAAGCTCTCCCGTGGATTTGGAGCTGATTCTTCTTTTGATAATTTTCTTTTTTTCTTTTTTTTTTTAAAATAAATAAATAAAAATGAAAGTCTATCTGTCAGAATTCTTAATTATTGTACCGTACACCTCAGGAAAGCCTTTCCCCACCTTGCCACAGGAAGCATCATGCATGCTTAAAAGGAATTACAGAAAATTCCGGGTTTCTTCCACATTCTTTTCTAATCCATCTCGATACAAAGGCAATGTTTGGGGTTTTTAACCTGTGTGCCCTTTACTTTCAAACAAACGCACTGAAAAACTACAAACAGCTCTATAAAGGAACCCAGCTGAGGATTACAGATTTTCCTAACAAGAAATAGCTTTGCCTATCACAAGAGAACATTAAAGTTAGAAAAATACAACAGTCAAAGTGTACTGCTCACATTTTAGTGAAATGTGAGCTTCTGAAAGAAAAAAAAAAAAAGGCACATCCGATTCTTACCAGCAATGATAAAAGCAAAATCCCATCCACGTGTTTTCCTCATCACTAAAGAACTGATTTAATCAAAACCAAGCCCATATACGTTTCAAAAACAACAAGATCATGCCGAATTCTCGACCTACCGAAGCCCAGCGAACGCTTTCTGATGCAAGAGAGCCCTTTTAGCTATGCAGTTTCTCTTTGACCTCACAGAATAATCGACACGAGTCGCAGCGTTACCTTTGCAGAGATTCCCAGGGCACGAACCAAACCCTAATGCATCACTCAGCCCCAGTCCCCGCACCATCTTCCCATCAAGCTCGCGCCTTCCCCGGCAGCAAAATGCCAAATAAACGAGCTCGGAACGGAAAGGGGAAANGAGAAGGAACAAAAAGATTAAAAAAAAAATATGGACTGAACCACCATGTTTGTTGTTTGCGATTTTTAATGCTTCCCCTGGGATAATGACAAAAACGGAAGATGGCAAGCGACCAGGAATATGCCACTTACTCAGAAACGGGAGAAACCTTCAAGGACAAGGGCTGTCAAGTCCTATCACTGTCGCTGGAGGAGGAAAGGGGAGGGGGGGGGTGAAAGGCTGTGTAGGAAAGGAAAGGAAAGGGGGCGCGGGGAGCGCGGGGAGCGGCGCATCCCCGG
>VZTF01002608.1:292224-305526 GCA_013397755.1 Cnemophilus loriae | reverse complement strand
GTGCACTTTCTTTCCTGAAAGAAGAGAGGAATAGCTTAAAGAAATTCGACACAGCATAAAAAAACTTGTTCCACACATTTGGCTGTTGCCAGTTTGAGGAGTGCTGCTCTCAAAGGCTTTGTGTCATACTACAGGAACTTCAGGCCAGGGACAGAACCATAAGGCCTATATCAGAAAAAAACTCTAATTCTTAATTTTAATTACTACAATAGGCAAGGGAATAAGAAGAGGAGCAAAATAACAACCAAAAAAAAATGTCCAAAAGGGAAAGAAAACCCTCATTTGAACATTTCATTATATATCAAATCCAACCAACTTTGCTCATGAATATTCCCAGTGCTCACTCAACGCAGGCCTCCGAAGCACCAGAGCACGTGGAGAGATGGGCAAGGCAGGTAGATTTTTGGAGGTTTGTTTGGAGCCTGCTCACAGGGCCCTGTTGGTTCTACCTCCACCCCAACGCTGCCATCCTGCAGCCAAGGCCAAGCCTTAGTGCTGAGCTCAGCCCCAGGGGATGCAAATTCCGGAGTGGGAGCTGAGCTCCCAAGCCTCGGATTCGTGCACCTCTCTGGAGCCTGCCCTGGGTGTGCATCAACGATGGTGCAACCTCGTGTTTGCCCTCACCTGCAGCTCCCAAGTGCAAACTCTTCAGAAATGCCCCAAACCTGAGCCCCAGCACTGCTGAGACAGGGCCAGGAGTTCTCTGGGTCCACACTGACACCTGCTCACGACCCTCAAAGCTACAAGGCCACAGTCCCAGGGAATCCCTGCTACCCACAGCAGGTACCCTCCAACCAAAGCTAAAAATAGCAATTCCACCCTCAGAAATGGGCCAGCTGGTAAATAGCACAGCTAGGAACACTCTGAGCTCAGAATTTAAATGGTTGGGGGGTTTATTATTATTATTATTTTTTGGCCACAACTGGGAAAATAGTAACATTTTCCAACCCGGCTTCCAGCACGTGCAGCTCAAAATGGCTGCAACGTTGGCTGGTGCTTTTTCAAGGTATTTCATCATCAAATTTAATAGCAAAGCCCTGCAAAGCAAGCCACCATCTGAAATGAGGGTTTGTCAGCACATCTTCATGCCTATTAAAGCATCCAGCAGCATGTTATTTAGCTCTGACAGAAAAACAATTTAACACCTTAACTTGAGGGCAAGGAGCGGAAATGGAGCAGAAAAATGGAACGGAAAATAGAAAGATGCTCTTTGGGACTAAGTTTGAAAAACACGACAATGCTTACGGGATGTAGAAGGAATGAGACTTCAGCTGTTGAGCTTGAACTGCGCCTTGAAAAAATTGTTTCCCCAGTAAAACTTCAACTGACAACTTCTATTCGGAGGCAAAAGAGCCTACCTAATTTCTTTGGAGAAAAATTTAATTCCATATGCACTGGTGATAGACATCATAGGCACATTTCAAGGTCTTTATGAGATAATTAATGATAGGAAACACAGGAACAGAATTTTAATTCCTCTTTCAGGATCTTGGGGACCAAGACCTCCTTTCCAGTGAGGTTGTCCAATCAGAGGAACGGCACTGGAAAGCAGCAGCAGACTTCTAATATTTTCCTAATCGCAACCCAGATACTTAAACTAGAACGGCAGACTGGCAGCCTCTCATATTTTTAAACCTCATTTGCTACGTTTTAAAAAACAAGAATTAAATCTGTTTTCGGATTGGGTGTCTCTCCAGCTTGGGAACGCAGCGCAGCAATATTTCTGCGAGGAAACAGCTTGCGCTCCCAAACGGCACAAACATGTTGTTATCCTGGGAAGCAACACAGCCTAATAAAAGGAGTGGAGGAGAAGGACCTGGGAGCACTCACATTCAAGGACTTGCCCTGCTGTTTCTTGACTGGGAGATGTTAGTAGGTCACTCGATCCCACTGTGCTTCAATTTCCTTAACTATAAAACCTGTGTGTTCCCGAGTTGAAATCACAGCGCTTCCGAGCTGGTTGCTTGGTTAACCCTTCCCTACCCTTGGGAGAAGGTGCTGGACACACCTGGCTGTGCTGGGGGAAGTTCTGGAGCTAATCCAGGCACAGGGCTTGGACTGGGAGAGCCCCAGAGCTCCCATCCAAGCCCAGCCCTTCGCTGCGTGATTTAAACCACGGAAGCTCACGATTGCCTTGAACTCTTTATTTTATCTGCCACATTTATTTTCCTGTACAAATTGTCACTTCCTCTGACTGATAAATTATTGCAGCTCCAATCAGCTCACTTCCTTGACCAGCATCCCAACTTTCTCAATATCTGAAAGGAAAACTGCCAGCCAGCCAGCCAGCCCTGCAGTTCCCCTCTCTCCTTCCATCTCTACCATCTGATATCTACAAATATCCCAGTTTTTCTTCTTTCACCGTATAAAAGCCATGCCCACAAAGAGCAGATGCCTGCAAGGCTGGGCTGCCGTTGCTGTCCCCTCCTTGCCACAGGTTTAAAGCTCAGAAAACAAAACCAGACCCCCCAGGATCACCCAGGCAGGAAGAAAGGTCATTAGGCTCTTCCAACAACAAAAAGAAGCTGAGGAAGAAGCATCAGTTAGCCTGAGCTTCCCAGTAAAGCTTAAGTAAACCTGGCTCACTGCCACAGTCTAAGCACAGCAACGACAGAGAAGCAGCTTAGCAGCCTCCTCCAAAGGGATCTGCCCTGGCCAGGGTGAGGACCTGCAACATCTGACACAGCTAAACCTGAATCCACAGCTGAAATCAGCTTCTCAACAGCCTAAGACGGGCCTAAGAACACAAAACCCGTGTTATAGCAGCGTTCCACCTTCTTTTTAGCTTAAAGACAGAATCTGCCATCTCAGCTGTAGATGAGAGGGAGTATTTATTGACACTCAGAACAAATCTCAGACCAACCAATAGAGTGGCCTCACAAGAGCTTTGACGAGCAATCTTGGGAGGGTGCCACAGCTTCCAGGAACTGGGGATAGGCAGCAAAGGAATCCCCCTTGCATTCCGTGGGCATTTAAACCCCATAAACTGCCAGTTCTCAAAACAGGATTTGTGCCAACTGCCTTCCAGCACTAATCTGTTTACTTAACATAATACAGTGATACTGGGAGAGGGACTCAAGTCCTTTGTGGTTTCCAGCACGGGAATTCCCTTCCTTGTGCTCTGGAAGAGAATTTTACTCTTCCCCTGCAGTCTCATATCACAGGTCCTGATGGAGATTAGAGATTTAGTCCAAATTCATTTAAACTCAGATCATAGGATTGTACAATTTAAAGGAGTCACATCAGCTCGTATCAAACTATAGATTTCAGACAACCTGACTTTGAAGGATGTTTGGAAACAGGGGTGAAACTTTGTCCGAGCAGATGAGTTACATGGACTCATCCCTCTATTGCACCAAAACTATTCTCCCAGGAAAAAACAGAGTTTGGAATTGGAATTTTGGTTCAGTACCTTCTTCTGATATCACTGATGGCAAATACTACCTCGATGCTCTAAAAGTTGTTTTTTGTTCTTATTTGCTAAACTTCTGTACAGGAAACCACTTCTCTTCCATTTGAAAAGAATACCCCAAGCAGGATGCTTTGGAGGAGCATCCTTTGCCATGAAATTGTGCATGACTGTGACAGGGATATGAACCTCGTGTGCCCCCTTCACACAGCCAGGTCACACCATGACCTTGGACTGCACCTTAAAAAAGAAACCCTCCATTATTCTATTTAAACTGCTCAACTGTTCCAGCCCTATTTCAGATTAGGCAGTAAGAAATAATAGCAGAGAATTAAATTACAAATACGGACTGTTATTAACATTATTAAGGAAATGCATGCCCCTTTGAGAACTTAAAGCTTTCTTTCTTCAATATATGGACTTTTCCTACATACCTTGATGTCCTGACTGTAAATCTCATTAGGCTGACACAGTAGCTCCCATTGTAGCCCTTTTGTCAAATGGCTCCGAGCTGAAGCCTGGATCAGCCTACTCTAATAAAGGCAAATTATTAACATAAAGGGAAGCAACGGTGGGACAAGGTTCAATCACTCTCAACAATTCAAAAGGGAGAACAGAATTTTGCCAAACTATGAAAAAAGGACTTCTGATAGCTCAGCAAACAATCCCACTCCGATACACATTTCCTAGTAATTAATCACCTGCAGCGATTGCCTCGTGGTGAGGAGAGGGTTTTCCCAATATAATGAGATAAAAGGCTATGTTTAGCTTAGTGGGCAAAGCAATCTGACCTGCTAAGCTTTGTTAAGCCGCGGGTATCTGTGGCCTGCTCATCATCCTGCCCGGGGAACGTGCGCACACGGGCGGCCCCCAGCGCGACACGGAGCCCCATCCCGGGAATGTCGGGGTCACCCCGGAGCCACCTCCTCCAGAGGGTGTCCCCAAGCCCCATCCTGGGAATCTTGGGGCTACCCCAGAGCCCCATCCCGGGAATCTCGGGGCCACCGCAGAGCCACCTCCTCCAGAGGGCATCCCCAGAGCCCCATCTCGGGAATGTCGGGGCCACCCCAGAACCCCATCCCGGGAATCTCGGGGCCACCCCAGAACCCCATCCCGGGAATCTCGGGGCCACCCCAGAACCCCATCCCGGGAATCTCGGGGCCACCCCAGAACCCCATCCCGGGAATGTCAGGGCCACCCCCGAGCCACCTCCTCCGGAAGGTGTCCCCAGAGCCTAGAGCCCCATCCCGGGCATCTCGGGGTCACCCCAGAGCCCCATCTTGGAAATCTCGGGGCCACCCCAGAGCCACCTCCTCCAGAGGGTGTCCCCACAGCCCAGAGCCCCATCCTGGCAATCTCGGGGTCACCCCGGATCCACCTCCTCTGGAAGGTGTCCCCAGAGCCCCATCCCGGGAATGTCGGGGTCACCCCAGAGCCCCATCGTGGGAATGTCAGGGCCACCCCAGAGCCACCTCCTCCCGAGGGTGTCCCCAGAGCCCAGCACCAGTGGGCTCTCTCCACTGCAGGGCCACAAAGCCACGCAGCTCTTGGCGCTCCTCTGCGTGGAAGGAGGGACTGGAGCTCGCCCATCACACAAATCACTGAGAACCTCGGATGTTCTCCCCCGTGCCACAACCTCCAGCTTGGGAAAACCTGTCCCCTTTGTGCTGCTGATGTCACCCGGGCTGGCACCGCCACCCCACTCGCTGTGGGAGCTCAGACTGGTCCCGGAGCCTTGGAAGGGTTCACTGGTGTTGGCTGGAACGCACTGGTACAGCCCAAAACATTTCGCTCCACTCCCGTCCTTCCCTGCATGGGAGGACTTGGCAGAATGGCTCCACTTCAGCCAAAACAAACAGAAAATGTGTGAACTTCAATAAATTGGTCCTTTCAATCCATCTGGAACATCTGGGAATAACTCCCACAAAAGCCATTCCAAGGGTTCAAGCAACTGTAGAGTCAAACCTGATCTGAAATTCTCACAATGGCTGTTTGTGGCTTTTAGATATAAATATTCTCCTGTAAGAACTCAGAATTTGTATTCATAATTATATATATGTTTGAAATAAGTGTTCAAATCCTTCGGCAAAGAATGAGCTTTACAATAAGAAAGCTTCAAAAATTATTGCTATAGAAGATTTACTTATAGATAGAACATATAATTTGGGCAAAAATATTTATTCACGTTATTAAATATTAAACTAAATACAACACCCAAATGTTATTGTAATAAATATAGTGAGTATAGGAAATAAAAGTACACTCTAAATGAAAATTAGGTGGGTGTCAGGCTTGGCTTCCAGACTGAGCCATGTTCTGAAGATCCATGAGCTGTTCCTTAACCCCAGATGCAACACTATGAAACAATAGTTATGAAAATTTTGCCAAAATATCAGAACTTTTTGAAGTGACTGAGCTTAGGGCTTGCCAAAACATTATTGTAGAGTAAAATGGTCTGTCCAGTGCAGAAGAGTGAACATGAGAACAAAAATGTTATTGGAGGAAAAAAAACCACCCCCAATACCTAGTCTGGAATAATCTCTCATCCAAACAAAATTGACACATTTTCTAATATTTCCCTTGGCTAGATAACCCTTCAAACTGCCCATTATTTTAAAATTGTCCTTCACCAGCACCACTGATGTGCTGCAGATTCCTCACTAAGAGGAAAGGTTCCATTCCTTCAGGAAGAGTTAAAAATAAAACAAAAAGCAACTCGTTGTGTTTGGTCAGAAATGGGTCAAGAAAGGATTTAGGGGCAAACAGTGCAATTTAATGCCTCCCCTATCCCCCAAGGACACCCCAACGGAGCCAGGTAACACAAGCACCAGAAGACCAAGAAGAAGGAACCCAAACCAGTCATTACTTCATAGACTCGTGGAATATCCCGAGCTGGAAGGGACACACGAGGAGCACCGAGCCCAACTCCTGGCCGTGGTTGGGTCACAGCCAGGTTTGACCTACCAGAGAGCACAGCCTGGGAGGTTTGAATGATCTGCAGATTACGTTTCGAGTGATTTATTGACTGCATTTTTACCTCCCTTTCTTCAGAGCCAGGATTGTTCTTTTCTGCACCAGCAGCAGTTCGTTTCAGGCGCTGAGAACGGGACGCGGCGTTTTGCAGGGGAAATAAAAGCCTGATGCTTCGTTTCACTGTGGGTCATTTGTCAGCTCACATCCCAAATCCAGCCAAATTCCCCTCCACAGGGCTACAGGGACCACCGGGAAGTGCTCCAGGACCAGCAGACAAATCCCAGAGCCCCGAACTCAAGGCCTCATCCAGAACTTCTCCATCCGGACAACCAACACCACCATTCCCCTCCTCCAGGGCTAGCTCACAGACATGAGCTCTTAGCAAGGTTTTTGCTCCAAATAAATCTGTTGGATGTCTTAATGTCCAGTAATAAACCAGCAGATTAAGTGATAAAATCCCAACAGCCTCCACCTGTCTGAGGCTGGCCGAAACCACCCCTCCTCCTCCTCCTCGGTCCCTGGTGTGTGCCCTCACCTGGTCACCCACATCCATCCTGATCTCCATAAACAGAAAAAATGGGTGAAAATAATTTTTTTTTAAAGGGCAATTTACTAGTAAATAAATACAAAAGCCTCGCTGGGAGGTTGAGAAAATAAATCTGCGAAGTTTGCTTAAATCAGTCCAAAAAAGGGAAGATAAGAGGGAGAGTTTGAAGCGCTTATAAACCAGTAAAAGCCAGAAGAGCATCGTTTTTTTTCTCCTCTTTAAAGTGTTATAAGGTGGTTTATGCATGGGCTGATAATTTAAGACCATTAAGAATTCATCTGCCATTTCAGCTCAATAATTTTAAAAGTGCCCAGCACCATCAGATAAGCACAAATTCTACTTTAATCCACATTTCTTCTTAGGAATTCCCCTATTTGGAAGGATTCCTTAATTTCTTTATACAAATAGCCTTGTTTTCTTTAACGCAGCACTCTCCTACAAAGATCAGCTTCATACCCCTGCTATGTATCTTGGAGTTCTGTTCTCTAAGTCAGACATTCCAGTCCCTAAAAATATACAGCTTTTCTTTTCAAAAGCCCAAGGAAAAGGAGATAATCAGCAATGCTTATATTTGTGTACATATATAATATAGACAGGGAAATTCCTAACCTTGAAGGGAATTGTGTAGTAAGACCCATATTTCTTGAACACTGATGTCAGTGCTCAAAGATGTTACTTGACCTTGAGGATAAAAATAAATTGTGCAGTCCTGCATGGTGTCCTTAGCTTAGTTCACTAAAGGCATCTAAATGTTCTGTGCTTACATACCATAAAACAGTTAAACACAGATATTCCATATTAATTATATTTAATACTCCTAACTTCGATTTGTGGAGAGGAAAATTGGGTTTCCTGGGAGCTGCTGCAGCTTCCAAGCATCCTCTAATTCACAAGCACCAGAGATGCTCACAGTGTTATATTTAGATAAAGTAGTGATGAGAACCCTCAGCACATTATTCGCAAAATTAAATCCCACTGAGGTTTTTTCCCTCTTGCCATTTCATTAATTCTAGCTCAGGAGCAACAATGGAAGATCATAATATGTGTAAGAGATAAAATAATAAAATATATAATGAACGTATTTCGGAACGCTACGTTTTCTAGTTTTAAAATAACGGAATTTTTGGTGACTTCTGTGACTGGGAGAGAAGACTGGTGGAAAAGCTTCCCCAAAGTGCTGAGATGATGCCTGCCAGCACTGATTTTCCAGTCATTAATTCTCTAAAGAAACATCTGAATGCCAAGCTCAACTATCCTTTAAAAAGGCAAAGGCCTCTCAAGGAAACATTTTAGACGAGCTGTCAGCCTTCGATTCCCTGTTCTCCACAAATCCTGGGGTCCCCCTCGAGGAATGATCCCCTTGGTGCCCTCAGCACTGGCACAGCCCAGGTGCCACCTGAAGTGTCCCCTGTTGGTGCTGCCTTGGGGAGCCGTGTCCGAGCTGCCGGGACGTTCCTGTCCGGGAACCCGATCCCGCTCCCGTTCGGGGCGCTCAGCAGAGCCAGGTACAGCCCCTGCGGTTCCCAGAGGCAATTTCCCTGGCTGGGAAGGAAACACAGTGGGCATTCCCAGGCCTGGCTGGGAAAAAATTCGTAGGGACTGGACGCGGTGCTGGGCACAGCCACAGCTCGCTGTTGATTAATACAGGGACAGAGCCCTCCAGTCGTCCACAGAAATTGGTCCCAAGAGAGAAAGGTGTCCCTTGGCTGTCACAAAGACCCTTTTATAGCTCAACAAGTGTCCTGTTCATACACAAAACCCCAAAACACCGATCCCACAGCACGTCTGTAGCCAAGCCCTCACTAATGCCACCTGAAGTCGTGCCACTGACACCAGCAGAGCCCTCCCCAGAGTCCAGAAGAGTTTCATTCAAACAAAAAAATGATCATTTGTTAGCAGGGGAATTAAAAAGAACCATTCCCTGTGCCTATCCTCTAAAATAGTTGGGAAAGCACCTTTGGGATGCCTCTTCCTCCTCCCTACAGGATCGTGAAAAAATTCTGCCACTTCTGAAAACAGAACTTTATTTTACGTCATTTGCTTTCTCACAGCCTAAACTAAAACTAAGTTAAATATAATTACACAGAAATTAAATCTATCACATTATTAAGAACAGAAGAAGTTAATTTCTCTTAGAGGATATAATTTCGATGGGTGTAAAAGGGGGTACTTCTAAACCAACTGAGGAAAGAATCTCAGTGAATGCCCTGGAAGGAAAGAGGGCCATGGTTTATGAAGGACCATCTAAAATCCTTCAATATGGTATTTAAGGAATCCACTGGAAAAGCATGAATTATACAAATCAGAGATATAACAGCATTCAAGAGTCTACACCAGGATATTTAATTTATACAAGTTTTGGATCGTGTGTTTCCTGGAAGGCAAAAGTAATAATAAATGCTGAAATCACTGTCTGTAAAGACCAAGATTACCTCACTTGTGAGAAAATCTGGCTTCTTTTCTCCTGGATTATGAGAAAACCTAAACACATGGTTCATTTGGGCACCATGAATAGAGAAAGTGATTGCACTGGTGTTCCATCAGTGAAAGACTCTGGGTGTGTTTGCAGAATCAGCACGAGAGCAGCAAGGCAGGGATTTCAGTCTCTGGGAAGGGAATGTTTAACCAGTACAAGGCACTGAACATCATTCTGGCACATTTTTCTACCCCTTACAGAACCAATCCAAGGAATTCTTTTAGAACACCGTTAAGTGACTTGTGCATCCAGCAAGAGGAGCTAAAGAATTTGCTGTCGGACACAGCAAAACCAGCATCCAGTTAAGTCCAAGTAATGCAGTTTTACAAAGATTTAGTGATAACCTTCAAGAGCTCTGGAATTTTATTTTTTTTTTAAGGGCTCGAGACCTCAAGATCGAAAGTGAACTTAGAAATTTAATTTTCAAACCAATAGCTCATCTTTTAAAAATACGGCACCTCATGAAATCAGGCATCAATTTGAGTTTATACTGAGCAAGCAGTGTGATATTGAGCACTTTTCTGGAGATAATGTAACAGTGAGACTCAGATCCCTTATGCCTGCCTCTCTCACCCCAGACTTCAGCTGTAAATAACCGATCCCACATTTACAGGCTCTAATATGATCCCTGTGGAGATCTCTCTCAGATCTCCTACACACACCTTACATAAAACGTTGCCTCTCCATCACCACACAATCAGCTCAAGCCCCACAAGACTCCAGAGATGTATATTTAGCTGTAAAAGAATGAGAGTTAGCACAGCTTATGTTCAGTTATATCATCCTGGAAGATCCTGGAGTGCGGAGCTGAGCAGTTAGATTGCGCTGAGCTCCACGCTGCCCCAGTTCTGTGACCAGCACTCAAGCCAGACACTTAAAAGCCGAGTTTGAGAGCTCTGCAGGCACATCCTCACCTCTGCACTGACCCCTCTGGTGGCAGCTGCCTGGCACCGAGGTCTGGGCCAGCACCTTCAATTCCCAGCCCAGCTCCACTCCTCGTACCGAACCTGCCTTCCGGACGCTTTCTGGGAATGCCACCCTGAGTAAAATGCTTCCTCTCCATCCAACTGAGCAATAAACTGAGGCTCTTCTGAGCTCTAAACTTGCATGACAACCGGGAATTCCTCCGGGAGGAGGGGTTCAGTCTGCCCAGCAGCTGGGCTGGGGGGAGAGGGGCTGCTCGTTCAGCAGCTCCTGCAGTGGTCCCCGCTCGGGTACCACAGACGCTTTGTGGCTGCAGCAAACTCAGCCAAAGCCACAAACCACCCCGTGGTGACAGAAGAGATTTCAAATAGAGGGTGACCACGCTGCAACAGGATTAGCTCAGGGCTAGGAAGATCTAGGCTTAATTTCAACATCCATCTCGAGTCCTCCCCGTAACCTTGACCGAGTGATTTAATTTCACCGTGTCCGCTTCCTAAATATATCCGTGATAGATCATCCCCCAAATGTGCAGCGAGGACAAACAGCAGATTGCTAAATACTCAGATAAACTCTCAGTATTGAAGGCCTTCCACAGGCAGATACAATCTACTGGGTAAATGCGAAATAAATATTAAGCAGCCAAATTACTGGGGAATTTATTGTGCTCTATTACATTGCAGCGAAAAATTCGGAGGAGTAAATTCAATATTCCGTGTTTTACTGAACATAACACAGAGCTGAGGAGGACTACAGATTTTTCCAGTGAGTTCTTAAAAATATTGAATACTTTCTCTTATTTTCGCGGATTAGAAAAATCCTCAAAACTCTTCAGAGGGCCTTTCTCCCAGTTTTTAACTTACATATATTCTGGTCAAATCTCAGAACATCAAGCATAAAAGTCAACACAAGACTGAGGTCTGAGGGAATCCCAGCCCCAGCTCTTCTGGTTGATCTCAGGGAGCAGCTCCTCTTTTTCTGGCTTACCTGCCACATCCCATATTCTTTGCTCCTTGTGTTAAAATTACTCCTATTAATTTAATTGCATTTCCAGATCTCTTCAGATATAAAACTGAATTCCTGCTTCCTCAGCTTTCAACTGGGTTATCTTATAAAAACCCCAAACCAAACAACCAAAACCCGACACTCTTCAGAACGCACACACCATTTTTGTGTGACATGGATGTGAAGCTTCTGTATGCATTGAACAGCACCTGGAGCAGCTCCTCAAAGCCCCACACACAGAATCATTCAGGTTGGAAAAGACCTTTATGAGCAGTGCTTCCTGAATGTCCTAAAATCCTCCAGTGTTAGGGGTTTTTTGCCAATAGTGCCTGCTTCTATCTTCTCTGAGCTCCTAGTAACAAGCACTACCTGAAGTTTGTTTTATCCATCTTTTTTTTTAATCTATCCCAATGTTTAACTCTGAAAAACAGCAGCAATGCTGCCAGCCCTGCTTCCTGCAGGGAGGGACTTCGAAACTTCCCCTGCTTATCCATGAACCCTGGCTGAGGGACCTCTCCCCCTGCACCTCCAGAACAATTCCCCGTTTGCTCCACAAATCCCAAATCCCAAATCCCAGGGCAATGCCTGCGTCTCTGCCCCAGGGCTCACTGGCCTGTCTGGAGGAGCTGCCCACGACCAAGAACTGGTGCACCTCCCCACCAGCAAGGTGCAGCAGGATGGTGGGGGGAAAACAGGGATCCTGCTGCAGGGACAGCACCAAACCAGGCACAGGCACCAGGCACAGGCACAGCCTGCACGGAGGCATCATCTTAGGGATGTTAGCAATGCCACAGCTGAAGAACCTCAGCTCCAAAACCATGAAATCCTCCAGAAAAGATGAGTGGGACAGATCTATTAAACATTCTGACATGGAAAATCCATGGAAAAGGCTGAAATGCCATTGCCCAGACCTCTGGTGTCACTGCATTTCTCCCCAGAATTTGAATTTACAGTCTAAGGAACCCAGCCTTTTATTTATTGGGAGGAATTATCCAAACATAATATCTCACAGTCCTGGCTTCAGGAGCCTGCTTAAAGCAGGAATAGACAGAAGCAGGGAATCTTAATCCCAGTCATTTGCTTCAAAGGAATGCCAAAGTGCTCGAGAAACACCTGGACGTGGTACTCAGTGCCACGGTCTGGCTGACAAGCTGGTGTTCAAAGTTTGGACTCCGTGATCTTGGAGGTCTTTTCCAACCTTTAACGATCCTGTGATTCTAAACAAGAAGCAAAAACAACAGAAAAGCTTTCAGAACTATTTCAGTGCAGATTTCAGCAGGAAGATCCAGACTGAGTGCTTAGCCAGCATGGCTGGAAATTTAAAGCGAAGTTAAGAGATGGGAAAGAAAATCCTCCTCCTCGTCCCTGCACTTTTCCAATGTGGCAGCATGTCCTATTTCCCCAAAGCTTGGTCTAATGTCTCTCTTCCACCTCTGTAAACAAATTTGAAATCAAAGAACGCTGCTATTCTTCCCATTCTACAAAAGCAGGCATTGCTGGTACAAGTGTGTTTTGCTTGGAATGTTTTCTACCCACTTTCTTCCATTGTGATCCATCCTTCCTCGTTCTGGGTATCCTCACTGCGTGCACAGGTAGTGTCCAAGGGAATGGGATATCAACTGTCGAAACAAGTAAATGGAATTTTTCCTCCTTTTTTTTTTTTTTTTTTTTTTTTTTTTCCCCTCTCCCCCACCTAATCTGCACTTGTCTGGTCTTGTCAGTCCTGCCTGGTAAAGGACACCAAATTCCTGCCCTTATAAGAGAGGTGTGAGAGGTTCTTGCCAGGTGGCTGGCAAATCACTGATGAGGGCCCAGTTAGCCAAACCTTCCCACAGGTGTAGGTGTACTACAGAAGCCACAAAGAGAAACAGAAAAAAAAAAAAAAAATCCTTTTGTGGTTCAAGGTCCCCTTTGAGTAGGATTTGGTTTCACTGTTACTTTGATTGCAGTTTTGCTTCCCTTCCTTATCCC
>VZTF01002608.1:279350-291785 GCA_013397755.1 Cnemophilus loriae | reverse complement strand
AAGCAGCACTTGACACCCAGTGTGTAGGTGACAATGAGCACTTCTAGGGAGCTGACATAATACCGAGCATTTGCAGGAGGGCAACTTTGCTGTGAGAGGAGCCAAGGTCCACTGAAGAGATTAATCCATGATTTCTCTTCTCTCACACCGTAAAAAAAGCCCCGATACGATTAGCTCTAAAGCGATTCTAAAACATCCACAACGAGAAATGACAGCGGCATCTCAACCCGCTCGGGTGCCTGGAAAAGAAGCTGCAGTTCACCTTAATTAATTCTCCAGAAAGAATGAAAACGTCACCAATTAGATTAAAACCAGAAGGAAAGAATGCACATTTTTCCATGCAGAAAGAAAAAAAAAAACAACAAAACAAAACAAAACAAAAAAAAACAAAACAAAACAAAACAAAAAAAACAACTAAACAACCCAACTCAATTAAGTGTGGCAAGCAGCAAATAAACAGGAAGCAAATGTAAAATGAATCACCAGATGAACATTCCCCAGCTCCCCGCACATCTCTCTGCGACGTAATTAAGCTAAAACTGTCCTTACAGAGGGAAAGAAAGATGCGATAGCTTTATTTACATAGAAACAATTATTCAGCTGTAAACAGAACTCACACACACAGGAGTTCATGGAGAAATCATCAACACAGCTACTGACTACACTTAGATCTCCTCTTCAGGTGCCAGGTAGCAATTACAGTCTCCTTCACCTCGGGAATTCTTAAATATTCCCCTCTTTATCTGGGCTAACCTGTGCCACTCCTAGTTCAAATACACTCAAGACTGTCTCAGGTTGGAGTTTGGGGATTTTACCGTCTATCAAAGAATATTTGCACAGAGTGTGACTGAGCCCTAGTACAAAACTAAAAATTAACCAGGCACTTGTAACTTTATAGAGCCTACCATAAACTGCCACCAAAGGCGCGGAGATACTGCCTGAACCATGGCCTCTTTGGAAATCCACAAATGTTTGCTGGAGAATTGGACACGTCTCGCCACAGCAAATCTCAGTTTACCACTAAAAATCCCGATGCAAGACCTGTTTTGAGGCAAAATTTCCACCTACTCCTGCATATTTTCCTGTCCAAATAGTGCTTTTGCCCGAGACACTGGCCTCCATTCCCTACTCCCAACTTGAACATCTAAGTTTTTATCGTACAATCGTGTTATTTGGCACGTGAAGAATGAGGTTAAGAGGTAAATTATTACTTTATCTTTGCGAGATGAATTAGGCCTAGACACAAAGGTGCCGAAGGTAATTATCACATTAGATGAGGCCCGGCCAGAATCACAAAGTTAACCTCTGCACAACTCTGCTGTGTGGGGCTGCGTGTTTGCTCCTGCTCTGGAGTCTCTGTACACTCAGATTTCTCACTCAGAGGTGACAAATAAACCTCAGGGTCCAAATTAATATCTCTGTGAGAGCCACACTGCTCCCTTATTCAAGAACGGTCTCACGATAGAAGAACTGGTAATTTTTGTTTCATTTAATCTTCCTGCTTGGATACAGATTCTACAGGTGCCTTTCAACCCTCCTTGACAAAGCAAACCGTGCAGTATTTCAGTTTGGAAGTTGAGCATCTCTGAGAGCCACAATGGAGCACACCCAAGCAGACCCAGGAGCTGCCTCCTGCCCGAGAGCAGTGCCACATCCTCCTCCCCAGTTCTGCTCCCCATGTGGGACCACTGGAGCTTGTTCCCACCCACAGACACTCATTTCAGAGACCTGGATTTACAGAAATTTCATTTCTGTCTTCCTGAAGCTCTGCTTTTGCTTTGTTTCTGCTTTTTGTCCTTCCCCAGCCAGCTCACTGCAGGGTTAAATGCAGGAAAGAAGTGATGCTCAAGGAGAAGGGAATGGGATTCTTTTTCTGCTTTTGTCAACAAATATTCCTGCATTATTTAATTCCAACTAGTTAATTTCAACTGCTACTGCATTGGGCCATTATCACTCCCCAGGCAAAGCGTGCTGGTATTCCATCAGCTCCAGGAATAAGAAAATCCCCACTGGAAGCCAACTGGTGCAACAGCTCAAATGCAAATTTAAGTTCACAAAGTCACACAAGTTTTGATTTTGCTTTCTGCAACAAGGATCCCTCTTTAAAAAAAAAAAAAATAAAGGGGGATGAGAGAAATTACGAAGAACTGGAGCTTTTCCTTTTAATGCAAATGTAGCTGAAAGTGCATTAACCACAGAACATTCGTTGGGTGTTAATCCCAATGCTAAAATTACCTGTGATCTCAGGGAATGTCTGCTGTCCCTGGGAAGGATGGAGCACAGCTGCTACATTGAGGAGTTTGGACAGAATCAGCTACATCCTCGCTTTTAAAGAATGGAACTCCTCTCTAAGTGCTTTTCCTTCCATTTCGGAGCTTTAGGGTTTGGACAGGCCGTTCCCACTCCGGAGCTGTGGGATCCTTGAAACCTCAGGAGGGCCTGGATCAGCTCAAAGGCGAGTGCAGGAGCACGAGCGAGGCAGGAGTGGGACCCTGGAGGTGAAACCAAAAAGGCCAAACCCCTGTTTCCCACCAGCTGAAGCTGTGATGGAGCAGCCACGGGTCTCAACCCCACCAAACCTCTCGAAGGTAAATCATCCTTTTCCAAAGGGAGGTAACTGTGCCATGGATGATGATTCCTTGCTGACCACAAACTGTCTCTGATTTCAAGCTGTTAAACTGAGCTGCAGTGTCCCAGGGGAGAACATCTCTCTGTAGTGTGTCTATTTGCTGGGCAAAATCAAACATAAATCACTTCTGCTCAGGAAACTCCATGGTGTGCACAAAAAGAGAATTTTCTGTATCCCTCAGAAGTTAGGGCCTCTTTTTGTAGTTACTTTTCACAGCTTTTCACGAACGCTTCCCACAGTAGCAAATAGAATATTCATTGGCACAGGCACAACTGCAAAGTTAATGTTTAATGAAGTTATGTGCTCCCAGTATTTACCATTGTTCCTCTCAGCACCTTTTGTTCCATGTGTTTGTAACGACCATATAGATGAGTGAAAAACAAACAAACAAACCCAAACCAAAACAGGTTGGCTGCAAACTCTGGAATGGTTTTCATCAGGGCCATGAGAACGGTTAAAAGTTTCCCTAAATTCCATTCTAAAAATCCCACTTTAAAATCGCCACATTAATCAGTGACAGTGAAGCAGCTTCCCAAAAGCCATTTGGATTAAAATCAGAGCAGTTAAGCTGTCACAGAGATTTTGGGGAGCAGCCAGGAGGACTGGAGGTGTCGTGGCTGCTTTTCCAAGAGCAGCCACTGAAAGAAGTCTCTCCCAGAGGTACCTGGAGAGCCCGGTTCCACTGCCCTGAAATGAGGCTCGTTGCACTGGGCAGCTCCTCCCGACAGGTGACATCAACCACTTGACATTGGGGCCCCCCAGACTCGCCCACTGTGGGATTTGTGACACATTTTGGGTGGATCTTGCAGCCAGGCACTGCAAGAATTCCGTGAGCGCTGCTTCACTGTGCCACCAGATTGGAGGCAAAGGATTTTCAGGTGACAGGAGGGACTCTAAAGCAGAGAGCAGAACAAAAAGGATGAGTTTTTAAAGCTTCTCCTGCGTTTGAGTTCGGGTTGGTCAAAGTTAAACTGCTTTAATGAACTAAAGAACATTATATTTTGTATACACATACTGTAAAAGAGCAGCCTGCACAAATTCCCAGACACTGGAATTAATCTGTCATCTTGCAAGGTCACTATCACCAGGGAGCAGCTCTGGCAAAACCATAGGTGATGGAAAGGCAGAGTGAGTAACTAAATCAATGACTCAATATTGCTCTCTAGGAAATGATATTTTGGGTTGGATGAAACTCTGCTGTGAGATATCTCTTCAGCAGGGAACAAGGTCAAGAATAATATTGCACTAACCAGGAGCAAATAAACGTGGAGAGCTGGCATTGTGGATGGGAAAAAACTCACTAAAAATGTTTTTCCTACATCACTCATTAATTATTACCCATAATTAAAAACTAAATAAATACTTCCTCATACCACATCCCTCTGAGTCCCAATCTTTTCCAATGTGCATCTTCCATTCTAAAAATATTTTCTGTTTCACCACTCAGCCGTCAGCTGAATCCTTCCCCTAATCCTTTCCAGGTATAAAATTAAAACCAAAAGGAAAAATGCAATTTCTACAAAGCCCCAAGAGCTCTTCTGAAATGTGCTGCGCTGGCACGTGGATTTCCAGACCACATTAGGACATTTTTGACCTTTTGCACTTTCAGATCAGTTGCAGTAAAGATATCGGGCATTTTGCAATAGGAGCTCTTCCCAGAAGAGAGCTTGCATGAAGAATTGCTTGTAGGAAAATTTCCTTCTGTTTCAGAACATGAGTGAAAGGACTACCTTGGAAAAAGGTAGAAATCACAAAAATGAAATTTTAGTGATCTATTAGAAAGGAGCTGTTAAATCCTGGATGGCAGAATTACTCCAGATATATAAATGATATTATGGCAAATAATGTCTTGTCTATCAAAATTCACACAACCAGACAACTCCAGCACCAAACAATTTCCAGTCTAATGTACAACATCACATTATAAATTCATTTAACAAACAATTAGAGGTAGAAAATTAGCAGAATAATCCCAGGGAATGTACTAAAGACATGGAAAGAATCATTAAGGTCTCATGGCAGAGTCGTTTTTCTTCATTTTAAGTTGCTTTGGTTCCCTGTCCTCAATTTGATGGGGAATTAACAGGTGTGATGTTTAATGAGATTCTATAAATATTGTGGATTGCACTGCCTCAGAACTCCATGGGACTGGCATTGCAAAATTGCTGGCAAGACTTCCCTAGGATTTATTAAAGCTTTGTTAGCAGAAAACCTCTTTTTTACAGCAATCCAGGACTTATGCGGGGACAACTCATTTATTGGTGGCAACAAAGCCGAGCACAAAGTTGCTCCTCACTGAGACCAATTCCTGCCTTCCACACAGCAAACCTTAATCCCCGTGCACCCCAAATCCTGAAGAGCCCAAACTTCCCTTCATGCAGGTGGAAATCACCACTCAGAACGTGGCAGGAACGTGGCAGGAATCCTCAGAGTGTGGAGAAGACAAAGTTACTCCTCTCTCTGAGCACGCTCCCTCTCTGTTCACCTTTCAATATTTTGTCAGATTTCCCACAGCAAACATGCCCCAAGTGGAAGGAGAGCTGCGAAAAGAGAGCTGGAACACCAGAAGTACCAAAGGAAATACTTCTGACAGGATTTCTGCACAGCCTTGGAGTCCCATCTGCTCACAAAACAAGTGACTATTCGTAGCTGACTGGTCAAACTGGGCAAGTGTAAAATCACAGGACTTTTGCCTGGGTTAAGTTGTAGTTACAGCCTATAAAGAAAAAAAAAACCCACTGCAGAGAGATGAAACAAAACCTATTATTCACAGCTTGCGTGAAAAGTAGTATTAAAATTGTATTTTTATACATGATTTCTTCCTGCATTGAGAAATGTGGATCAACAAGCAACCATGCCCAGGGTAACAGAAGTTTCATTAAACTCACTGCTCATTCAAAGCTGCAGTAAAGTTTTTTCAATACACGACTGCATTTTGACTGTAGATGAGCGAAAGTGCATTGTAGTGTTAGGATTTTGCTTCTGCACTTTAGAAATGCTCATCACAAATATTGTCACAGCTTTTCATTTGCTCATAATACTGAATTTCACACACTACAGAACAGACTGGCAGCAACTTCGAGCCAGTAGCCACAGCAATGAAAATGACACGACTGTTACCCAGTGCAAAAGTTTTATTTTTTAATTTTTTTTTTTATTTTAAATAATTTTTTTTTTTTTTTAAATAAAACATCCTACTCCTCTTTTTGGAAAGTGACCTTCTCTGGTTATCTTTTAGAGCCCTAATGACAGACCTGTGTTCTCCCTTCCCTCTCCATCCTTCCCACAATCCCCCAAACCCCTTTTGGGAGCAGATCCTGCTGCCTCAATGTGGGAGAACGCAAGCAGAGCTTCTCTCCTGCCTCGCTGCACTTTTAATTTCATTTGAGCCGGTTTGGTCGATTTTCTCCTCAGGCTCTGCAAACATCTGTGGCTTAAAGCCAAGTGTGACTCTGGATCCTGCCCACAGGATTTCCTCCATTCCCCACCGTTCCCCACTCCTGCGATCCTGCCTTGTTTTTCCCCTGCTGTATTTTTAAAGCGTGTTCTTCCCAAAGAGATCCCAGTGACAGTCTCCTGCTCAATGTTATGGATTTTCATTGCAATTGCTAGGTGGAGGAGGGATAAAAACTCTCATTTTCCCATCCGTTTCATGTGAAGCCACATCCAAGATGATGTGACTACCCCCGAAATAGCTGCTCAAAATGAATCATTCAAACCAGTTTCCAGCTCCTAACAGACAAGGGCTGAGCCACCATCACAAGAACTTAAAATGTTGTATAATGAGAGAGTATTTTGTGAGCACAACAAGCATTTTGGAAGCAAAGTGGGAAAAAAAAATCTAAATTATGCGCTTTTTAAATTTATACTACGAAAATTATCTATGTTTTGCCCAAATTGGACCACAGAAGTAACAAAAATCTTATCATGTACAAAATTAATGGAAAAAAAAAGAACACCATCACAAGGGTCAGGGCTTCTCCAGCAAAATCAAAGGATTCAAATGAGCCTCCAGATGGGAAACAACTGAAGCTTTTCACAAGTTTAAATCTTGCTGTACCTTGGGGCTGCTGATGACCTCCAGCAGTGCATGTGTGAACAGGCACACCAACACCCGTGTGTATTCATACACACACAGCTGCAAAAAAATCCAGTGCTTTAAAACCCTTTTTATCTTCTCAGTATTCAAAGTGCAATGATGATTTCCGTTTCTGCCATTTTTCTTTCAGATACAGATTGCAATGATATTATTTTTTCAGGGTCTCCTTTCTTTAATTTTACTTTTTACCCATCCATATCTTACCAAAATTAATTCAAACTCCATGAAGACAAGATAGAAAATACCAACATTAATTCAAGCTCTACGAAGACAAGATAGAAAATACCAACATTAATTCAAACTCCATGAAGATGAGATAGAAAATACCAACATTAATTCAAACTCCGTGAAGACAAGACAGAAAATTCTCTGATCCTTAATAATCTCATGTTGGAACTCTTGCAGTCTCCTCCTTTAGCCTTTGCCATCCCAATTTGTTATCCTTTAGTCTGAAACACTAAAACAGCTGGGCTGGGTCTGTAATTTGATTGCTTCAGGTTGGTTTTTTGCTTCTTCTTTTCCTTTCTTTCTTTCCATCAGAGGACCCTGCCACGGGCTGTTGAGCTGGAGCCCTCACCCTTTGTTCTGACAGGACCTCCTTGGCTCATTCACCAGATTTCCCAAAAATCACAGCCTGGTCTGATCTGTTCACACAAAGCAACCCCAGTACCCTGCAAAACCCCCCCACCAACCTCTCTCCACAATTCCCTGAATCACCTCTACAAAGGAGCCACTCCTGGTGGTTCCAAGCTCTGGTTCAGATGCCACTTCTGACCCAGAAGGTCTCTCAGGAACTGGATATGGGGAGAGACGTTTCCCTGTTAAATTCTCACCATAAAGAAAGAACCTGCTGCCAGCTCTCCTCAGAAACTGTACATTGCTGATTTTCAAGAATTCTGCTTGATGGGATTTCGGAAAAAATTTTAAAAGCTTATGAGAAAACGAGAATTCAGCAGCTCCCTAAGTCTCTCATGCTCCACGGCCATGTCGTTCCCCCAGGAATCACACTCAGGGGAGAAATGCCCGCATGCCAAACAGAAAAGAGTTCAGCTGGGATGGGCACTGACTCCATTTCCATTTCGGTGCTGTTTCTCCAGCACCACTGACAGAGACATTCACGGGGGAGAGTCACCTGCTCCAGCAGGACTGGGCACTCTGGGGACCTGTGGGATGATGGGAAAGGAAGGATTCCTCAGCAGAGAGGTTTGGAAAAAAAACAAACAAACAAACCAACCAACCAACAGCAACAGAAACCAACCCAAAACAAACCCCCAAAACAAACAACCAAACAAACCAAAAGGCCATCAGCCAGAGCAGCCCAGAAGGTGACAGAAGCACCTGGGAGAAGTGGGCACAGGGACACCCATTGGGATCAGCCTTACAGCTTTTCCAGCAGTGCCAGGGATCATTCCACGACCGGGCTTTTAGGGTTCTCCTGCCTTACACAAGTTCCTAAAGACTAACGTGGACTCATCTCCCCGCCAAGCTGGAATTTAGATCCCAGGGGCTCGGTAAGGTTAGAAAGTGTAAAGATATAAACGTCACCAAAGATTACAGAAAATGATTCTTCTCTTTTTCCCTCAGCACTCCCCCTGGGCGGTGCTTTCCCAGCAGGATCAGCTGGATCTTTGCACCCCAGACAGCGGCAGCAGCTTCACCTACGATGCCACTCCAGCTCCGCTCCAGAGCTCGCAGCAGCTGCTCCAGCAGAGCTCAGCACAAAGAAACAAAACCCTTCCTTCCCTCTCCTCCTACAGCGTTCAAGCCACACATCTGCACTTGCCAAGTCCTCTTTTTGATGCTGGAAATTTACATTTGCCTTCACATACACACATGCTGCTTTTATCACACTCTGATAAACTCAGTTTTTATCCTCATCCCAGCTGATGCTGGTGGAGAGAAGGAACTACCTGCTACAGAGGAGGAGCTGGGCAGCTGTTCCTGCAATTAAAAGTGTGGGTTTTTTAAACTGAGCCCAGAAGAGCCCGTTTAATGAACAAAACCAAGATCCATGTTTGCATTTATAAAGCCAAGAGCTCGTGTAATTTATGCTCTTTTCTGTTTGGGTCTGGGCAGAAGGATTCACAGCACATCACTCCAGAAAGATTTCATAGTGAGCGGCAAACCTCTGCTAAACGTTGTCGTTTATAAAGAGACCCTTAAAATTATAACAGATTCTAAAACGGAGATGCAAAGTTGCTGCAAATAAGATTAAGAAAATGTTCACCAAATTCAGACTAAAAAGTTATGATCTCTGCTATATTCCAGCCCAGTCCAGCTAAGCCACTGATCCCAGCCTTGGCATTTCCAGTGGTCTTTCACTTTAAGAGAAGGAGAGAAAAAAAAAGGACCACAAATCCTAAACAAACCCCACAAAACCCAGCTTTCCACCACATTCCCTCACACTGGATTTAGCACCAGTTCAGGTCAGTGCTGGTACCAGGACTGGCACTGGATGATCTGGGCCAAGAGAAGCTGGAAGCAGCAATTTTCATATCCATCAGATAATCAAGTTTTGCAGGACAAGTGATGATGATATGTAAAAATTCCATAGCAGCTAATCAAAGACAAAACTTGAGGAAGCAGCAAAAAGCTCATAATGAAGAAATATATTCCACCACAGGTGGCAGGAAATTGTAGCTACTGATACCAAGTGTTATGGGGCTGTGGCAAAGAAAGAAAATCAGCATAAGCATGAAGGCAAAGTAGTGATAGCACCAGTAAAAAAAAGCCTCAGAGCACTCTCCAGAACTCTATCACGAGAATCAAGTGAGAAGTAATAAATTTGCATTTTCTGTAAGACCTTGCATTTAAACATATTCTTAAACACTTTGTGAATTTCAGGAGCTGGCTGCAGACCGTGTGTTGCTTGAGCACATAAAAAGCAAAGCATCACTTCGCTGAGCACTGAAGCACCAACATCTGCGGGGAGAGATTATGGGGAAATCTAAAAGGAGATTTAGGAACGAGTCGCTCGATCCATCCGAATGGTGCAAACGGTGGAGACACCAAAGAATTCAAAACCTGCACCCTGGAATATGGCAGGGACAAGGAAGGGACAAGGACAGCAGGAGCCTGAAGTCAGGGCCAAGCCCGAAGTTGGCCAAGGTGATGGAGGGAGGTCCCACCCTGGAGCAGCCACGAACTCCAGCTGCACTTGAAGGAATCTCCAGCTCAGGGAAAGCCACGCAGGAAGGGCAGAGGATCACAGAACCCTGCGAAAGCTGGGCACCATCAAATACCCATTCAAGAGGGGAATTAATATCCCTGGCTTAGATGAACTCTGCTGGGGAAAAACGGATTGCAGTGGGAAATGACTGGCTCAGCAAACTGAAAGCAAACAGGGAATTCACCTCCTGTGCTGCTGTGAGAGAACACAGTTCCTGAAGTCGACGGAATTCCAACAGCCATGACCAACAGCAGGCAAAACACAGCCCTTAGAGCTGCTGAACAGGATCTGTGAGCTCAGAGTACATTCTAATAAGGGCCAGGTGAAAAAGGAACTTGTGTTTTGTGTAAAAGGAGCTCAGGCTGATCTCAGCGAGGAGCTGCACTTGCAGGGCAAACTGGAAAAGAGAGAGAAGAACACCAAAGTCGAGGAGAGACTTCCCAGCACCCAGGAAAGCAATAAAATCAGCTGGGGGAAAAAAAAAAAATCCCCTATCCAGCCTCTGCTGGATATTTGCAGTTCAGTTTCTCCCTGCAAAAGGGAAATTTAACACGGAAATGTGGGAGAAAGTGGAGGAATCAGCAAAGCAGGCTCAGGCGGGGTCATGTAAGGAAAAACTCACTTTTCCATGGGATCAAAAGACTTAAATGATGCAAAAAGGAAATGCTTCTCTGTGCCTTTCAGGGGTGAATTTGTACAATGTAGAACGCTCTGAGTGTCAAACAAGGCTTGGCACATCTCCTTTGAAACAGAGTGTGAATAAAAACAAATGTTAACACACTCCTTTGTGAGATTTGGTTTCTACATATTAGCATTTGAATTGTACGCAGCCCCCTGTGTGTCACATTAAGAAAATTCACATTTCTATGCTATGCATGAGGAGAAACCAGCCAGGTCACACCAAGACAGGTGAGAGTTGCTTAATTCCCACGGTAACACTCATTAATTAGAAAATAAACTAATATTATGTATTAACTTCACGTTAATCCATCCAAGAGATGATATGAACAGAACACACAATACAGAATTCAGCTGGAATATGTTCTCTTTTTTTTGGTTTTTTTTTTTTAAAAACCTTAATTGTATTCCATTAAGATACCATTAAATTTTGTAACTTTCATGTTTCCACATTGTATTTTAATCTATTGCTCAGGAGTCTGATGGGATGTTTAGGCAATAGAACACACGGAGAGGTTTGCACAGCCATGCTGGACAACCTCACAGGGCCACAGTTCCCATCACCTTTAAAACAGAGATAAAAAGCCAGATTTTTCTAATGCACTTCAAGATCTACTGATGACAACTCCATGAACTCCTGTCAGCTGTTACCCTCTCACTGAGTATGGTTATGTTGGAATATTACCCTTCCTGACCTCTGAAAATAACATAACATTGAAATGAAGCAGTAATTGTATGATTATAAAATGTCACTAACATCAGACAGTAGCAAAAGACTATTTAATTAAAGGAAGTCTGCTCTTCAGAAGAGGAAGAGTTCAGATTCATTCACAGATATTTATATATTTAATTTAGTTGTGCAAAGATCAATGTACAGGTTGTTGTAGGTACAGATCTGCTCTGCTTCTGCACAACCCCTCTGAAGGGGCATCCTCACACTCACAAGTGACAGAAAATGGGACAGGGGACAAAAGTAGCTCAGAAATCGATGGATATCTCTGACATCACACCTGCAAACCAGATTTTGCTGACATCTCCCATTGTTTGGGACGAGCTGATGGATAATTGGTGCTGGGAACTGCAGTGAAGTGGGAACGCAGCCCCATGCTTTGCTGTTTGCCTCCGGTGGAGGTGGCAGAAGTGACAAAAGCTGTTTGCCAAAGGTCATCTCACTACTGGGAAAGCCCAAAATTCCCAGTGGCTTCCCAGTGCTCCGCATTTACAGCCAGGAGGGGAAAGCAGGTGCAGCTACACGAGACAAAACCATTTCTTCAGCTTTCCATCCTCGGTTCCAGCTGGTGTTTCAGTGCTGAGCAGCACAGAAACAACGGCACAGCCCAAAGTATCTCCTTAATGACTCCAATAAATCACAGGCATGACAAAACAAAACCAGGAAGGGGTTCACACGGGAACATCTTTAGGAGAGGACAACACCTGCAGCTGCCTTTGAGAAGAAATAATCCTTGTGAGCTCCTGGGCTCAGCAGACACATTCCAAAAGCATTCCCAGGGCAGTGGGACCTCCTGGCTCATGCCTAAAGCTCCTGCCAAGGTCTGACCACGGCAGGTGCTTCGTGCTCATCAGTGCGACACCTTCCATGTGTGCAGCCTCAGCTCTGGTTGGGAGGGAAATTAAACACAGGGGAATCCAGGGATTCAGCCCATTTTATCCTTCTGGAAAGAGATGGATGGGAGAGGCTGGAGGCTTTAGGAAGGTTTGTTTTGGGGGGTTACAATTTTTTATCTCTACGAGCTCACTGAATGGTGTGGTTGTGCCTGGCAGCTTGCCTTCCACAACAGGAATTGAAACTGTTATACTGAGAAATAGAGAAAATTACAGTATTTCAAACTCTGCTTATTT
>VZTF01002608.1:171044-279294 GCA_013397755.1 Cnemophilus loriae | reverse complement strand
AAAAAAAAGGACAAAAACCTTGGGGAGGCTTTTCTTTTTTTAATAGCTGAATGACTAAGAAAGTTCCCTCTCTAGTAAGTCTGTCTTGGCTTTTCAGCCTCTTGCAGACATTTAAATGTCTGACAAATAGATTATAGACTACTTGTTTTAAGAGTTTGGGGGGGAAACGAAGCTCGAATCTGTAGTAATTTGAAAGACAAGCACAATATTTGGTCTGCACAGCTTGTGGCACCTATTAAAACCTTCATTAAAGCACCTGTGACAAACTGCTGCTGTCAGGGAGGAGTGATGCTGAGCGCTCTGCAATACTCGATGTTACAGTTGCCCACGCAGCCATTATGACCATATTTTCATTCTGCTCTGCACTGAAAAAATATAGGCACTAAATAGAACATTTTGGTATGAGCTGGGTTCGTTTTAGCTAAAAGAGCCCATCAAACATTTGCACGGAGGTGAGAGCTACAGGTACGCTCATCACCCGAGTGGAAATCCATCTGGAAATTATCAGTGGAAAAAGAGAGCAAACCCTTGAGTAATTTCTCTCCACATTAACATTACATAATATTTTGAATGCATTCAAGCTGTGCAAGTGCCACTTTGTATAACATCATTATTTTTATAAACTTCCTAACACAACAGTTGTTATTTCAGGTTTTTCAATACACAATATTAAAAAAAAATTAATCTAAAACAAGCTTGTGCAGTATTCTGCATAGCAGCTGCACAGAACTTAGAGCTCTAATCCATGGAGAGCTTCCTTCATGACCCACAGAAAAGCAGCAAAGCCTTTTTATCTGAGTTATTCATTTCTTTGTGCTTCTCCTGTCGAGCTTTAAGTCTGTTCCACACACATCATAGGGGAGGGAGAGTTCTGTGAGCAGGCACCCAAAGCAACACGGTGCTCTTGTTATCTTCCTGCTTCCCATGTTTACTGGTTGTAAAAAGAGTGTGATTCTCTCTCTCCCCTCATAACATGCCAGCTAATCTCAATATATTTGGAATATATTTATTGCTGTCATAAAGCAAATTTGCTCAGACATCTCCTTGCAATCGTAAAAATCAAAACTAAGCTTATACCTCACTCCATGAATCTCTATTTCCCAGTTAATACTTACTAATTTTTCTTTATTGGCTCTACTATTTCATGAGCCCAAAACTTACTTGGTAGTGAGTGCTATTTTCTCTTTTTTCTCTAATAGTTTGAATATTATACCTCATTTTCCCTCCTTGGTTAATGAACCTTCAGTAACAGGAGAGGTGACAAATGAAAATACAGCTTGTACATGCATTGTGTCACCGCTTGCAAGTTACCAGAATCACTTGCTATTCAAGAGAAAATTCAGAATAAATACCAGCTTGTTCCTTCCACTCACAAAATAATGGAATTTTTATACAATCAGTGGCAGTTGGGCAATGCCGTTTTAACAAGATTATGAAGTTCAGCCAGCCCAGCCTGCCTGGCTTTTAATGCAGTTATAACTAAAGCAAAGCTGGAGATAATCTGGTGCTGCCCCAGCCCTGATAGCACTGGCTGGATTCCTGCTCGTCTAAGTGGAGCGTCATGTAAGTGTACAGCTTCCAAAATTTAATAATTAAACCCCCCACCACCTGGTTACAGGAATTAAAGTCTCATCACTGCTAAGGCAGAACATTTGCATACAAGTGAAAAAGGATAAAATAAGATTCACACCACATCAAACACGATGACAAACGTATCAGCACTCCACCTGGATCTAATAATTTTATTAAGTTTAGCTTATAAAACATAGTTCATGATATAGATAATAAAAAAAAATAATAATTAAGCCATGCAATATTACTGCTGGAACTTTCATTTCTGCATCGCCACGCTTGCACTCCAGACTATAACTGTGATACTTTACCTGAGCAATTCTAGTTTGCCAGTGAAACTGAGGGTTTGCCTTATGAAGAACAAATGTGTAATTGTGGGAAAACAATGCCTAAATCAAGTACAGAGGAAGCTTTATTTAATCCAAAAACTCAGGGTCTGGGGGCTGTGGGAGAACCCAGAATTCTGCCAGAGGTACCAGTTTGCAGAGGTGTCAACTCCTCCTGCACCTCTTCCGAGCTGGGGTTCAGCACCTCCCTCACACAACCCACCAGCTGTGCGCTCCAAAACAGGTTTGTCACATTCCCTGATCCCACATTTCACATAACACACGTAAAGAGACAGCAGAGTGAGCTTCCTAACCGAGGGAATCTCCCCTCAAACGATGTGAAACCATCACTACGTGGAAAAAAACCTCTGGTAGAAGTGTGGTAAAGCGAATGGAGCGCTTCTGTGTCCTTGGCTGGCGCCACCAAGCCAAAATTCAAGATTGTATTTACCAACAAAAGTGAATTCCTCAGGAATTTTCTAGAATTTCTATGGAGTTGCAACAGTAGATTTTTTTTTTAATTTGAGGGAGAAAAAGAAACAACTTACAGTTGTCTTGTAAAAGCGAGCGAGCGCTTCATAAACAGGGTTCTGAGTCACATAACCAGCTGGGTCTTCTCGTGTTGGCTAATCAATCTTGATTTCAAAACTGGAAGAAAGAAAGAAGATAATTAGACTTGACAAACCCCAGAGAATTAAGCAAATTAATAGAACAAACAAGGATTGATCTAAAGGATACCCCACAGGAGAAACAGATCCAAGCGCAAACATCCAGTGTCATGAATAGTTAGGGGCATTTTGCAGTAAAATCAAGTGATTAAAAAGTTCCAACTCCGTGACCAAAGATGTGAATTAAAGGCTTCAAACTACAGGCCTCAGTCCCAGTGATATCCCTTCTTACCCATTTATCAGAGCTGTAGCCCTCTGGCCTCCCATATTTGTAAATAAATGCTGGTTTTAATGTTTTTGGAGACCGAAAACTCCGCGCGTGTTGCGTCTGTGTGAGAGGGAAAGGCCGGCAGAGAGGGCAGGAGCAGAGGGGAGACATTCCCCTGGTTTTCCTTGCGTGACATCAGAACTTGGAGGGGAATAGCTGAGAGGTGCCAGGGTCGGCACGGCGGTGCTGTCACGAATGAGGGATGTTCTGGCTGGTTTCACGCGCGATGCTCAGGAGGGTGCGGGGAATGACACGCAGCAGTTCTGCGAGGAGAGGCCCTCCCTGGGCGGGACGCAAGCGCTCCGTGTGGGAACACATCCCCACCACACCGGAAGGACGGGCGGAAAGAAACCCGTTTTTCATGGTTTTGCAGTAAAAGGGAAACGTTGTGCTCCAGCACGATGACGTTTTTGACCCAAGACGCAGAATTACGTTCGGCTCCCCTCGTGTCAAAGCGCAGCATACGGCAGAGCCGGAGGGGACCCTCCTGGCAGAGCAAACATCCGCTTCTGACTTGTGACTTCCAGCTAATGATCAATTCATCACAGCCCTCAGTAAATCGTGTTTGGATTCAGCTTGCAAAAGCTGGATTGTTTAAGGCCCTTTGAACACCATGTGAAAACATCTTTCATTATAAATGAGGATTTCCCTGCAGACACCAGTAAGACCACATCTGCTTCATCTCGGATTAGCATAAAGGAGTGAGCTTCCCCACGCTCCTGCCACTAAGCGTCAGCTCTGCCAGGTTTAGCACGTCATGGGCTTTATTCAGCCTCCACCTTGTGCCCAAGTGAACATTTAAACTGTCCAAATACATTTAAGTTCCATATTGCTGGCATTTGTAGGACTTGTTTTAGGTAGAACAACATCCCTTAAATATTCTTACCATAACTTCGGTCGGTTCAGTTTGCATAATTTTATCTGGGACTTCCAGGATGTGGACACTATTCCTCTGTAAACTACATTTCAAATTTACTGTGAAGATTAATGCACAAGGCAGTGTTCCAGGACCACACAACATCTCCAGACTTTCTCTTCCCTCACATCTGTGGAAATCAGTGGGAGCTGGGGGATGAACAGATGGAGAGCAGCCCTGCGGAGAAGGACTTGGGGGTGCTGGTGGATGAGAGGCTGGACATGCCCCAGCCGTGTGCTGGGACTCAGGAACCCCCCGTGCCCTGGGCTGAACCCCCAGGGTGGGCAGCAGGGGAGGGGGGGATTCTGCCCCTCTGCCCAGGTGAGACCCCACCTGCAGAGCTGCCCCAGCCTTGGGGCCAGCACAGGGAGGACCTGGAGCTGCTGCAGAGAGCCCAGAGGAGGCTCCAGGGGGATCAGAGGGATGGAGCAGCTCTGCTGGGAGGAAAGGCTGGGGCAGCTGGGACTGTTCAGCCTGGAGAGGAGAAGCTCTGGGGTGACCTCACTGTGGCCTTGCAGGGCCTGAAGGAGCCACAGGGAAGATGGAGAGAGGCTCTTTACAGGAGCCTGGAGTGACAGGACAGGGGGAATGGCTTCAAACTGCCAGAGGGCAGGGTTAGATGGGATATTAGGGAAAAAATCCTTCCCTGGGAGGGTGGGGAGGCCCTGGCACAGGGTGCCCAGAGAAGCTGTGGCTGCCCCTGGATCACTGGCAGTGTCCAAGGCCAGGTTGGACGGGGCTTGGAGTAACCTGGGATGGTGGAAGGGGTCCCTGCCCATGGATGGGGGGGGAATGAGGTGATCTTTAAGGTCCCTTCCAACCCAAGCCGCCCTGTGATGTGACTCTGTGATATTTAATGCCGAGGGATGCTCAGCCTTGCACTGCCCCTGGCACAGGGCACTGACAGCGAAGGAAGAACACTCCGAACTTGCCTGCTAAAAACAGGAACCTGCTTAGGATCCAGCCTTAAACTCCTCTCTCAAGACCTTGCCTACCAAAGAAAATATGACTTTTGGAACAGGTTTCTAACCAAATATTTATTATCAGGCTGTACCACCAGGTGGCAAGATTGCAAAATAAAGGAATTTTTTTAATTGTTCCTGTCTCCCATTCAGTCAGGGCTGCTTCAAGGATCCCCTGCTGGGCCGTGGTGATTGTTTTGGGAGGACTTGGGCGAGTATTTAACGTGTACCCACATGGGTCTGTAAAACAAAATATTTCAGCTCTTCTTCATCACTCCTCGTGTAGTCAATAGTCAAATGCAACACGAGATTCCAGTACATGAAAAAGGAAATTGTGGCCACCAGCTGCACTTCTTCGAAGAACTTGGTTTTCCCACTGTTTTCGTCCTGCTCCCTCTTTCCCTGATAACCACTTTAACCTTTCCAAAAGAGCCTAAAACCTGACATGACTGCAGGGAACCACATATTAAATGGAAATATGGCTCAAAAAGATTAATAAAATTACTTTGCAAAGGGAGAGTAAAGGCTTTACACTGAGTATACTTAC
This sequence comes from Cnemophilus loriae, assembly GCA_013397755.1. Lineage (NCBI taxonomy): Eukaryota > Metazoa > Chordata > Aves > Passeriformes > Corvidae > Cnemophilus > Cnemophilus loriae. The sequence continues at coordinate 274,035 of VZTF01002608.1, read as the reverse complement.
AGTCATCTGGGTAATTTTTTTCCCATATATTTTCATTTCTCAGGTTAAATCCCAATTATCTATAAACCAAGGCACAGGGCAGTGCTAAGTTCTACACTAAAGGTGTGCCGTGGACACACCAGCTCGGTTTAAAGGGCTGAATTTTATATTGGGTATGTTATTTTACCAGTCCATTTTAATCCAAAATTTAGGAAAAATATAAATCCCCAATAACAACTTGGAAAACTCTCTCTATAATGCCTCACTCCTGGATCACAAAGGACACAATGTAAGCACCCAGTCCACATTATGTGATTTAGTTACATCTATACACACACAGATTGATATATTCAGAAATAAAAGGATATAAAATATTAGTGAAGCTCATACTGCCAACCAGACCAAGCTGGTGAGCAACTCTACCTGACCCTGAGATATGCAACACAAAAAAACCCAATGATTCCAGAAATAGTTTAGGGACTTTTTCCTTCCATTTGTAGCATTGCACCTGCTCAATAACACACAGCTACACTTCACAGATGCTTAAAATATTGTCATTATCCCTGGAGCTAGAAGAAATTAGGTAGGTGTAAAATAATCAGAATGTCAAGCACATTAAATGTCAAGCATAAATAAGAACCAAAATTGGAATCTCTCAGAGATGCTGGTACTCCCACAGTTGGGCAAAAAGTGTTAACTTCAATAACTGCCACCATTTGGGACTTGTATTATTATACAAACCACAAAATTCTGTGCCTTAATGGCATCAGCTTGAAAGATGATCTGGCATTGGAAAGTAAAAGTAAATGTTATCCAAAACATCAAGAAAACTTCCTGCCCCAAAATAGATTTTTATTTGAGACTCTTCAATTCAAACACTCCGGGGTATTGAAATTAAAAAGAGAAATAAAAAGTCCAAGAGGCTTTGCAGGAGAAGGGAGGGATGAGTAATGCAGGAGCCTGCGTTACACGAGATGGCACCAAAAATATAAACTGCAAAATAAACTGCCGAGTTATGTTTCCTCATCCAATAAAACGAAATAACTTCTTCAATCAAGTTTTAATTCCATAATCCAATCATCATGAAAATTAAAATCAAGCCTTCTTTCCCCAGTGAATATATACCAACTAAATATTTTAAAGTGAAGAGACCTAAAATCTAAATTAGATTGGAAACACTTTCAAGAGAGATTTGCCTTCATCTTAGTTCACACCATACCAGCATAGAGTCAAGTCCAGAAGTCTAAACTGTACTTAACTAAAATTAAAGCTTGAAAAAAATACCTTAAAACCCACAAAGCACGTTATGCTGTGCTCAGGAAGTAACACCTATCATGAAATGTGCAATGAAATCCACACAAATATTTAAATATTTGGGGGTTTTTTTGTCTGGGATCAACATCTCCTTTTCTTTCCACGTTACCTATTTAACTTTCTATTTGAACTGCACGACCGAAGCAGATTTACAGGAGACTCGGAGCTTGGGAATGGCTTTGCTTAGAGGGCTTCAGCTGAGAAATTCCCTGGGAACAGTCTGTGGCCCTGGAGAAGCCGTGGTCCCATCACAGAGATTTTTACACGGCCAGAACGTGCCACAGAATACCGAGTTCACGTGGAGGAGACTCACACTCTTGGGCAGAGGCAGGGTGGAAACTTTTCTCATCTCTGCTCATCCTTTCAGCCTTGGGGCACCTTTCTGGGAGGAGCTGGAACAGAATCAGTTGGTTGACAAGTGGATCAAGAGGAACGAGGCTGAGGTCAGCAGAGCACTTGGCCTCAGCCAGAGGGATCTGTCAGCCCAGGGGAGCGATGATCGACCTGATTCGCAGCAATCGAGCATCAGGGTTGAAACACCTCCGTGGAACCGTGTTCCTGAGGAGGGAAAACGTCCCAGGGAGCTGGACTGAACCTCCCTTCAAAGCTCCAGAAAACCCCGAGCATGCCGTACCTCTACCAGCACGAATTTTTCCACGTTTCAGGATTTTTAGAGCATTAGAGAAAACACTCAAACTCACAAACTTATCCAATTTTACAAGGAATTGATAGAATTAGGGCAAGACAGATTTACTCCCCTGCTTTAAGGAATAAAGGCTCTCTGGACTGCTTAGGACTTGCTAACATGCAGTGCTAGGATTACCATGCCAGCTTAAGCCTCTGCTTCAAATCCAAAACTAACAAGAAAATACAAAGTATAAAGGTATTAATAACTGGAGTTTAAATTACATTAAAGGCTTTGTTGGCTTTCTTCTTTGCCTTGTGAAATAGTAAGAAAATAGAAAAAAAGAACCCTAAAATTTTATATGTAAAATGAGGCAGTGGCATATAGGTGAGCTCTCTTCCTTAGGGTCTTTACAAAAATAACATTTTCTCTTCCTAGAGAGTACTGTGATCCAGCCACACACTCAGGCAACTGAAGTACGTGTTCACATTAAAAAAAAAAAATCAAATCAAATCCTCTTCATGTTCAAGAACACTCTCTAAAGCACTTACTCCATAAAAAGAAATCTGAGAGAGTACACACACCTGATTTATTTCAGGAACCAAACAAAAATAACAAGAGTGCCACCTATCCTTCATTAGGAATAACAGAACTTCCCGTGGACTGACCTTGCTGGTAAAAACCCTGCACGATAAAACCTTGCAGCTAAGAACATATAAAACTCTCCATCTGGGCAGGAACTTGGGGAAAAAAATGCAAAGGAGTGCTGCATGGAAAAGCAGGATTAAAAAGAAATACAGGAGGAGGAGGGGGACTTGGGAAAAATAAAACTGTTAGGTATCAAAAGTAGAAAATCCAAAAGATTAAGCCCAGGAAAACTAAAAGTATTTTAAAGCTTGAGGCCACATTTTGGGTTTCAGCAATGATTTTATGAAAGTAAATTTGTGTGTAACATGCAAACTTGGCCTGGAATACCGAGGAGACAGGGAATATTTATCCAGTGCAGGTGAGTGGAGCAGCAGAGAGAGGTGGGAGGGTCATTATTTCCTCTTTTTTTAGGTTTCTAGCAGATGTAGGAGTCATACAGATCAGCAATCCTGGCACCTATACCAGGAAAATAAAAAGAAATCACTGCGCCTAGTGATGAACACATAGATAAATATATTTTATCAATAAAAAAGGAGGAAAGTTTTCCTGTTTGGTAAAGGGAAGTCATGGCTGACGACCTGCTACGTGCACGTGGATGAGGGAAAATCCATATATTTGCATCTATTAAAATCCAGTCGATATTTGTAGGCTTCCCAAAGTGCCTCCCACAAAGGGAGTCACGTGAAAACAAAGCCACTACGAGATAGCACAGAAGGCCTGTGATTTTCAGAAAAATCTGGTGAAAATATGGGAACCAGAGCTCAGTTCTCCCTGCAGTGGACACGGGCAGAGCTCCCCAGGGAATGGGGAATGGAAAAGGGAGCAGCAGCACCACGGCAGAGCCAAGGGAAGGGGCAATGTTCCTCCTGGTCAAGTGAGGAGGGGCAGCCATGGAGAAGAGTGAAAAGACCTTTCCAGCTGCACCTGGGCATTAAGGCACGAGATGAATTTCAACACAGGTTCCCCACAATACAATACTCACCAAAAAAAAACCAAAACCTAAAGTCACTGCTCAAATAGGGGAGCTCTGAGCTGGTCCCCTCCCCAGAGAATGAGCCTGGGATAAAACGGTGCCATAAAACGTGGCCTCACGTGGCACAGCTTCCCTCCCACTTTCACACAACCACACAGAGCAAAAAACAGCCAAACATTTGTCACCTCTCCTATGGAGACAGCCTGGAGAAGGCTCCAGAGAGACCTCAGAGCCCCTTTCCGGTGCCTAAAGGGGCTCCAGGAGAGCTGGAGAGGGTCTTAGGACAAGGGTGAATGGCTTCAAACTGACAGAGGGTGAGGTTAAACTGGACATTGGGAAGGAATTCCCAGTATGAGGGTGGGGAGGCCCTGGCACAGGGTGCCCAGAGAAGCTGTGGCTGCCCCTGGATCCCTGGCAGTGTCCAAGGCCAGGTTGGACGGGGCTTGGAGCACCCTGGGATTGTGGAAGGTGTCCCTGCCCATGGCAGAGGAGGGGAGTGAGATGATCTTTAAGGTCCCTCCCAACCCATTCCTAATCCACAATCCACTGTTGGTCAGAAATCTCTTGATGACAAAGCAGTATTTTTTAAATCAAGTGGACAGCCAATGCTGACAGCTCAACAATCATCCACACTAAATTTCCCAGAAAACTGAGGTGTGAGACACCAAGCACCAGGAAGCATCGCTTGCCAAGCAGATCTTCCTCGGAGACATGATTTACAGGATAAACAAAATGCAGAGTCGTGTTGGAAACTAATGGAGGTTACCTCAAACCTGTCAAAATTCACAACTTCAACCTCCCCAAAAGTATTGCAACTGCTTTACTGTAGGAAAAAAAAGGTGGGAAAGAGTCCAAATGAGTACTGCAACCTCCCCAAAGAACACAAGGTGAACTCAAATAAAGATCATTCTACCAAGTTCCCCAGCAGAAGCTCCACAGTGAGAAGCCCTCATGGATGGATTTACGCCTAAAACAGCGAATGAGAGTTTATCTATTGAGGGAGCTCTGCTCCAGGGGTTTGTATAACATCAGTCCCTAAGTATAATTAGAGCTATAGGATCAATCAGGCACTGCATGTTGTTTTACTCTCGTACAGCTCAGCTTCGAATCACATCCAAGACGTTTAAAATTGTACTCCACTTACAGCTTAAAAAAATCTGCTGCATGGTCTCATCAGAGAAGTTTCAGAAGGATGCTATTAATAAGTATTGAGACAAATACAAAGAATGGCAAAAAAGCAGAAGTGTGAAAGATATTTCCCATTAACATGTGCATATGGTTTCACTCAAAACAAATTTTCATGCAGGAAATGTGTTTATACAATAATATTAAGTTGTTACATTACCAAACTGGCTGTAAGATTATAATGGGGCCATTTCGATTTAGGCACTGTAAAAAGTTCAGCTGGAAGGCAAAAATTTCAAATATACATGGAAATAATGGAAGTAAAGTCCTGGAGGAAAACTATTTGAGAGAAAAATGATAGAGACAAAAGGAACAAAGCGTTGTTTCTGAGCTCCTAACGGATGCCAAAAGCCCAAGGAAAAAGGAGGGAAGTTGGGATCCAGCCTCTACCTCACACAAAGATGTGTAAGACAGATCCATTAATTGCTGCCAGCACACTTAATCTTAAATTCTTTCTGCAAACTTTCAGTTTTAAGTGATTTTAAGAAGCCCATCAAGCAGGAGGGGCCACCTGTCCCCAGGCATTGTTTGAGCACCCGAGTCCTTGTCAATTGCCAAAGCTTTATTTGAGTAGCCAGCTGCAACAGGATTTTTAAGCAATTTTTAATCCATCTCCATGCTTGGATGAAATAAACAATTTGTATAGAAGGTTCTGTTGTAAATGTCAATTTTTTTCTTGGCATTTACTTGCTTTTGGGATCTGGATTAGCCTTCATGCTCGGCAGGACTGAAGCGGAACTGATACGTGATCATGCTAAAAACGTAATAATGCAGGAATTTCTATGCACGAGCATTCACAGGCGAGACTTACCCAAGGAAATGACCCGAACTCTGTGAGTTTAACACTTCTCACTGAACCAAAGCAGAGACCAACACGGGCCTGTTAGGAGTCTCAGCTCCCAGTCCTGTGAAAGCTGGGAGTGACTTCTGATGGAGGAACAAAACCACCACAGCAGGCAGGAGGCAGCTGGGATGGTTGGGTGGGGAGCCTTGCACAGGGTGCCCAGAGAAGCTGTGGCTGCCCCTGGATCTCTGCAAGTGCCCAAGGCCAGGCTGGACACGGCTTGGAGCACCCTGGGATGGTGGAAGGTGTCCCTGCCATGGCAGGGGGTGGCACTGGATGGGCTTTAAGGTCCCTCCCGAGCCAAGGAAGCTCAGGTGTTTTAAAAGGCCCTTCCCTGCTTGGACAGGTAAACACCAGAACCACGTGCACGTGCTGGTGTTTAAAGCCCTGCCCTGAGTTGCTAACCCAGCCTTACACCGGTGCAGTCCTGGAATTTCAGGCAATTAAGGAAGGAGCAGGTGGGAAAATAAGACAATGACTTGGCAGCAAGAATGTTCTTGGAGCTGTGAATCGGAGGGAGCACAATGGCACACCCACGCTCCTCAGGGCAGAGTGACACTCGTCTTCTGGGAGGCAGGGATGCTGCGTATTGAAGGAAAAGTAAAAAAGAGGAAACTCTTCAGGAGGAAAAGAACCCTCCCAGCAGGTGTTCAGTGGTGGGAGAAAGCCAGGTGCTCTCAGCACCGTCTTCTACCACAGGTAAATGAGATTTGCGAGAGTATTTTTCATTATTTTCAGAGATCGAGAGGATAAATATGAAACCAATGTAACTACTTGTTTCTCTGGGAAACAAAAGGGGTACATTTGTCAGCAGCTATATATGTACATTATCATTTCAGAAGTGACACGTTAAAATATGGATTATTATGCTGGGAAGGAGCAGCACCATCCATACTGAAGCCTTCCAGGAGGGCATCTGAGTAACTGCAGTCCAAAAACTGTAAGGAAAAATCCAAACCCATTATATTCATTATTTATTCTTGTTTATAACATTAAATATTTACTCTTTGCTGTCTGATTTGAAAATATCAGACGCGACGCTTTTTGCTTCTTATCTAGCAAATACATAAGAATAAAATACGTAAGATAAATCCTTCAACAGCACCCAGAGCAGCCAGAGAAAGAGGACAGATTCTCCATATATATAGAAGAACAAGCAGGCACGGAGTTCAAAACTCCTCATCTCCCTGCAGCTCCAGTCAAGCTAACTGAAAAGGGCGCTCGGAGGAGGGAGTGCCACGCGAGCTGATTTGCAGGAAGTGTTTGACACCATTTCCCTGGAAAAGCAGGGCACTGGCCCAGCCCCGAGCAGCAGCACCCTCCCAAAGACCTGAGGGCTCCCTCATCCTCCCAAAGTTACTCCAGAGTCACCACGGCTGTGGTGCCTTCTCCAGATTTTATCACCGTGGTTAAAGCAGCGCATCCGGGACACTGCGGCACAAGCAGTGTGTGAAAAAATGTCATAGATGAGGGTTTTAAAAGGTTCCCTGCAAAGCTTCGTTGTGACCGCCGCAGTTTTCACTGTCTCCTCCCTCCTTACAGCCATTCCTGTGTGCTCTGCAACTCTGCAACCCTTCTTGCCCCCACACTATTACCCAGAGTCACCAATAAAGCACCGACTGCTCAGTGAGCTGCTGCAGATTGCTGAATGATGGCCTTGCACCAAGCTCATCAGCCTGACTTGGCTGTCGTAATCACCAATAATAATTCAGATATTTCATGCAAAATGCCATCCTACTCCCCTCTCAGAATTACCAACCTTCAAAATCGCCTTCCTAAGCCCATCTGAATCAGTCAGAAATAACAGGTTCATTTCTTTCCAATTAATTCAACCTGGCTTAAGAAAAAAAAAGGCAAATTTTATTTGCCTCTGAAACAGACGCAGTTCCAGACTCCTAGTACTTGAAAGAGTCTTTGTACAAGGAATAACACTTGCCCAAATGTCTATTCCTTTAAAATTAGCACCTAAAATTTAAAAAAAAAAAAAAAAAGCTTCCATATCCTGCAGGATTTCCTTAAGTGCTTAACCCCTCAAGGGTTTGCTGTAAACGAGGCGAAGAAATCTCATAACGGGGCATATGAGAAAATAACCCTGCCGACCTTGTTCCAGGAGGAAAAGGTTTGAAAAAGGTCCATGCAAGCACTGAGAGCAGCAGTGGGAGGTGTGTCTCAGTCCCCCTAGGCAGGACACAGCCCAGAGCTGTGCTCAGGGGCAGCTCCACATGCGGGGAGCACACAGGAAGATCCCCAAACCGTCAGGTCGGGTTTATCTCCAGCTGGCGCACGGAACATCCACTTGCTACAGCAGTCACAAACAGGCCGTGGCTTTCTCCTGTCCCTTCCAGCTTCCTGGGAATCGCAGCTGCTTGGCCAGCTCTCTCCGGGCACGGTGATCCCTGCGTTTGTCGGGTCAGCACGGCCGGAGCGCAGGGGGAACACAAAGCACCAGCTCAGGGTGCTGCAAACCGGGGCTCCCTGCCTTGCCCAAGGTGCCCGTCCCTGTCACGCAGCAGGGGGATATCGAGTCCCTCACAGGCAGTTCCAAAAGCACTTCAAGGGCTCGCTCCTAATTCTTTAAGTAACCCCATTTTTTCACAGAGGAAGTTTTGACTGGGAGTTGTCAGGCCTCTGCAAAGGACTGATAGCTGGGAAGAAAAGACGGGAAGGTCGTGAAGAAAGTCTTCTCTGGTGAAGGTACCCAGACACCAAGCAGCCATTTGAGTAGCAGAGAAAACTGAAATTAAATTGAAATCATTCCCTGTGAAGGTGGGGAAGCCCTGGCACAGGGTGCCCAGAGAAGCTGTGGCTGCCCCTGGATCCCTGGCAGTGTCCAAGGCCAGGCTGGACGGGGCTTGGAGCAGCCTGGGACAGTGGAAGGTGTCCCTGCCCCATTCTGGCATCCTGTGATTCTATAAACTCCCCTCCTGAGCAGGAACGTCTCAATGCCAAGATTTGCCCCAGGAACAAAATTCTGTTCACTAGGAACCTTCTCTCATCACCATTTATTGTCCCTCACTCCATTCTGCTCTCAAAGTTTTGACCCAGAGAAGATGGATTTCACACAAGAGTGAAAGCTGGAATGGAAATAGCCCTTTGTAAATGATGAATCTGCATTAGACCCTGAAAATTCTTCTTGGAAAATGACAGGCAGCTACAGCTACAGTCTGAGGCATTGGATGGATTGTGTGAATGCTGCCAAAGTGCAGAGGACTCAAAAGGTCAGTACAAATACCTAAAAGGAAGATGAGACAATCACATTACGCCTCAATTCTCAACAAAATGAGAATTTCCAAAGTACATATTCTGTATTATTAATTTCCAACTTAAAGATCATGCAAATGCTCTGGAAAACAGGTCTAGTAAGAAAAACCACTTTGCTCTTCAGACCATAAAAGCAACCAAACACTGGAGTCCTCTGTCTCTGCTGCTCCCAAGGAACCTTGGGCTCAGCTTTGCTGGCAGAGCTGTGTGGAATTAGTCCTCGCTGCTTAAACCCTGCTCAGCCAAATGCAGCCCAACAGCCTCCTGCTGGAGGCAGCTCTGACCATCCAGAACCATGAGTTAGGCTCTGTCCTAACCCTACCACTCACCAGAAGAGCAACCTAAAACATTCATATTTTTATTCAGAAGATTGCCTTAAAATCAACTGTTAAACCAACTTAACGCAAAGATTATTTTTTCGTGCGCTCCTAATTTTCCCTTATCGAGGTCCTAGAGAATGATTTCAAACAATTGTACAAATACAAGCATAGCTTATTTAAAACCAGAACACAACTGACAAAACATTCCCATCTAATTGCAAGTGGCAGGAATAACCACCATGGAAAGAAAGCAAGGCTTGGTTTGCTTATCAGGAAATAAAGCAACTCACCAAACATCTGAAAACACAAAAATGTGTTGGGAATGATAGGGGGGAAAAATTATCTTAATTGAAAAATAATGGCTCGCCTGAATTTTATTTTCTTTGCATCTTTTAAAAGAAAATTTCGGCAGCTCTGCACTCATATTGAATCCAAATACAATTGCAATACATCATGATGGTTCTCACAGCAGAGGTGACAGATGAGGAGCAAGCAGACCCTGGGTGGATCAGGATAATGGGCAAGACAGGGGGGGAAGAGCAGAGCTCTCCCCTGCCCGGCATTTTTCATGCCCGCTGTACATCACCACAATCGAACTCCACAGTCACCTTGCTGAATAATGAACAGCAAAATGAAAAGAAAATTAAGGAGCAGCAAGCAAGGGAGAGAAGATTCGAGCTGACATTTGCGTTGAGAGGAAGTCACCGAGAGGTTCCCAGTGGCTGCTCCAGATGGCTGCAGCTATTTTGGCCAGACTACCTGGCTGGGACAGAGCTGCAGTTAGGTAAGCACAAGGAGGCAGGAGGAAGGAAAAGAACAAAGGGGAAAAAAAACAAGCTCTGAAAATGGGGTTTGGAGCCTGCAGGCCTCCTAATTCTGAACCTTGGGAATAAGAGAAAGTTACAAAATAAAATGGTAACTCACAGTGACCATTTAGGGAAAGGAAACCAATTACCACTCGGGATTAGACGCAGAAATTTCTTTTGGCCACTGTGTGGATTCATTATCTCTCCCATGCCTGGCTTTCTATAAACATAATTAAACTGACTATTTCTTATGAGTAAATCTTACATGTGCTTTAGGCCACATAAAGCATCTTGCCATCTAATTGCACTTTTCATCTCTGCTTTCCCCCACCGACCTCCCTTACAGTACTGGGAAGAAAGGAAAAGCCCTTCTGTATAGATTCATCTTTTTTTTGTCTGTTTGTTTGCCTTAAGGTCCAATGCATATTCTAGCTGTCAAAAGTGATTTCCCTGCTCACTGAGCAAATATTCTCAACAAGGATTTTCTTTTTTATTCACTACTATTAGACAATGATTTTACAGACACAGGTAATAGAAATGCAGGCAGGTCGGAGTGCATCAAAGATTTATCTCTGGGCAGGGAGTCAAGTTTCATTAAATATAAAAATGAAGTTTATGTAAGTGGAACACAGGGTTGCTGCAAGTTGGCTTTGGGACATAGGTGACAAAGTTGCAGGGAAATGATGAAAAACATTTTTAAAAAGGCAGTAAGAACCTCACATGACCCCAAGCCTGTATGGGTAGGTGAATATTCCACTTCCAGAAGACTGTTTTAAACAGTATATCAAAATATATTTAAAGACCTGAAACTGGATTAAGTCTCACATGCTGATGCCTGATAAAACCAAATCTTTTGTATTCTCTAGCACTGGGCATAGGATGAGAAATAAAACACAAAGTAAGAAAATGTAAAAGGAGTGTAGAAGTGGCGTAAATCAGGATCGTGTCTGACAGCGAGGTGGGAACGGTGTGCCAGCACGGAAAGGAACCCGGGGCAGAGCTGACATCCAGACACAGGTTTTTGTCTCCAGAGTACCCAACTCAGTCTCAGCACAACCCGAGGCTTTTCCTCAGGGCTGTGTTCAGGGGCCTGAATGGAAATGATCCCGGGGGTCTCGCAGACCTGCTGGAGCCCAAACACAGCGTGGCACAGACATCCTTAAAAAAAAAAAGGGTAAAGCCTTGGGTAGCTCCTGCCAGAGCAGCTGATGTCCTGCTAAGAGGTCTCCTGGTGAGCAGGCTGATGGTGGAACGGCACTTACGGAGCTGAAAAACCCAGCACATCAGAGTTCCAAATTATCTAAGCAGATAACAAGGAACAGAGGATTACTGAAGAGGTGAAACTGAGCCGGAGGATGTTCTTATAAATGCAGCCAGGAGAAGCACAGTCACGTTTTCATTTAGGAATTCAAACACCCGTGGCTTTCAATAAGCCTTAGGAACCAATACTGGATTCTGGAGGTATTTAGGTCCAAATAAGCACTGATTACCACTTCAAAAAATTCCTGTATTTCTTATTCTAAACCCCAGGTATCAGCAGCTGATGTAGCTGAACTCCATTACTTGTCACAGTGCAGGGTCTCCACTGCAAAACCCCCCTAAACTTGATATATTTTACAAATGCTAAATGCACATGAAAGTTAATCAAGAGAGAGGTCTTTGCAAAATGTCTAAAGCTTCTTTAAAATCACTGCAATGTCTTACCAGTTGTTGTAAGTGAGCTGCTAAATAGAATTAAAATTCGAGCAAGATCAGATAGTAGGAAGGATTATATTCCCTAAAAAACGTTGAATAGAAAACTCAGAAATATTTCAGGCAACCGTTTCCATGTTCATTAAACACCACGACAAAACAACAATATGAAATATGGAAATATTTCCGGAATATGGAAAGCAAAGCATCAGGAGAGTTTAGGAAATTGAGGATGGAACAACATAAAGACAAACAGCTTGTCAAGCAACAGACATTGCCCTCATGTGAGCAAACGTGCAAACTCCGTGACATGATGCAATTTGGAAAATGTCTGGATGTCAAAAGATACCAATAAGTAGGAAATTGGGTGTTTGTTTAATGGATGTGAGAGAAATGCAGGCAATACCATCCTGTCACTAGGAAAATAATGGTGTAAATACAGGAACAAAGAAAGCACGCTCCAAACATGGATAATTCATGGCTGCTGCCAGTGTGTCAGAAATGTGAGTATAAAAACATGGCTTTCTGTTTCTTTACTTAATTAAAAATAATTAATCCATAAATAAAAGCCTAAGTTGTTTGTTTTTTATTTTTAATTAAGCCATGTATTGGGGTTAAACAATTTTAAATACAAAACAAAATCAGATCAGGTTCGTCAAAAGAATTATAAGATATCTGTGTTAAATAATGAAAAACAAAAAGGCTTCACATTTTTTCATTATTATCAAAAAACTTTAAGGGGAAACTACAGAAGAAGGAAAACGTTGCTCCCTGATAGACAAAAGTAATATTAGGATTATTAAGGAAATGCAAATTTGTACAGAAAACAAGCTTTTGCAATTAAAGGCCAGTGTGTACTCCAGAGCCCATGGATAACATAACAGAAAATATGGAATAAAAAAAGATATAGGAGAAGACAAGACAAGGTCCGAGCTTGCAATGCAAAAACAAGCACAATTCTGATTTCCATGACTGTCAAGATTTTCTAATTATTAGGAAAGCTACAGACCTTCCATGGCTCTTGCTCCTGAGGACGCACAGCTCTGCGCTCTGCTGCAACAGCAGCAAGAGTTCAAACAAATTAAGTCAAGCTCAGTTAAAAGTTCAGCCAGACAAGAATGCCAGTAATGAGAAGCCACGGAGAAGGGACCATGAATGGAGAGTGGTTACACAACAGAGAGAGGAAGAAATCAAGAAACCCCCTCTGTGGCTGGCTGAGCTAATGAAGCCTCGCTTGCTTCTCTGCTGTCTAATTGTATGCGAGATTAAAATGGAGCTTTCTTCCCAAATTAGTGACATCTCAGGAGATCTTATTCCCCAGCAGCTCTTTGGTATTCAGCAGGGATCATCAGCCTTTTTCTTAGGGCTTTTTTTCCCCTCAGCCTGGTCATCTGCTTTCCCTGCTGGCAGGAACTCCCTGTTTTCTGTCTCTACCTGCCTGCCAAACAGACTCAAACCGGCCCAAGGATTCAAAAATTATTGAAATGTGGTGAGGGGAAAAAAGGGGATGAATGCAGAGAAACACCAAGAGATTTGATCTGAATGTTTCCAAGGGGAGCAACTGCCAAATCTCTGCAGCTCCTCCTCAGTCACTTCAGCTCCTCGCTCTGCATTTTCCCCTCTCCTACCCCCACTCAGAAGCACCAAGTCGGGAGAAGGAGTCTGGGGTTTGGGAATGAATCACCTTCTCAACACTTCTCTTCATGAGACTCTTTCCTCTTTGGAAACTCAGCAAGAAATCATACATATGCAACAGAAAACCCAACAAACTCGATTTATTTTAAGCCCAGAAAAGGGAGTTGAAAGACAAACACATTGCACGAGTTAAAACCGAGCCGTTTGCTGATTATTAGCAAGGAGGACAAAGAAGGCGAATGGTCACAAGGAACTTGTCAAGCCCTCCCAGCACCTCCTGGTGAGGGAAGCTACCCTACTTTCCAGAGCAGTTTTCCTCAGACTCATCACTTTCTGCTAACAGATGGGAGGCTGAAGATAGAAAGAGGCATAGTTTATGCCTAGCACCAAGGGGAGGGGAAAAATTATCTCGGCAGGANAAAAAAAAAAAAAAATCAACTGTCCTTCTCCTCAGAAACTAGGGAAGGGGAAAGTGTTGAAGACAAAGGATCACAGACTTTTCCTGGTGCTGGCCATGTTCTGAATGCCAAGCTGAGCTCCTCCAGCCTCTTCTGCTCTCCTTGCCCCCTTTCCTAATCGTCCATCAGTGCTAACATAAGAGCAGTAGTAGAAAAAAGGTCCTTCAGAAGTCTAACATAAAGAGTTCTATGATCAAAAAAGCTTCCTCACACTCTAAAAATTGGAAATACGTTTTTTTTCTGTAAAACCCAGAACGTTTCAACTAATCCTTAATCCTGAATGCCTATCTGGATTAATTTCTTCACCAAGTAGTCAGGATTTCCCTAAATCAGAGATGGCAAAACGCTCTGTAATGATCCAGCAGCAGGGCAAATCCTGGGATGCACATTGAAATATTGTGCAGTGAAATGCTGGGATGCACATTAAAATAGACCCTCCGATGCAGATTGGAGTTTATAATTTGCTGTTGAGACCTACAGATTCCTTGAAATTGTGACGATAAAGCAAAAATGTCACTAGTCTTAAGTCGCTGAACATTTTCTTCCTTTCCACCATTATGGACACGTGAGAATATTTAAGTATTAATTCTTTAAGTATTAATATCTTTAAGTAGTGCTATTAAAAAGGAAAAAACTCTCAAATACAACCCCCACAACAAATTAAGCTGAACTAAACACCTTTAAATTGTGATACGTTAATACTCAAGGGGGAAAAAAACCCCTTTACTAATTCAACAAGCTTACCCAGTGCTGGAAAGGACAAAGTGCTAACAATTTTTAGCATCATTTGTCATCATTTTCTAGTTGCCAGCGCACACTCCATTCCTCTTTGCACGTGGTTGTGCATGCACGCGTGCCCTTTTGTGTGGTTACTTAAAAACACACGCAGATTTTGGGGACAGTGTCACTGGAAGCAGTCACACCATCTTATCTACACACAACTTCAAATTCAGGTTGGAACCTAAACCAAGGAGTTTGCGAGCGATTCTTTCGTTTTCCTGTCAGTGATTTGCTGACTAAATTGAGTAGGAAAGGGCTGGTTGGCTCCAGTGCTAACGTTCATTGAGTAACAACGAGTCTCGCCCAAACCCTCAGCACCTCAGGGAAGAAGGAACAGCATTTGCACAATACTGATTTTAGACTTTTTTAGACTTCTCCCCTGTGAGGGTGGGCAGGCCCTGGCACAGGGTGCCCAGAGAAGCTGTGGCTGCCCCTGGATCCCTGGAAGGGTCCAAGGCCAGGCTGGATGGTGCTTGGAGCACCCTGGGATTGTGGAAGGTGTCCCTGCCCATGGTAGGATGTGGAATGAGATGAGCTTTAAGGTCCTTCCCAACCCAAACCATTCTGTGATTTCTCTTTAGTTCAAACTTCAAGAGCCGACTGAGAAAATGCAGGGATTTTAAAAATTATTCTATGTATAGTTTTTCAACTGAAAAGCTTCCATTTGTCTCTTCCCTAAAAGAAAAGAGGTCACCAGAATCAGGGTGAGAACGTTTCCAAGGAGGTTTGCCTTGACAGGGCAGGCATGGAATTGAATGAGTGATTCTTACACAGGAGTGTGAAGATAATAATCAACCTCTAAGAAGGCTGAAATTCACAGGAGGTCTTTACACACACAAAAACCCTGAAATAATGAAAGATAAAGGCTTAGTGAAAGTATTAATGTCTCTGTTATTTCTGAGTAGATCCCAGGTGCTTAACAGAAAAACAGAATACAAATACAGAGTCACACATCCCCAGGAACACACAAAGCCAGAAGTTAACCAGAATGGTTTGTTTATTAGAGACATCAGAATATCATCAACTAATTAAGTGCATCTTCTCCCTTTTGGGAAGATAGCTGCATCCTCTGCAGGCTTGAGAATTCTACATGGATTTGGATGAAATATGAAAAATGGAACTTGAGCTGCCCCCTTAAATGCTGAGTGATTGTAGGAGGATTTGTTTTCCTCTAAAATGTGAACATAGAAGAAACTGCACCACAGCAAGCTCCCTGCCATAGGCATCAAGCACCATTTTATCCTGGAATTTCATTAGACCATCAATTGAGACAAGCACTGACTGAACAAATCAGAGAGAGGCATTTATCTACAAGCAGTGCAACAGATTAAGTTGCCAGTAATTACAGATATAAAATAATGCAGGCTAGTCTACAATGTGGGTTTGTGAGCATCTGTTTTGTTGGGAGTTCAATTTTGTACCATTCTTATGGACTGTTCTTTATGATGACGCTGTTCTGCAGTATCTTCATAAAGAAAATTCAAACCAGTTTCTCTCATTTCCCTAAACCTTTCTGACTAACCTTATATATGCCTTGATTTATAAAGTCTGGGGTTATTTACAGATCTGCCCTCCATCATTCTGAAATGAATTTTCCCTGAACGTTCGTTTCCTGGCTGAAGTCTAAGAGAAAGGAATACAAGGAGAACTTTCGAGGATAACCTTGACTATGAAATAGGTTAGGGGAGCCTTTAGTTCAGAGGATCCTTGTTCAGAAACTACTACAGGTGGCAGAGTGATGAAAACAGTGGAAGAATTCTGGACAGGTCACCAAGAAAATGCTGAAAGATGAGACTCAGAATGAGCATCCTCATAGTGAAGCCAGGCCTCTCATCCCAGATTCCCTTTAATTCCTCCGAAAATCCCTGATTTCTAATTGCCACTATCACACCCTTTGCTTACAATGATTTTGTGAGTGGCTGGAATTTCCCCAGAAATGTTTCCAGATACAGTCGAGTTCCCCTGGCACGCAGCGAGCTGTTGACAAAAGTGATTATTAGCGGGGAACCAATCTGCTCAATTATCAGGGAAACTCCTGCAAACACCAGAGCCACCTCAGCCCTGTGTGTGCTCCCCCTGTGCAGTCAGGGCTGGCACACGGGCAGGTGCCGGGACACAGCAGAGCTGGGACCTGCAGGCTCTGCTCGCCGAGGGCTCCGCAACTCCACCCTTCCTTACAACACCACCTGTGACTTCCCTTTTTACTTCATTTAAAGTTCACTGGTTGCTGGGCATTCAAAACAAGCCCGAAAATTGCAGGGGTTCCTTGCTCACTTGTTAAACAGAGGAATGGGCACCTCACAGATTTTTCCTCTTTCGAACCAGCCCTCAGCTGGTGACAGCTCGGCGCTGTCTGGGTGGCAGGACTGTGACACCCACTGATGGACTGGCTCCAGCAGCATCAGGATTAAGTTTACAAAATTATTTCTTATTAAAAAAAAAAAATTATAAAAGCCTGAAGTGGTTTCATTTGACCAAAAAAAGAGGATGCTTGGTATGCAGATTTTGTTTTGTTTACGGTTAAATGAAAATTGAACACTATTAAGGCAGGAGTTGGAATTTAAAGTTAACATGAGTTACCAGCACCACCAACCTAAGATGATCTCACATAAATGAGGAAATTTTATCAAAACTATGAAGATTTAAATATTGAAAACAAAAAAAACACCCTCTTATTAACTAGTCTGCCATACCTTATGTTACAGTGTTTAGTTTATATGTTATCAAAATAGAGGTAATTAGGTTGGCATTAAATTCCAGTATATAAAAAGCTGCTGAAATTTTCATTTGCAGAGATGTTTAACCATCATTTTCTTCACACTTCGAAAGTGAATATAGACAGTCTGTTTAATGTCCTCTTATGTAACATGCACCAAATGCAACAGAAAGTAATAGGGAATAAAACATATCTAGGCTTTTTGAGTTTTACTTGTACTTCATACATAACACATTTAACTTATAAATAAAAGAATAAAAGAATAAAAGTCATCAATTTGAAATAGTATTTTTTGGTTCTAATCCTTAAGCTATGAAAGAAAGTCTAAGTTTCCATGGGAAATGCTCTATTACTAAAGAACAGAAAAATAATTTTCAAAAAATAAATCCTAAGCAATAGACTTTTTAGCTGCTAGTAGGTGAAAAAATACTGCTGTCAAGTGACTAAAATAAGCATTCAATTCTCTAACAGTCTGAAATATAACAGATTTCACTACAATGTCAAAATGCACTCAGGTACATGAAATACATGGCACAAAGGACATCCACAATCACATTAGAAAGAGTTTTGAATTTACAGTCCCAATAATAAACCTCCTTTTTCATGTACTTGATAGAGAGGGCAGATATATGGAACTGCTGCTCTTACGCAGCTTGGCACAAGCCATTCCCAAGAGGCAGGAAAAAAGAGGATATTGGGAAGTTTAGAGTTCTGGTGAGAAGCTTTTTTGTCTTTAATGTCGTGATCCTGTGTCACCAGAGGCACATGCAAATTCGCAACACCTCTATTAACTTAAATAAATGAGAATATTCAATATTTCCGTACAATAAAAAGACTTTTTCCACTATTGAACTTGCATGTCCAGTTATGGGGATTGTAGCACCAACCATAAAAATACCCAGCAGATTTGGCTGCTTTTCCTGGACTGGGAAATTTGCTTTTCTGTCAGGAAGGTGGGAGCCCGTTTCACCTGGCCAGGACAGACTAAAGAGAAACCACAGCCAACGTCCGCTCTGGTATTCCTGTAGCAACATCACCCCCACTTGGATGTCCTTAAATCAAAGTTTGTCGTGGAAAAAGGGATGTCCATCAGGACACGATGCAAAAACAACCATTTTGTGCCCATTTCCACACTGGAGAAACACCTGCATTGTTCACAGCACTTTAATAGATGTCTGCCTACTGCCTTAAAGGTACTTTAATAGATTTACCACCAGCTATCACACCTGGATTTTATCTCTTTTAATTACCAGCCTCAAAAGCAAACTATAATAAAATATCTGCTGGACCTGTCACAGCCTGAACGTAGCAAGAATTAAATGCCATGTTTTCAGCTAGTCAGAAAATTCTCTTTTAATGGAGAGATGATGATCATACCAGAAGACATCATCAGCTTTCATAATTCAAGATTCCCTTGTATTGGTTGCAGCATATTACATGGCAAAACAGGTGGGGAAAAGTATAAATATATATAAGAATATATATATGAGTTAAGTCTGGAATAGAGTAGCCAAGGAAAATTCAGGAAGACATAGAAGCAAAAGAAAGCCCAGGTGTGTGTTAATTTACTATCATTTTACACACTCTCCTTCCAGGTTATCCTGTCTGAAAAGGAAGGTGGCCTCAGGACCACGCTTCCAAAGCTGTCACAGACTAAAGAGCACTTGACAGTTGACAATTTACTGCCACTAATTTTAAAAATATCACATGAATCAGCTCCAAGAAAGGTGCCATGACCCACTAGCAGACTGCAGAAGGACACATAAAAAAACATCTAAATTCTCTCAAAATGTAGCTCAAAGTTCCTTACTCTATACAATAAAAAAAAGCTGCCAACTTGTTTCTTCTTAATTTTTTTTCTTTTTACGTTTGTTCCTTCTTTTCTTTCTTGGCTTTGAATACTCAAGAATCACAAAGAAGAAAAGAAAAAAAATTGAAACAAAAAGAAGACCATAATAATGATTTTGAAAATTTAATTTTAAAGCCAACTTAACGATATTTACAATCACACTTGCAATATTCATTTTCCATGCTGGATCTCCCAGCACTTGGATCTTAACACCACTACTGGTCCATGAAGGCATCTGCAAAGAGTATTTTGAAAATAACGTATATCTGATTTAGTCTGTTGCTTCAGGATGGAGAAGACAGGATGGCAGTGACAATTCCATTAGAAAAACCAAACTGTTTCACGTGAAAATCTAATTTTTGTCTCTAAAATCTTGAAAACTCATCCAAAAAAGAAGTTGAAGCATGCATTAAATGCTGCTGCTCATCTCAAGGCCTGCTATGTTCGAGCTCGTTTGCCAATCCCCACTCAGGGAGAGGGAAATGCAATTCCAGATGAGCCAAAACAACATTTTCTGATGCTCCTAAGAGTGGTGGCCAAGGCATTCGGGCCGGCTCCCTTCCCTGTGTGACTGGCAAGGCCCTGTTTGAGCTGTAATTACTGCTGGCAGCAGGAGCTGCCTCCTCCTCGTCTCCACAGCTTCTGGAGGACCAATTCATTTCCTTCCAATCGCTCAGGCCATAAAAGTGAATTCCAAGTATCCCACCTACTATTTCATGTTCATTGTTCACGGATGCTGCTCCGGAACAAAATCCTGACTTTCTGTTAAGGACCTGTGGCTGAGTCACGAGGCACAGGAAGAGGCTTTAGAGGGACTGCTCTGTCCCTGGGCTGCTCCTACGAGTATTTATGGCAAAAGCAAGCTGCTGAAGTGGTCATGGAAGAGGAAGGAACTGAACGTGGGACATAACCCAGGCAGTGCTGTGACCATGCTGTAAAAATCTCAGCAGGAACCTTTCCTGTGCGGCCATTCCGAGGGGCCTTTTTTTGGTTCAGATGTTTGCTCCAGCTGAAATACCAGACACGTAAAACACCGAGGCAACGCCACCACCACAAGCATCGTTGGAGATTTAGGGGCAGAGCTTCGTCAGCTGTCCATTTAATTCTCTCTCCTGGCTCCAGGAGTGGCAGTACCAAATGCTTTGGAGCAAAAATGCTCCAAATAAGAGGAATCAGAGCAGTCTGCAATCTGGTTAAACCCTTCCACATGGCAAGGTTCCCTGAACTCCTTCCTAGCTCTTCCTATAGAATATAAACAAGTCAAACTTTAATTACTGTAAGCTTTCACATACTAATGGAATATAAGGAGGTTTAAAGAAATTTGGAAAGCAGCAATTTACTTTGGAGTAATGTAATTTTACTTAATTGCTCCTAATTAAAATTATTCTACAAATGTAAAACAAAAATGTCTATTAATTCTCTGCATAAACTAAATTTAGGTATCAACTGAGTAGCTTATTCACAGTATTTACTATAATTACTGCAATACTTTTGTAACTTTGATGATTTAAAAGTTTGGAGGCTTGATACCAAATAATGGTTTCTGCTGCATAAAGCGAAATAATCTTTCAAACTCCCAGTGCCTTTGTACTTTGACTGTGACTCACCAAATTTACATTTTGTGAAAGTACATGTAGGAGTAAAAGCACTTATGTATTATCAAGAAATATGACATTATAATCCCATGAAGTTACTACTTATAGGAAAAAATAAAACTGTTCCCGTTCTTTTCCACACCTAAGTGTAAAGTGAATACTTTCTATTAACTTTACCTTGGATTGACTTTTGAAAGAAAAAGGACACTTCATATTTTTGCATATATTTTAAACTTCACTTTTAATGCAAAGTTTTAACATCAGCCATGAAACATAAAAATTGGAAATACCCTTCCATAAAAGTTAACTCATCCGAAAATAATTATTGTATTTTAAACTATCCTGTGATTTGTGTCAAATCTGACAAAAAGTTGCGGCCAAAGTTGGGGTGGAAAATCAAACAAAAAAAAAAAAGTGAGACCTTTCTGCAAATTTTATATTTTAGAAATAGACCAAGATAAGTCCAGAGACAGGTTTGGGTTTTTTTCATTTTTTCTCTTCTTTTATCTTTCTTATCTTCCCTCCATGTTTTTACTACCTGGTTTTTCATGTGGTTCTTCAAACAGCCCGACAAAGCAAACGCAACACGGTCAACATGCCGTTTTGAGGTGAAATTTGCTAGCTTGAGTAAAACCAGTCCTAAATGCTATTTTCTTCCTGCAGATAAGCCGTTTTCTTCTCCAAAGCCTTAAATACTCCAGAGTTAGTGCATCGCAAGAGAGCTGTGCCTGATTCGTTCCGTGGGGAGGTTGTACCAGCACGGGGTTCAGCCACCCAACGGAGCTCGCCCCACTAACACTTGAGCGAGGACCTCTGACAATAAACAGAGAACCAGGAGGAAACAAACCGTGCTCAGAGCTCCTCTTTGGAATCGTGGAATGGTTTGGCTTGGAAGGAACCCTAAAGCCATCCAGTGCCAGCCCCTGCCATGGGCAGGGACACCTTCCACTAGCCCAGGGTGCTCCAAGCCTCGTCCAGCCTGGACACTGCCAGGGGTCTGGGGGCAGCCACAGCTTCTCTGGGCAGCCCATGCCAGGGCCTCTCAGAGAAGAATTTCTCCCTAATACCCAACCTAAATTTCCCCTCTTTCAATTTGTACCCGTTACTCCCTGTCCTGTCACTCCAGTTCCTGACAAAGAGTCCCTCTCCGGTTCCCTGCAGCCCCTTCAGACACTGGAAGGTGCTGTGAGGTGTGCACACAACCCTCTCTTCTCCAGGCTGAACATTCCCAGCTCTCCCAGCTTGTCTCCTTATGGGAGGTGCTCCAGTTCCCTTACCAACATCGTGGCTTCCCCTGGATTTTCTCCAGCAGTTCTTAAGCTGGAGGCACAATTTGAAGACACTTCCAGAACCTGGCAAAGCCATGGAGCGTGGAAATCCAGACAGCGGTTTTGTTTTTAAACTTGGGGAGGGGAAGAAAACGCATTTGTGTTATCCAGCAGTTTTGGCACTGTATCACCATTGTTTTCCTCCAAAAAAAAAACCAATTCCAAGAGCCTCCTAAGGAAGTCACAGAGTGCCACCTTTGGGCTCAGCTGTGTCACAGAAACATCTGTGCAGTGCACAGCCAGCGTTTCAGCAAGGTGCAGTCTCTCCATCAGTGCAAGGGCGTTTTTTTGCCTGATGAAGTTCAAGCCAAATCACTACCAAAGCCCAGAATGAGATTGCTGATGTCATGGCAAAGCAACAAGCAAAATAAAATGAAACTGTAGTGGCAGGAGCACCCAGGAAACAATTTCTCACAGTAATTTACTTCTCGCATCACTGTGTGGCACTGACTATATCCCTTCACTGCATGGATGCCATGGGAAACAGGTGTTTACACATTTTTAACCCCCAACTCACCAAGTCTGAAAAACAGGCTCTTAATTTTAAAAAAAATCAGGGAAAACAGACTTTAATAAACAAATGGGTTACATGAATACAAAATGCAGAGGGCATGTTTAAAAACTGGCCAAGATCAAAAGCAGGAATAATGAGTTAAATTACAAAACCAATTATTAAAGTGTCTGTTTTGAATATCTGAAAACAAGAACCTTGAAAATGCACTGTTCCAGGGAAAATTCTGCAGTAACAGGAGGAGATTCCCGGTGCAACTTGAAGTTTTTTCTTAAATTCAGCAATTCACTAACAAATCATCATTAAAGCCTTGATCCCCAGGGCATCCTAAAAGCACTTTTGCAGCATTAGTAATAGGCCATTTAATTCCCCCACTTTATTTCTAACTTCTAATTAGGTTTTAATTCATGATATATCTTATCCTCTCATTGTGATAGCCTGTGTTCTTAAGGAAATGGGAATTTATCTTTCTAAGTTAAAAGTTTTTACAGTCAGGATTGCTGGATCATGGTGTTCCTTCTGCTTGTTTGCCATCTCCCTCCTACTATCCTAAAATAAATCCAAGTGTTTATTATTGAAATATCCTGTTTTCCCCTTATCTGCTTCTGCTTCTCAGCTGGCATTTTGGAAACGCAAGAACTGGGGACATTCCGTGTATTGCTACCTCCAACCACATTAAAAAGTCCTCTCAAAAGGAGCCTTGTTGCAAAATAATCTTAAAGAGCTTCACCATGGAACTCTGAATAAACACCTGGTCCCACTGCACATCACCGAGACAAGGGATGGTGCCAGGGGCTCCTTGTCCTGCTTGGACTTCTCCTACCTATGGATTGCTGAACTACTTGACTGTCTAAAAGTTTCTATGGGACAGCCCCTTGTGTGGGTTAAACTAAAAAAAAAAAACCACAACAATAAATGAAAAAACCCCTAACAAACCAAAAAAACCATCCCCAAATCAGCTGCTTTTCCTTGTGATTCTTATTCCATTTTCTCCTGCCCCAGGGATAAGGTCACCAGTGTGGCACGTGTAACTCCAAGATTTCTTTGTGACCTCAGACAGAATGGAAGAACTGGAGTTAGGATAGAGCAAGAGGTGGAGTGGAACAGAACAAGGGAAGAATTGGGGTGAACTGGAGCTAGAGCAGAGCAGAACTGGAGCAGAACCGGAGCAGAACCGGATTCCTGCACCTGCAATGCAGCACATCCGAGCTCCCCCTCGGTGACTCCAGCAGCAGCAGCAGGAACCTGCTGAGGGTGAGAGTGATCAGCTGCACCTCGGGAATCCTGCACCCACCCACTCTGTCATTGGAGAAACATTTCAGCACCCTCCCAAGTGCCTGTGCTGGGGACAGGAGCGAGACCCTGGGAAATGTTATTCCTCTGGTTCTCTGTCAGCTGGAAGCCTGAGTTTATACCTGATGCCCAGCAGATTTTCCTGTCATGGTTCAGCTTAATTTGTTTCGTTCTAAATATCAGCAAAAGATAGAGTTGAGCCAAAAAAAAATAAAAAAATAAAAATATCAGGAGAATTTGTCTCCCTGACGTACAGCAGAGCCTGGGTGGAGCTGCCAGGTGATCCCACACTGAGGCTGAGGCTCATCTGAGGCTGAGAAGCGCTGCTGCACTGCAGGGTTTGCATTTCCAGCCCTACCAAACCTTCTCGGCAACGCGAGCATCCGAAATCAATCCAGTTCCCTCCGTTTCTATTTTGTGAACGAGCAGCACGCAGAGATCATGCTAAGAGAAAGGCTGCTTTTCCTTAGCGTGCTGATCTCATTATAAGCAAACACGAGGGCAATCTAATTTCATCGGCCACAAAACAAAGAGCGTGTTCGAGTTTTAACGTGCAGCCAAAACCTCTTCTGCTTATAATTTGACTTTAAACTTATACAGCATGTTCATTACCATAAACAATCTGCAAAATGGCCAGAAAACAAACTCCCCCCTTGTAATCTGCCGTCAGAAAACCCCAAAGAAATAAACACTGGCATCTCAGCTTTGCTTTCGCTTTGCTCTCAAGGCTTGGGAAAGACCAGCTGAGAAGTTTTCCTTCCAAATAAACTGAAGGTTTTAAACAAACCAAAGAATGCCTCCAGATGTTTTTCTTTCAAGCACACCTTAATAAATGACCCTGAATAAAGAAAACGTCAAGGTAGATAAATAGTGTCTTGGAGGATAAAGAATGAGGGAAGGGCTCTAAGTATTACAAAATGGTACTCATGTTTCATCTCAATTGATTTTGTCCACCTAATCAGTAAAATCAACAATAACAACTTGACTTTCTTCTTCGTGAAAGGGAACAAAATATTATTTTAAAATATGAGATAATTTCAATTTAATAAATACTACATGTGCAGATAATGGGATTTCCATGAAAAATTCAAAAAGCATTGCTCTTTGTCATTAAATTCAAGTTAATCAGCATATTCTGCAGCAGATTCAATTAAAAACCAATATTCTAAATTTATTACCCGGTTGTAAATATCAATTCCGTTTCCAAGCAAAACAATATGAATCTGCAGTAAACAGCTCAATCATTCTGCAAGTTGTCTAAACACCAACCCCAACAGCAACACAGAAAACAAACAAGAGAAAAGCCACAACAGCGGCTTCTCCAAAACCCAGGATGTGTGCTACAACACATTGTACCTGAACAAACCAAGAGAGCTGACAAAAACTGGTGATAACCAACAGCAACGATGGCTGCTATTTGGTTATCAAGTGTTATAAATTATTGTTTTAAAAGATGCTCAGTGCCATATGGGAGATGGGAAGGGTCTGTCAGAGCGCAGTCCTGATGGAAATCTCCTGATCGAGCCTGACAGATAACCAAATGAACAGACTGACAGCCAGGAGCTGCAGACGCCTCATTTCCTTTGGAAAACCAGCCCGAAAGGAAGGGCTCACTATCACCAACAACATCCCTTCCAGTGGCGGTGACAGCAGCCACAAACCTCGGCACGATGGCGTTTGGTGGGAAAACAACCAGTCCAGAGAGGATCCGGAGAATCCCTGGAGAACCCATGGAGATGGATCCAAGCGAAGCATCCGCTTCCCCTCCCTGAGAGACTCCCTTAACTCCATACGGGTGTGTCCTGCCTGCTCGGAATGGAGTCCCAGCAGCTCCTGGGGGAGTTACCTCCCCTGGATGAAGGGATAAAGGAAGAAAGCACAAGGATGGGGACAGCGAGGCCATGGAATGAAGACAGGCTGGTAAAACCTGATCAGCTTAGTCCTGCCTTTCCAAACCCAATCCCAGCAGCTGCTCCGAAACTCTGGCCATGGGAACAGCCAGGTTTGGCCAGCCTGGAGAGAGCAGGAGCTGAGGGAAGGCTGGAGAGAGCAGGAGCTGAGGGAAGGCTGGAGAGAGCAGGAGCTGAGGGAAGGCTGGAGAGAGCAGGAGCTGAGGGAAGGCTGGAGAGAGCAGGAGCTGAGGGAAGGCTGGAGAAAGCAGGAGCTGAGGGAACCCTGCAGAAAGCAGGAGCTGAGGGAACACCAAGCTCCACAGCCTGCGGAGACCCTCGGGAATGTCGCTTCCACGTCTGAGGGTGCCCTAAGTGGTAACAGACTCCACTTTAATGTTTCCCTCTCCTCTTCCATAAGTTCCTGTTCATTATTTTTACATTTTCTGTTTGGCATATAGGAAGACGATAATACCAAGTTTGAACTAAATTTCTCCATGACTATAAAAATATATTTGATTAAACAGATGTCAGCAAAATTTTATGGAGTGAAAATTGAGTAACAGATGGTGAGGTCTGTGGAGTTCAAAGAGGCTGTATTTTATTAAATAGGAAATTTGAGGAAAAGAATTATTTTGCTGGAAATATTGATGCGGTGTTTAGGCAAATGTAAAATCATTCTTACTTGATAGGAAACAGTAAGTTTAAAAAAAATTAAAGTAGATGTATTCATGCCGTGAACCTCAGACCATTAAAAAAGGGGGAGTTTATTCCACCTTCTTTTTACTGAATACAGCACAACATCAAGGTTCACAAAGAAATATAATACACTTCGTGGGGAAGTGAAAAAACCCAACCACCAAACCAAAAATAACAATGACCTTGATTAAGCATCCTGAGCAAAATACATCCTTTGTGTGATACACAAGCTATTGTGAAAACAAGTTTAGAAGCACAAGACCACAGGATAATAAACAATTATACCAAACTTATATTATGAGCATTAAACAAAATTGCAAATAATGGCTTATGCGCTGTGGGAAACGAGACAGAAGGATTATAACTCCTGACTGCCATTAATGTATCACCTCTTTTCCAGCTTTACTACTTGGAATGGCAGAAGAACATTGGCACCAGTGGAACAGAGAGAGTCAATGGAATGAAAAGAACATCATAAATGTAATTATTATTGCATAATATGATTTTTCTCCCTATTCCTATTGCTCTCAAGTCTTTCCTTCAAGCTGATGTTTTAAACGTTTTATTACATCATTGGGAAAAAAAATTCAAAGGGCAGAAGTAGTTTCAAATTCATGACCAGGCTCCTTCTGCATCAAAGAGAAAGCTACGGTGCCCTGTGGAACTGCAGTCAGTGAGCTGCCTCAGGTGTCCAGGGGGAAGAATTGGAGAAATCCAATCATTCCAGAGCACTTAACCGTGCTGAGAGCTGCCTGGTGTCCAGACAAGCCTTGTGCTGGTGCACAGGCAGGAGACCCCTCTGATTCCCCCACACTGGAGGTTTCTGAGCTGACAGAGCCCCCTCTCACCTGCAAGAGGCACCAGCCCCCGTGGCCAAACCTGCACCAACACAGCCCAGCTCCATCCAGAGAGCTCTGCTCATCCCCCCTCCCAAAAACCTCCTGGGAGCTGCCTCTGGCTCTGACCTGCCCCTCACCCAGCACAGCTCGGGGTCTGGTGCTCCCTCGGATCAGAGCTGTAAGTGCTGATGTCAGCAGGAGTGAAACCACCACAAACGCATAACAGATATTTCTGAGCTTGTGTCTTCATTTCTCAGTGCCATTTCCTATGAGGTGTTTAACTGTGCTGTCAGGGTTCCTGATGTGTGCAGCCTGAGACGAGTGGAAGCTGCTCCACCCTCACGCTTGAGAATCGCTGCTTATTTTTCACAGAGGGGTGCAATGAACTGAACCCCCCTCAAGACTCTGAATGCAGAAACAGAGCTTCCAGCTCACCAGCATTTATGGTTTACTAAGATCACGTCTTATTAGTGGGTTTAGGCCTTGATACCAACACCACAAGAAACATTTTCCCCCAAGGACTGTATTTTAAGAGAGAAACAGTCAGCTTATGTTTGACAGAGTGATAAAAGAACCAACTAATTCAAGCCTCCACAAAGCAAAATACCCTCCTCGAGTTTGCACTGCAGGGTTTTGTACAAGCACAAGCTCTTCAGGAGCAATGTTCAGCTTTACAGCTCATCCATCATTCCTTCCTCTCTATTGATCCATTTATCAGTCACGTCCAGGTATCTTGGGCTGGTTCAGAGGCTCCAAATAAACACATGAAAGAGTTCCTGGGTTTATATCACTGCCAGAGTAATTTAGATCACGTTTAGCACAGCCCTCCAGCCTTCCCAAGGAATAACTGATTGGATTCAAGCACGTTGAAAGCACATAGATGTTGTCTGAATTATTTTCACATGCTTTTAGACCTAGAAATCCTGTATTTAAACAAGCACAAAAAGGAAACATTGGAGGTGGGTGTTAATTACTCCTATTTACAGGCTTTTTAGCAGTTTCCCATATTGGTTAAAACAGAAGCTGTATCTTATTTTCAGTGATTCAAAAATCAAGGCAAGAGATAGAAATTCGTCAGAAAAATCAGAGGCTACTTTTCCAGAGATATAAAAGAAAATGCAGCTCACACATCTCAGGCATCAGCTTTTAGATCTGTCCTTTACCTTCCTAAGGCAAACGTGATGATCAATCTACAAAAAATCCTGAAAGAGCCACCCAAAAACCCCCTCTTAATCTTCAGCTGTTCAAGGGTTCTGCAGTTTTCAAAAGAACTCTCAAGCACGGGACATTTTGGGGTTTGAAGTATTCAGTGTTCAGGGCATGAAAAATATCACTCAAAACGTTTAAAAGGGATTTCAAAGCTTGACCCAAGTTGATAACCCTGGTTAAGATTTTCATTTCTGAATATTTAAGATAGAATGGCTGAGGACTTACAGAGAGGAGAAACCAGTTTTACAGCAGCATTTTAAGTTGTGATAAGATTCCTAAATATAAATGCCCAAAGCTAATGTGCCAGAATGTTCATTGGGTATTTTTTAAAGGAAGGCACCAGGAATGATCTTAAACCTATATTTAAGCTCCACACAAGAGGCAGTTCAGTATTTAGAGAGATCTGAAGGAAAGTCTTGTTCTCATCAGATCAACTTTCTTCAGCTTTGGAGGAAGAAGTGCTCATTTCCATTCTTCCCCGTTTTCTGACTTTCTTTAGGATTCATTGTGGATGTGGGAAAAGAAATTATTTGACCTCTTGAATGGAAGGAAAAGGGAAGTGAGAGGGTCCTGTCTGGAGAGAGATCTCTGCTCCCTATCCCATGTCAACATTATGGGGCCTCAGGCCAATTTCTCAGGGCCAAACCTGACAGCTACCAGAGAGGTTTGTTGTGAAATGAAACGAGGAAAAGTATTCCTGGGATAATCTTATGGAACCTTCTTTTTATTTCTGCAGTGAAAGGCAAGAAAAGTCCATCTAAAAATACCAGATCATTTACAAATGGAGTCAGAAAAACAAAAAATTTGTGTCAATGTGCAAGACTCCCCAAAGTGGATGAACTCAATTAGAAATAAAAAACAATTTATTAAAACCATCATTCTAAGGTGCTTTTAAGTACCTCAAAGATAATTGTTACCATACTGCAACCAGAGCTGCCTGTTGATCACTTTCACTGACAAGTTACTGTTTAGATAAAATCCCATGTCCACTGTTGGTACTTTTTTGTTGGTATTTTCCCAGAGAATGCTAAACACTTTTTTTTTAAATTTCATTTACAGGAGCCTGCTCTGTGCCTTGGGAACACCAGTGGATCCCTGGGTGGCACCACGTTGCTGGCACTCCCCGAGCCACGGAGGGGACAAGGGCACGACGAGGGAAGGGTCTCCCCAAACACAGCCTTGCACTCGCTGCTTTCTTTAATGCAAGCCGAAAGCAAACTGCTCCAGACGACAATTAAAAAACAGAAACCAAACAGTTAAGGCCTGTCTGATTAATTGCTCTACTTAGCTAATTTGATAAGCCCTCCATCAGTTTTCCATGCCTCCTTCACTGGCTTGATCTACTTTGTAAATTAATCTAATCATGAACACCTGCAAGCCAAAGCCCCATCTCTGCAGAAGTTTGACAACTCTTATTTAAACACGGCGTTTCTTAAAGGTCACTTCTAAGCCCCATCCTGCCACAAGAAGCCTTCCTGGGGCCCAGGGAAGGGACACAGCAAGGGGAATATGCAGTAAGGAACCACTCCCTGCCTCGCCAATGCTTTATTCCCTCTGTATTCAGCAACATAAACTGCATTCTGCGAGAGAATTCCAATAAAAATTTACAGCAGACAAAAGGTGACAGACAAGTCAAAGCCGTCACAGGCCCCACACCACATTAATCAGATGAGCCACACACCAGGAGGGGAATGATGATGCCAGCTCCGACGCAGGGTGCCGTGGGGATCTCCAGAAACACCAGGGACCGCACGAAGAAAGCGCCGTGGGTTTGTACCACACTGCCAGCTGCCACCTGATCAAACTATTTTGAAAAGTTCAGCATCACCCAGAGTGAATACATGGTAGATAATAAAAGATTAACTGTGTGTTTATGATGTAGATGTGGGGCTTACCCCTGATTCCCTGAAAAGCCATTTCTATTTGCGCCAGTCCTTCACCCAGGACAGAACTCTTCGCCAATAGAATCTAAACACAAAACTTGTGCTGCAGAAGGTTCAAAAGACTGGTAACCGATTTTCTTTTTTAAAACTAGTTGTACTGATAGTTTTAATTGATCTCTCTGATTGCTACTTCAGCCTCATTTATTATTGTGAATATAAATTAGAAACAAAGGGAAGCCCCAAGCAGTTTTATCTGGCTATAAAGATTTCTTGCCACTGGATTTGCAATTCCTTTTCACAAATTATTTTGTGGGCAGAATTTTTAATACTCTGTTTTAATATTAATTTTCTCCCTCTCAAAATCATTACAGAAAGATTGTACATTATAAATTCTTTTTTTCCATCAAAATCAGAAAAAGTGATAGTTCAATTCATCTGGGGGTCTGTTCTAGCCTTGATAAAATGTATTTCTAAAAGACAATAACACTGTCAGTCTTGCCAGACTCCAAAGCAATTTGCATTAGTAAAATTGAACTGTAAGCCCTTGAGATGACAACGGTTTATTGTATTCGTTGTAAAAAACATTTTAGCTGAGCAATGCCAAGCCTGAGGCCTTATGCAGTGACGGTGGCAAGAAAAATTAGGGGCCTGTGCTTCAGAGAACATCTGCAGAGCTTGCAGGGGATCCCTGCTACATGGACCCCAAAATGAAGGACACTCCTCTCCTGCCTCAAAATGCTGGTCTAATATTTTAAACCTGAGAATATGAGAAAGTGAAGTTATTAATGGAGCCATTAACTGTCTCTCTGGGGCTCCCAGATTAATTAAATTCAGAGTCAGTGCTAAGATCCCCACAGCCTTTCCAAATCTCCAGCAAGCACCTGCAGAACTGCTCCAAATATCACCATGTTGTACAGGAGACTGTGGCAAAGAAGTCATGCATTACATGGAAAAGCTGCTAGAATGTCAGAAAAGTGTAGAGAACAACACCAAAAAAAAAAAAAAGGAAAAAATGAAAAAAAAGAAAGAGAACTGTTGGCATTAAAAGACCTGACAGATGTTAAGCTTTTGTTCTTGCACCATGTCTCATTGCAGAGAGCTGAGTAATTAAATGTGATGTGCCACTGAGCAAGGGCTTGTCCTTGTCACAGTCTCAAAGATGCCCAGAACCCTTCACCAGGGGCTGCTGGAGACCCTGCAAGCCACAGGACCCCCCTGGGAAGTGGGGATGATTATTGGAACACCAAGGGATATCCTAGGATGGAACACTTTCCTCCGGGAAGCTGCAGCACATTCATGACTCTCAGGAACACCAGCAAGCTCAGCTGAACGTGTCTATTTATCACCTGACAGCTTCATAAGGCAGATTTCCAATGGCTCAACTGAGGTGAACTAGGGAAGAAAATTAAAAATCTGTGTCCCTTAAAGCCTTGGCCACTCCTCTGACATCCCTAATCCCATCGGCGAGGGAAAGCTGTTTATTAACTCCTGCTCTCGGAGGTGGAGGTCAGCAAGCAGCTCAAACATCTTTTGGCAGGTAATGGAGCTTAGGAGAAGAAAAAAAAATAAAATGAGGGAAAAAAGAAAAAAAGAACAGTGGGACCACATGAGGATTCCGGCTACTTCCAGCAAAAAGCAGGAGGGAAAATAATCAGTTTTAAAATATGTATCAGTAAACCCAGAAATGCAGAAGGTGTTTGCTATTTAACCCTTCAAAAAAAGAAAACAAGAACACAGTAGGAAACCATTTGATAAATGTGGTGCCTAATCCCAAAAGCTGGTTTATTTTCATATCATAATGAAAGAGGTAATTTGCCAACATTTGGAGGAGAAGGGAAAGAGAAGGAACATGTGCTGCTGAGGAGCAGCACAGGGGCTTCTTTTGCCCATACAAAACGAGTTTATGAAATATATTTAACTGAGCTATTTTAAGAAGTGCCAAAAAGCCGGCAGCCACAGAGAATTCCTTAGCATAGCTAAAGAGCCTGAGGATTTGGAGCCAGGACAAAATGGGATTCACTGGACCCAGGCTGGGCCTTTTGTGTTGCTGATCGTGGATGTCCTCCTGTGGGGACCTGTCAGGAATTCTGATGCCATTGCAATACTTCAAACTACAAAACTGGCCCCTGTCCTGCCCTGGCTGCAAATTTTGCCCATGACCACTGAAACTTGGAGACCATTATCAAGATCCTTCACACGTTCTTAAAAGTCAGTTTGCACCAGATGTTGTAGAAAACTGGAGATTTGTCAATAATTCAGTAAAAAACAAAGACTAAACTCCATGTGTTTATGATCGTTTCAAATGATTGGTTGTTAAAATAACATGATATTCCCTCGATCCTTGGAATGACAACGTGGATAACAGGAGGAAATCAGGCTTACCATGAGCATAGTGCACCAGGTGACGAGACCTTTGTGTCACAGCATGCAAGACCTGATAAAAACAAAGAAAAATAACAGTTTCTATTTTGGAAGTTTAAATTATGACTGGATACAATGAATGTAAAATCAAAGGAAAAAGCAGTTCAATCACTGAAAGGCAGCTGGTTTCATTTAAATCCAAATGGGTTTATTGCACAATTAATAAAATTAAGCTCATCTCTTCCATCTTATTCCATGGCAGAAAATTTAAAAGTGACTCTTAAAAAAATAAAGTCTAACACACCTTCAAAAAATAAAATATTACACAGCTTCCAACAGAACTGAAGCATTAAATATTGCCTAATTCCTGGAAAATCAAACTAATAATGCACGCAAAAGCTATCATACTTGTTGCCACTTGTAATTATTCTTTTGTAGCATTCAGGTCTACGAGTATTCAACAGAACTGATAACCTCCATTTTTCTCAGAATCGAATATCTTGAAGGGAAAATGTTTACTAAATAAATACATGCATGAACCAGGGCACAGGAAAGTTTTCCTCCCTTCCTTCTGGAGATGGAAACAAACATCTCTCCCGAGAATTACACCAGGACAAACACACAGGTTCACAAATGTAACGCCAGGATGAAACTCTCAACGAAGAATCTACTTCAACCCCTTCTGGAGATGATTTTAAGTGAGCAGAGACAGAATCCTGTGTGCAGGACGTTTGTCAGGACACGACTTGCCAAGCAATCAGTGTGTTAAACTCAGCCCCTCACGCTGCTCGGGGAACGCCTCCTAAAGCGGCAGATCATGCAGGGACACAGCGGTGCCAGCCCTCCAAGAGCTTCAGGACGCGGAGATTCCACAGCAATTTCTCTCTCCTAACTCCTCAAAGTGCTTTGGAGCATCCCAGAGGGATGCACAAGCGGAATGGACGTTGTGCTACCCGGAGCCAAAAAGCAGTTCCCGCAGTCTCCGGGTCCCGCTGCGCGACTGCTCGGCCAGAAATCAAAAGGACAACACGACTTCTTCGAGAGCCAAGGCTGAGTTAGGGAGGTGACACATCATGAATTAAATTGAAATCTGGCCAAATCAAAAAAAAAAAAAGAAAAAAAGAAGCCTAACCCACTTGATTGAAGTGCCATGTAAGCACCACAAGTGATAAAAATACCTCTCTCCCAGCCTAAGCTGACAGAAGTGCTTGCAGGAGTTCCAAGCCAAACATCTTGTTCCACCACCTGGGCTACCAACATCTCTTTAGCACATTTATTCCAGAGATTCCCCATTGTGGGAATACACGAAAACAGCTAAAAACCAGAGCTCTCTCGCTCTGAATTGCACACACAATGCTGGAGCTGAGCAAAAAGCAAGTCTGTCTTCTCCAGGAGCTGACCATGAATCCCTGTACTGGATACCAACCCCAAAAATCAGCAGCTAACTCCAGGAATCGAACCAACAGCAGACAAGGAGACCCAGCAGGGGGAAATACCCAAACATCAGAGCTTTGGAGGACAGAAAGCCAGAACATCTCTACCAGGGGGGATGGAAAGGGTGCAAAGCCAAGGAAATGAGGGAGAAGGGGACCCCCAGCAGGACTCGAGGCAGTCAGGGATGGGAACATTTGGCTCTGTCCTGACTAAATCCCAGTTCCAGCACCTACTCATGGAGACCTGGGTTGTAAAAACTGTTTGTGCCCAGCCGTACAGGGGTGTCCTTAAAGCCTCCCTTTGCCTCGGCAGTAAAGTTGTCCCACTTCTGTGAGATTGATTTTGAGTATAAATTCAGAGGATAACATAAAAGTTCTCAAATACTGGGGTGATAAATTAAAATAAATGTCTCATCGGTATTCTCAGTATATTTCTCTGACTCTATAAAGACTCAACATTCTCAGCCTGGGAAGGATAACAAAACCAGAGTCCAGGAGTAATCAATGCTACTTTTAAAATTTTTACTTTAATCAGGGATTACTTAAACCTCGGCCAGATCAATATTTATTTATTCTTTCATCTGGCTTTCCCAGAGTTTTAGAAAATTACAGTTGTCAAAGGTACTGCACATTGCTGTAAAATTCCCTGTGAAGGAGTTTGATGTAAGAAAGCCAGTCGCTCATGAAAAAAATTAAAGTCATACAAAATTTATAGTTAAATAAAAACCTTTGTGCTTCATTCGTTTCCCTAAATAGCTTAAACCCTTGCTGGAGCAGAAATCCAGTGTGCCTGCAAATCAGTCACTTGCTGCAACTGCCTAAAAATATGAATAACCATAAAGAAATGGATAATCAAAGAATTTGCTAGAAAGAAAAAAAGCTTTATAGAGTTTTAAGACCGGTTTTGATGAGGGAAAGGTTTCACCCTTCCAAACTGAGGGTGGAATAATAATGAAATAGATGAGTTCCCATTTATCCAATATCCCAAAAATCTGGAAGAGTCACAGAGGTGGCAATAGCAGAGTCCTCCTCAACAAACCCATTTCCTATGAAAAATAAAATAGATTCTGTTTGGGTTACAAAGGCACAGGGGAAACTTGATTAAGTATTACAAGAAATTCTAAAAGGGGAGGGAAAGAAAAGGATCATTTTTCTGTCTGTCAGTCAGCTCTGGGATGCTCAGCTGTTGCCAAACATCCTGAGAACCTGTTATTTTCTTTAAAAACAAATTCACAGATACTTCTCTTTATATTTGGGGCTGCTGAGGTGGTTGACAAGGTAAGGCAGAGCAGTTCCAGCCTCCTCCAGCCCAGAGCTGCAGCCCCACCAGGTGTTTTCAGAACCCATCACCACTTCTTACGAGCTGGACAAGAACAGAACTACAACGGCTCCAAGTTTAATCTGATGGTGACTGTTTGCTTTTTTTTTTTTTCTTTAAATGCTGATGACCAAGGTCTAGCAAATATTTTATCCTCTCTTCAAAAGCCACGTGTAATGCTGCACTGAGACATTCTAAGGCAATTTTGTGCTGCCGAAATCGTGTCGTTTCCCCAGGATTCCGTGGCAATTAGGAGCAGCACTCGGCAGGGTTATTTTTAGCAAGTGCACCTCATTCACACATTTCGCAGTGCTGCTCAGGGATCACTGATCTATATGCATGACTGCAGTGATAAAATCTGGCAACACTCTTTAATAACTGTTTAAACTGTTCGAGGCGTGTTTCGAGCAACGTACAATTATCCCAACACCTAAAAAGAGCTTTTCCACTTGCAGGATTTTCCACTACTCAGTATGTGCACCCTTGCAGTTGGATAGTTAAGATTTTCCATTATTTCCTTTATTTGATTTACTCCTTTTCAGCCAGTGGACAAAGAAGGTGTCCCTGCCCATGGCAGGGGGCTGGAACTGGATGGTTTTAAAGGTTCCTTCCAACCCAAATGATTCTGTAGCTCACAAAAGATACCTTAAATGGGATTTGCAAAGGCTGGAATGAAAGATTCTTATCCTGATGCACAAATCCATGAGGATCAGGCTGAAAAATATGCCATCCATCAACACATTTATATAAGTATTGAGAATGATCACCGTAAGATCTTGATGATTTTGTTAAATTTTAGAGAGCATCAGTATTTGGCATGACTCTGAACAAAGCCAAAATTAAAACTGGAGCTTGGTCAGGTTTGTTTGTGTTTTCAATTTACAACGAATTCCAGCAACACGTTCACTGCACCACCACTGAATTTCTTTCCATTTCTAAATGTCCTCAAATGCTGCTGCTATGCAGTACCATTTCTTAAGATAAACAAAACAAATTGAATTTATTGAAATTAGCACAGATGGAGATGTTGAATCAAGCACAGCACTTTTGTTAATATAAAAGGTGGCAGAGCTTTGGGTGAAGCAGGGATAAATAAGGGTCAGCTGTGTTAGGACACGTCCAGGAGGAAAAGTGTCCTGCTGGCCATGCTTCCATCCTGTGCAGTGGAAGAGACCTCAAAAC
Source organism: Cnemophilus loriae (assembly GCA_013397755.1). Lineage (NCBI taxonomy): Eukaryota > Metazoa > Chordata > Aves > Passeriformes > Corvidae > Cnemophilus > Cnemophilus loriae. The sequence goes on along the minus strand of VZTF01002608.1, from coordinate 237,410 downwards.
CCTGCTCCGCTTGGCTCTGGCATCCCAGGACAAAGTTTACTGGTGTTTGGGTATGGAATGAGTGTGGCATTAGCAAAAAGCCCTCAGTGAACTGTCCAGCTGCAATTCGAGCTGGTGGAGGAATGGAATCACAACACGTGAGAGCCAGAGAGAGGACAGCGGGAGAGAAACCACAGTGATACTTGGAAAATGCATCACCACGGAAGAGAAATCACTGCGTTTTTAATTAACTGGTCATTTTGAGGGCTTTGTCTTCCCCTAAACCCCCCCTGCAATAGTGGTACTGACCTCTACTGCTCCCACCTTTCGTAAGTGCCGTATTATTCCGAGTTTAACTCACAGTGTAAAATGCATCTCATTTTCCCTATAATTCCCCAGGATCTCAGTATCTGTAATTACAGCGTTACAAAACAAACCTGACAGCCAGCGTGGCAGCTCTGTTTGTCAGACAGACAGGCAGCAGAGCCTCTCCATGGCTGTGCCACATCCACTGTCAGCTCTCATCGGCCGGAGAGCTGAAAATCAGCGAGTGCTGCCTTCCCTTGTTCTATTAAATGAGTCAAAGATGTTCTTCTAAAGAGGTTCCTCCGACTCTCAGTCAAGTCCTCACTGGAAATGGGAGCTGAAAACACTGCCCCACAGCACTTTAGATTTTGAAACATGAAACCTGGTGCTTCTTCTATCAAAATTACTGACATTAAAGTAAAAGTGACATCCCAGGCACCTTGAGTCACTCTTGGCGCTAGCCAAGGGTTGTAGGAACCAAACAGACATCTCTGCTTTTCTGCTTGGTCATGAAAGTTTTCGATGGTTATTTAAAATCGTCCCATGTGTTCTGTTTGCAGAGCTGAGGTGAGTGATGCCCTCCCTTCATCAATCACCTGAGCTGTGGGAACGAGAGAACAGCAGAGCTGACGATAAAAGCGTTCCTGCGCAGTGTCCCAGCACATCTGGCAGTGCCTCGTGTCACACAGGAGTCCTGACCGACACATCACCATGTGCTGGGGACTTCTCTGGGGAGGTCTGGTCAGTGAAAGTGTTACTCTGATGGAGGAAAGGGGCAAAAAAAAGGTTTGGGATTGGGTTTTGGCTTGGGGTTTGCTGTTGGGTGGTGTTTCCCCTTCTTTCTGTATTTCTTTGCACCTTGTCTTTATTTTAGAGGTGCAGAGTTTGAATGATTTTTAAAAAAAAAAGGCATTTACCACCTAAGAAACTTCACTGACTTCAATCCTCAAGTACTTCACGCAATGACTATTCTGGATGCTAATTTAACGTAAAATACATGGATGAGCAACTCTGCCCAAACCATACAACAGGTCCAGATGAATTTGCTGTTCAGATTTCTTTAGGTACAGTGTGATGTAGATGTTGATCTGTGCTGTCTCTGGTATGGTTAGTGGTTTAAGACACGCTGGTTTATCTATTTTATCCAAAGGCCATCCCTTATAGATTTAAAACACAAAAAAAACCATGTAAGAGTCTTTCAGACAACATTTTGTTCCCCCAAGGTATTCAGCTTTAAAATAAATAAGGAAACAGGGATTTAAGATTTTAAGTGCTGGAGTCTAAGCTTTGTATTTCCAAAGACTCTGGGTGATGTCCAACCTTCATTTGCCTGCACATTGCTCATATCCCAGGAGATCAGACTTTTGTTCTTCTGAAATTGTTTTGGTTATAAGAAAATTAAGTAGCTCAAAAGGCACAGTCATATCTTTCCCTCAGCCATATTAGACATATATTTCCTAAATATTCCCTTTTATTTCTAGTAAATGGAGTTGGATTTGTAGCAGAACTTGAATATCAAAAAATATTGATACAATTCTGACCCAGCTTATCTGCAAACTCCTTCACGGTTTGTATTTACCACCACTTCATAAACCGCAGTTATTACCAATCCCTTTAATAGTTTGGCTTTCTGATTCCAGGAGATTATCTGGGCTAGAAGAATCCCCAGATAATAACAACTATGTGATGTTACAGCGCTTTACAGCTGTGTTCAATGTAGATACTTGAAAGTTTTCTCCCAGAGATCAGCTCAGGGATCCAAGAACGCTTTTGGACAGTTTAAGGCTGTACAATAAACGCCCCATAAAAGCTGCTTCAAAAATCAAATCAGACTCAACTCTTATAAAGTCTGAAAGAAAACTTAAATCATGTTTGAAAAACAGGGGAGTTTTTTAGGAAAAAACACATTTTCCTATATCTGAAAGCACGAGCCAAGAGCTAACAAAATGCTGCTTTTCCAGCATTCCCAGGCAGCGATCCCTCATCCCTGTCCCTGCAGCAGACAGGAGATCCATCCCTGCAGAGTGCCAGGAAATGGGATTGCTGTGCCCTGCTTTAGGGAATGGCAGAGGCTCCCCGTGGGGGATGAGCAACACCACGAAGCAAAGAACTTGATTTAGCCAAAAATACAAGTTGCTTGCTTGTCCCAGTAAAGGACAGGTCTAGTGAGCAGAGCCACCAGCAGGTATTTGCCATCAGGCAGCGTTTTGAAATGAAACTGGCTCTGGGAAGGAGGAGTCCCTCATTGTCCCTCAGTGGTCTCAAACTCATCAGCCAGGAACAGTTCCATTGTCCCAGTCCTGTGGAGAAGCTGTTTCACCTCATTTATAATCCTTCAACATCTTCCCACAAAGCAGAAGGATCATGCCAGAGTCCAAATACTCTTTCCACTGTAGCCATTATGAAATAGCAAATATTCCTCCCAACTCCCTTCCTGCACCACTTGCCACTGGTACTGATGAGCTTTAATTCCTCAACTGTCTAATGAACATGGCCCCATTCTCTCCTTAATATATGCAAATGTACTACAAGAATTTTCAAAGCACCGAACAAAACTTGGTATCAATTTCTAATTAGAAATCTCTGCAGCAGCTCTGGAAATCTCAGCCTCCTCTCCGTGATTTGGTTAATAGAAAAAAAAAAGAAAAAAAATCCACGTAAGTGGTCATAGAAATGTGCATTGTATGAATGCATGTTGTTAATTTATTCATGAAGAAATATTTTTAAAGGCTGCTCGGTGGCAGAGGATTTAACACAGTGTTATGCAATAACTGGTTCAACAGCTTCCCCCACCATGTACTTTTCTCTGCATGTAAATTTTTTGAAGTTATTTCTAAGGCAATAACTCGATATCGAAAGTTTAATTTCAGAGTGTGACAGATGACAAATATCTTCTCCCTATTTAAGTGCTCCCCCCACAGTGCTATTCTAGTCTGTGCAGAATATAAATGACCGACTGAAGGCAAAAAAAAAAAAAGCCAAAAGCATTTTTCAAGGTTTTTCATTAAAATCCACGTTTAAGAGAGAATTAATGAGGGGGGAAAGAAGTTATCCTCCCTGAAGGATGCTGATCAAAGTACATTTCTTCAGAAGCTTCAAAGATTTGCTGAGCAATACATCACACATATATCCCCTCCCAAGTTAAAAACAAACTATTGAAAATGTTGTATTGAAAATATTGTATTGAAAATTTAGGTTAGCTACAATTTACTGTAAATACATTTACGACACTGGAACAAAGGAATGCTGCCGTGTACACAGGAAGGAAAATTCCTGCAATATTCTTCTAGTAAAAGGGACTGCACTGAGTTTAACACCGCAGTTCAGAGTGTGCTTAGGTGCTGAACTTGGCCATATCTCAAAAGCTTGCAGAGCTGCAAGGCTTCGTGCAAGAAAGATGAATCAGCCTTAAATTAACCCCAGAGTGTGTAGGGAGGCTGTTAACCTTTTTAGTAATGCACAGAAAGAGGTTTCAACTCTTGCTCTGCTCGCTGCTCCGGCACGAGTTCACTCGGCCATCCGTGATTCCGGCTGCATGGGCCGTGCCATGGGGGAGCTGGGCTTGTGCTGGTACCTTTTCAGGTAATAAAGAGCGACAGGAATTTTCTTTTTTGTGCTTCTTTCTCCTCCTTAATCACCGGGAACATTCTCAGGTGATGCACACAGGAAAATAACTTCATTCAAGAGAAAATCTCCCTCGAGCACCGGAGAAAACCGTGCGTTCGCTTTGAGTCAAGGCCAAAAGGAAGAAGGGCTCTGGTTGTGTTCCCATCTCGTTTCTCTGGGAAGCAGAGCGTGCATCCTGCACTGGAAAGGTCACAAGGCCTGCCAGGGGCTCACCTGCAGCTCAGCTGAACACCCTCTCTCAGGAAAAAGCTACAAAGCACACATTGCAGCAGGGTGCCAGGCAGGCAGATCCCAGCCACGAGCATGAGCATCTCACTGGGAATCCGGAGAACGAGCAGCATCCCCAGCGTTTCCCACAAGGCTTTAACGCTCCTGCTTTTTATTTGACCCATGTCCCTGCCTTGAGGGGGGGGTACAAGTGCATCCAAACACCCTGGGTTTGAGAGAGGACTCAGCACCTCCCTGTCCATACAGCTGTGGTTAAACTGCTTTTCTGACGAAGTTTCACCTGCAAATTCGTTCATTTTCTCTATTAAGGTCTTCCAAAGCACCAGCAAAGTATGGTGACAGCACTGCCAGGTAAGGTGATTTATGCAAAGATGCTTTCCAACATTTTCCCAAACTGACTTCAATGTAGTTGTGATACCTCGTTTCCCCATCACTTAGAGGAAGCACACACATTAATTATTAATTACAAATTGTTATCAATTACACGTTAAAACCTGAACTATTGCAAGGTATCTTGCCAGTATAATCCAGTCAGTTACACAAATTTTAAAAAATAAGGTTAATTTAAATTTTCTTTGATTAAATAACATAGTGAAATTATTTCCATGGCACATCCAGAAGTGGGTTCAAGGTGAATTCTTTTGATTCAAAAGCGATCAGGACATTTTATCAATTCGAACATAATGAATTACTGAAAAAAGAAAATATAATGGATAGTGAAAAACCTGCTGGTGGCTGACAGGTAACTCCATTCCTAAACTATTCCTTTTACCTTCAGCAGATGGACCTATGAAATATGCTTGCAGGAGCTGTTTGGAAGAATATCGGTTTGTTTCTGGGATTTTAAGTTGCATCAAACTATCCCCTGCAAGATCTTCATAAAAGAATTCCCTGGAGCACGCCACCAAACCCTCTCTTTCCAAACCAGGTGATGAGAACCTCTCTAAAGGCAAAGCAGGGCTCTTCCAGCACAGTGTGAAGGAGAAGTATTTTAAACCATCCCTTAGCTCTCGAGCCTTCTCCTGCACAGCTTTCCCCCACACCATTGTCACAAAAAGGCAACGCTGACAGCTCTTCAGGCTCCGGCAGGAAGCCACCCACGCACAGATCCAGAAAAACTCTGCCTGGCTAAACTGGGTTCTCCTGGCCGGGCCCTGCCGCGGCGTCTCCGCTCTTGCCACGGCGGTGGCACCGGCAGGATCTCCCTCTGGGGACCCAGCAGCTGCCACAGGGAGCTCTTGGCAGCCCTGGAGCTGCTCCGAGCCCCCTGAGCCCCGGGATGCAGGAGCACCTTCCATCCCGCCCTGGCTGCTCTCAAACGCATCCTGCTCCCTGGAGGTGTTTTCCCCACGTGTTCCAGGAGCCAAAAGTTGTCCTACTTCCCCTCCGAGGGGGGACGTTGGATGGGGGGTTTGCTATGCTGCAAAAGGAGAGGAAAATGGGAATAAACTTTATTCCTCAGGGTAGCAGCACAAAAGATGGTTATGCTGCCTTAGTTTCCCACTTTATCTCAAGATACCCATCAGTGACCACTATTTTCACCAGCATTAGGACATATTTCAGATTAAATTTCCTTTGACAAGGGGTTTTTACCTCTGTGAAATGTCTTGGTTTTAAAAAAAAAGAAAAAAAAAGTTCCCTTATTACGGATTAGAGAAAAAAACCAACACACACACACACACACACAAAAAAAAATGAAACCACAAACAGAAAAGCACAAAACTGCTCAAGCTGCTTAAGAGAAAACCATAAGTACAAATTGCCATGGCAAAAAGCAACAAAATTTGTAATATTTTCAATCTCAGCAGACTTTCAAAATCAGTCACCACTATTTTCACAACCATTAGGACATATTTCAGCTTAAATTTCCTCTGACAAGCAGTTTCTACCTCTGTGAAACGTCTTGGTTTTTAAAAAAATTTCCCTTATTATGGATTAGAGATTCTTGGTGTTACTGACTGTCTTTCTGTGCGGAGGAAACTCTAGTTTAGGGTACATAGCACCGTAAACCATTGTTCAAGATAATTTCCAAGCACATGAACGAGTGCTTGAGGAAATACAGGCGTAAAATTATCCTGGTTTAAATGTTCTAACTCTGTAATAGATTTGTCTTCTTGTTCTGATAAAGTATGCATGTTGACAAGAGAAAAATGGAAGAGGCATCCAAGGGAATAAAACCCCTGCCATCAACTACAGCAAATGCAACATGATTTCTGTTGTACCAGAGATTAGAGATATTAAATGCAAATACATGCAAAAATGCTGTTCATAGAGTGATTTGGAGGCCTCGAATAACCTTTTTTGGTAAAATGTGTCGTTCACAGAATAAATGCAGATCTATCACATTGTGAGATGCGATATAATGAATTGTAAGTGACATATTACATTTTTGAGGGATTTTTGGCCCTCTTTTGAGACCGTCAACATCCAGATCCTCCCAGGCTTCAGCACTCACAGAATCTTAGAAAGGCTTGCACAGGGTGCTCAGAGAAATTTATCAGTGATGATTATATGATGGAAGTGCTTTAAGATTACTGCAAATTCCGCTTGATGCCAAATATTTAACTTTGCACAATGAGCACCCACATGCCAAATTAAAGAAGCTGGAGAGCAACATAAAACTTCATTATTAGTCTTCACAACATGGAGAAATGAGACAACAAACACAAGCTGGCAAAACATCAGGACTACTTTTCAGCAACTGCAGGCAAAGGTAGAAGTGTATCAGGCTTGCAGCGAGTAAAATAAACTGGAACCAAGCATTGCCTCCAAAACTCAGCCTAGAAGCCCTGCAGACACTGCTTATGTTGGTGTGACTGGGCATTACCTATTATTTATAAGTAATGGCATCGTTATTATTCCAGGTTTCCCCACATGGATCCCTCCAGACAGCAATTCAAGGCCTTTCCCCGCTGCTGTCGCCATTCCTTCAGCTAATGAGCCACGAGGAAAGCTCCACTCGCAGGTACCTCTAATCCCTGTAATGTGCAACCTAAGCAAGGTCTGCTTTTGTTTTGCAGTCTGGCTTGAATTACTGCCTGAAGACGACTCCTCAAACACCTCCAGTACTCCCAGAAAAGCCATTTCTGCAGCATCTAATAGGGCTAAAAAGAGACCCCAAGGAGCTGCTTTTGCAGGCAGCAGTGCCACCACTGCGAGCTACGGCTGAAAAGCAACGCACAGCCTTTCTTCACTTCCACCAAAAGTCATTTTCTTCTCTGTAACTCCATTAGCATTTCCATCTGGGAGCTGGGAAACGTCTCCATGCATCATCCTTAGCTGGGACCAGTTTCACGGAATAAAGGCTGCCCTGGAGCAGGGTGCTGCTGGTGGATTCTGCTTCCACAGCCAGGCCAAACAGCAGCAGCATCCAACAGCCATGGTCTGTCCTCAGACAGTCGGTTCAGATAAGCAGCAGGATGGAATCACACAAAGGTTTGGCTTGGAAAGGACCTTAAAAATCACCAAGATTCAACAAGTCTCACCCCATGCCATGGGTAGGGACATCTTCCACCATCCCAGGGTGCCCCAAGCCCCATCCAGCCTGGCCTTGGACACTGCCAGGGATCCAGGGGCAGCCACAGCTTCTCTGGGCACCCTGTGCCAGGGCCTCCCCACCCTCACAGGGAACAATTCCTTCCCAATATCCCATCCATCCCTGCTCTATGTCAGTTTGAAGCCATTCCCCCTGTCCTGTCCCTCCATCCCCTGTAAAAAGTCTTTGTCTTTCTTGTTGGCTCCTCCAGGAAGTGGAAGGACACAATTAGGTCTCCTGGCAGCTTCTCTGTTTGGTTTTGGGGTATAACTTCAAAAAAAAAAAAATAAAATAAAAACACCGACCAAAAGCACAAAACTGCTCAAGGTGTTTAAGAGAAAACCATAAGTACAAATTGCCATGGCAAAAAGCAACAAAATTTGAAATCTTTTCAATCTTAGCAGACTTTCATAATTACTTGTTCCCTTAGCAGTAAATCTTACTCCCAAACAGTACCTCCTATATTGTGTTAAGTGCCAAGGACTCCAAGGAACACATTCCCCCAAATACTTCTCACATGAATAGCACATTATATTTACTATTTGATACATTTATAGTGGCACACTAAATACACACTTATGAAAAAGGCTGGATTTATTTCCAGCATATAAAAGGCCATAAAGTTTTCCATCCATAGGGGACCAAGCTAATCATGGTCCATTCAACCACTGGACTCAAAACATTTCTGACAGTTTGATTATTTCCCACTGAGGACACACGGCCCTTGTCTCCAGATAAATCTTCAACATCAATTTAAGGAGTAAAAGGGTTAACAAGGACCCAGGTATTCTGACATGAAGGCGTATTTCTTCACCAGTCCTATTTCCACAGGCCAAGAGAACATACCGAATTTCCCACCAGAGTCACACGTAACAGAATGCCCCACGTTTCAAAGCAAGGATGCATTAACTTCACTTAAAATTCCTCTACTCCCGTTTTAGGTGCTTCCATGTTTGGCCTAATAGTGGATGTTTTGTCTTGCTACACTCCACTCTCACTTCTTACTCTCACTGCTTGAGACTGAGCTGCACTCATAAATGGACCAAATGGCCAATTTTTGGATGAGCAGGGGAGAAGGTGATTGTTTGGGGTTTTTTAAGTAAGTCCATTTTCAACTGTCTCACAATGACCATTTCAAATCACTAACAAGCTTTACAGCAGCCTTGGTCTTCATCTTTTCATTTACTTGCTTTTATTCCTCCTTAAACCAGCAAGATAAAAAGCTTTCAGGGATTTCCAAAGTGACCCATACTTGTTGCTGCCAAATGGAAAATGTGTATTTTATTGCAATATCCCATAACCAGGATCCTGTTGCAAAGGAATACTCTGTATGAAGCATTTTCCCTTAGAAGTGAAAAAAAGGATTCTTCCTTTTTTCTTTTTTTTTTGATGGAAACTGCTTCCTTACAATCCATGTATTAATTCATGTAATCTGATAATAAATGCTGCCACCTCAGAGAGCCTTTCTGGAGCATCTGGAGGTGCTTTTTATCATTTAGTACAATATGTTGTGGCTTTAGAACCAATGGAAATATAAGATAGCCAAACCAAATCCCCAGGTTTTCACCCCCGGTGAAACACAGGAGCTGTGACAGGGCACCAGGACACAAAAGCTCTCGCTTGAGTGGCAGCATGGCTTCCTCAACACCTGATATTTGTGACGAGAACTGTTCACTGAGAGAGTACAGAAATAAATAGTCTGATTTTTCTAGACGCAGAGGCTTGGGATAAGAAACCAACAGGACTCGTAGAATTGTTGGAAAAGACTTGCAAGATCACTGAGCGCACCCGTTAATGCAGCACTGCCACGCTCACCACTAACCCGTGTCCCCGAGTGCCACATCCACACAGCTTCTGAACTCTCCCAGGATGATCCAACCACAGCCCTGGGCAGCCTGGTCCAACGCCTGACCGGCCTTTCAGTGAAGAAATCTCTCCTAATATCCAACCTAAACCTCCCCTGGTGCAACTCGAGGCCATTTCCTCTTGTTCTATCGCTTTTATTTGGGGGAAGAGACCGACCCCCACCTGGCTGCAACCTCCTGGCAGGAAGCTGTAGAAGGAAATTTATCATGGTAAGGCTTTAGAGCTTTAACACTGCCCACGAAGACAAAGCAGGGATTCTCAGAGCAGCAAGCTGTTCTCCAAGCCAGTAATTTCTAATTCTATAGGACACAGATCAATACTCTTCAGCTTTATGAGCTGCTTCGCTCGAGTTATTGTTCCTGCCGCACCTTTAGCGCACAGCGGAGAGGTTTAAATCAAACTCAGGGAACAAAGGAGGGCTGATGTGCCCGTGGGGAGGTCCGGATGAGATGCAGGCTCTGCCGTGCGCCTGCAGCCCCCTGCTCGGGAGCGCTCAGCACCACAATGGAGCAATCAGCCCTCACGCCGCACCGCCAGCGCCCGGCCCGCAATCAGCGCCTCACTCACCTCGCCACTGAGCACAAGGCCTGCACAGGGGGCGTTTATCAGGTAGGGAAGAAGCCAAAGGAAAGAAGAGACCACCTGAAATCTCGGAATTCCTTTTGGAATACCAGCATTCGCACGTGTCGCTGCGCTCGCGCGCACAGGAACACGCAAAGCCGGGGTGGTTCGCACACAGCCCGAAGACAAAGTAGCAGCACAATCTCCTGGGAAAAGCTGCTGAACAGGGAAAGGGAAATGGCAAAATTAAACATTATCTTAGATAATCTGAGCTGAATATTGTTAAAATCTTCTCTCAGCTTTACAATCACTTGCCTTCTTTTTTTTTTTTTGGGTTTTCATTTCAATGGCAGCTTGCAAATCTCACTGAAGTGTAATAAAAATTATAGTGTTTCATGAACATAAACTATTAAAAAAGCTACAATTTATTACTACAGTGAAACAAGAAATGGAAACTCTAATGTATCCCATCTGTCTAAACGGTAATGAGCCCATGCAAAACTCATTGCAGGGTCAGAATCCAATATTTCCCTTTGGATCCTTCAGTGCAAACAAAGTTCACGTCAGCTCTGGTTCCAACAGCAGAAGGAGGCAAAATGAGCTGCAGCCCCCAAGATTTTATTATGCTGATCAGATATTTCTCAGTGTTTGAAGCCTCTTCAGTGTCCAATTCGATTTCACACAACCAGAATTTGGAGTGGAAGGTGTTTGGAGCTCTTGTTTCTCAGAGTGCTGCTCACCTGCCCGGAGAGTTTCTCCCAAGGTGCAAGGGCTTGACTCACTCTGCACTGGGGACGTTGTGGCAGTCAGGACTTGTACTGACTTCAAAATTCGAAGTACATAGTTTCTGCAGAGCATTTTATGTCTTCATAAAGCTTTTTTAAACCTTTTAAATGTACATTTAAACATGTAGTTTACCAACGCTAGTTGGAAGCTTTTTTTGAAACCAAAATAGTAATTTTTGAGTTCTGAAGATTTGATTGCCAAAGCTGAATGATCAGGGCACAGTAACTACCTACGTGCTTATCTTAACACAGCTGACAGAGATCCAAGCAGCTCCATTTAAACAAAACAAGAAAAGGAAGAAAGAAAACCAAGTAGACAATGTACAACACCTTCCTTTAAACAAAATAACAAACAACAACAAAAGGCAAAAAAACCTTCACTTATTTTCCTACACTCCTTGACTATAAACTGATTTTGAAACTCAGCTACGACAGGCAGGTTTATAGAGCCTGAGAGCAAACTGAGTATTATTTATTTTCCTTTGCGGCGCTGCAGGACCAGCATCCAGAGCAGCGCTAAGCTTTGGCTCAGGTTTCTTTGATCCTGGAAAAACCAAGTTCTGCCTAAACACTCCAACAGCCCTGCAGGCTTGGGGCTAACAAGCAAGGGAGGCTCATCCATATTCAGCAGAGCTGAAGGGCTCTTTGCTGGGAGCCCAGAGCAGACCTTCACAGATGCTTTCATGGCCCACACCTCTTGTGATGCAACCACCCACACTGGACTTGCACGATGAGCACCAGCATATCAATGTGTGATCAATTAATTCACGAGTATTTAATATGCAATGGAAAGGTCAGATAATTCCCTCACTGAGATTAAGAGACCTTTTTATCATTAGTGGCAGCTACAGGTTAACATCTGTGGTCCTGCAGCTCAAACATAACATTTCGAGGCCCATAGGCACAGACATCTACTAAAGCTGCTCACAGAAGGATGATTTATCTTTTCACACTCACTTCCCACTAATTTTGTTACTGACATACCAGTAATTACTGTTTCTAAATGCCTTCCCTACCTTCTTCAATTTTAATTACACTGTGTCAGCACCTAAAAATGTACAAACCATGCACAAGACAAAGAAGATGCATTTCCTACAGAGGCTCCAGAGCTTTCAAAAGAAGGAACACAAGAGCAAGGCCCCAGTAGGGTGAAGTCACCAGCGTTGCATAGGGAGTCCCAGGAAGGGATAAAAATAAACCTGAAGTTTTGAGAGGCTGAAATACAGAGCAAAAAGAGAACTACAAAAGATTTTTCCTGACTCTTACTTGCCATTCTTCCGAGACTCATTCTTCCTAAGAAATGGCCAAAGAAAAGCTTTGCTTGTCACACCAAATAATCCAAAAACAAGGCTCCCAATCAGCTTTGAAAAGCTTTTTCTGTCCTGTCCCCTCCAGCACTTCTACCACATCCGTATTACCTCCCAGGGCCCTTGCCAATAACAGTACATCAATATTTACAAAGGAAGTAACTTTTCCTTGCAGCCCACTTTCCCGAGGAGAAACTCATCAGTTAGGGGTTTATCCCACATCCAGCTCCACCTGCAGCCACCTCCTCCGTCGCTGAACGAGCAGGTGAGGTGTGCAGATTCATGTGGTCTGCAATTTATAAAGCAATGCAGAACAATCCACCTGTGAGGAGTTCCTGATGAGGGGGACATGAAATAACTTCTGAGAAGGATTCTGGCGGATCAGTAATGATTTGTCTTTAAAAGCAAGCCGAGGTCAGCGAGCCGGAGTCACGAGGAAGATGGAATGCCGTGATTCAACTTTCTCAGCTATGGTAAAGTTCATAAAAAGCTTCTCAATCAGACTCTCACCTGCTTCCCACCTCCAGAAAACAGCGTGACAACCCAAGGACTCTGACAGGGCCTTTTGGGGAGCTCGTTTTCCCCCTGCCTGTTAAATAAGGTTGCCTTCCAATTCTCAGCTATTAAGAATTCATTCCTCTTCTCGTGTGAGAGGGAATTACCTAATTCATCCCAGCTCAGCCTTACTCTCATAAGAGCACCTACAATTAGGGCATGTGTCTGTAACACCTCCTGAGCAAGTTAACCCTTCTCCTCCCAACCCTCACAGCCTCAAAGGAAGAGTCACTAAAGCTGTGAAAAGAAAGAGCTGGAGGCTGGATCCCAAAGGGACTAAAGCCCCACTGGGCAAGGCACAAAACCTGAGCCAGGTTTCACCTCATCTCCAGGTCTCTGCTCCCCAGCAACAGCCCAAGCCCTGTTTCAAGGACACAGACTCCCCATGGACGTGAATCAGGAGACTTGACGAGAAGATCCACCAGGAAAACACACAAGTGTCTGTATCTGGATTTCCTTCTCAGGTCTTAGAAACTTCCTAGGAAGAGGCACTTCTTTTTATAAGGATTTGTAAAACCTTCCACACCTGAGGGAACATTCCTGAGGCTAATTTGTCACATAAAAAGAGCAAGGCCTCAACTATTGCCTTCAGCCCCTGCTATTGCAGCTCCCACGGCTTTGTTCAGTGCTTTATCTTCCATTTATCTGGAAGATAAATGACATTTTTCCTATTGAAGCAAGGCTGATACACGAAAGACAGTGCAGAGAACTCCTGCAATGATGTTTTTCATGCCATCCACCTGATGGAAGGTATAATCCAATGGACCTATATTTTACAAATCAAAACCAAAACTGGTTCTTCTGCTTCCCTCTACTTCACATTCTTCCATGTCGCACTAAGGAGCTTTTTTACCAAAAAGATCTCTGATGGACACCAGACTGTTCATAATTTATTCTATAAAATATTCCTGAGGAAAGAGGGTAAATGTTTCGGTCTAATACCATTAAATATCACTTTAAAATTCTGCTGGTATGACAATTTGTTGGCTGTGTTACTTGCACACTAACTGAGGACACATCAATTACTTAGGAGATTATACAAAAAATATCTTGGTGGGAGACTTTCTGTCATCTAACGAAGAAAAAAAACTTTTTTTTTTTTTAAGCACCACAATCATCTTTTAAAATACAAAACACACCCCTGCCTCATTAAAAGTGTACTATACAATGACAATTTAAGGGCCAACAGTGAGTTTCCCACCTTAGCTCTTACAACAAGGAAAATTTAAGTACTTCTCAAAGGCTGGAGATAATTTCGGAAATGCTTTAGACCAGCATCATTTTTTGGAAGGGTTTTAGCAGCTAAGATTTTAATAGAGTATCAATTAAACTTTTCTCAGTCACACTTAAAAATATGCAGAACCCAGCTCCTGGTCTGACTTCACAAACATCCCAACAGTACAGGCTCTAGAAATAAAGCTGTTGCTGGCTTAGAAAAAGTGCATTTTTCCTGCAGGGTTTCACCAGTGACACACAGGAAGTCAAAGGCATTTTGCTGGAGGGTTTTGCTCCACAACAAATCAAAGCAAGCAGGCCCCAGTTCCCATCTCCCTCAGCACCCTGCAAATGCAGATCCATTGACATTCAACACACTTGAGCTCAGAAAAGGAGAATTTTGTATAGGTATTAATTATGCAAATTAAATAAGTATATGCTTTTAAATATATCTAATGCATGGAAACGACCCACAGTTATAACTTCACTTGAATTATTGCCTAATAATAGGGAGCTGCTGCAGAGCAGAGCACCATGCTGCAGGTACAGCCTGAGGGGTGACATCCCCATTGTGGCCAACATTTTCAATGAAGTGAAAAGAGAAGGAAAGGGGAGAGGAGCAAGAACATTTTCCTTTGCTAGTTTGGCACCAAACCTGTGATAAAACAAGCTGAAACCCGTGCGTTATTGACCAACTCCTGCATGAACAGCTGTGATAAATACAGATATAAACATTCTCCAGGCATCATCCTGGAGCGCATTCCTGGGTTGAAATATCTGATTCAGACACTGGACCTGCAACTTCAATCCCACCAAGATGAATCTGCAGCTCTGATGGTGCTCTGGCAAAATACTGCTAAGAAGAACAAAGGGGTGGTGGAATGGGGAAAGGAAAGGACTGAAAAGTTGAACACTTTTTATGAGAGAAATAGGAGATTAAGATCATAGACATCTTATTCTGTTGAGAATTCAGCTAAAGGCACTGGAAGTGGCTTTATTATCCAATGACTGGTATTTTCCAGTGTCTAACCAGACCTGGGCAGAACAAAATCTGTGATGAGAGAACATAACTGATCTCGAGAAATAGGTGAGTGAGGAAACAATTCATGGTTTTTTGCCTTAAACCCCTTAATGGCCCTGAAATAATTTTAAAGTTAAAACCAAAACTTTTAGTGACTTTAATTAGAAACCCTGCTTTCTAGAACACATAAACTGATTAACCCACCATACTGCCACTGAAAAAAAAAACTATAATGGAAACACCAAAAAAAATCTGGTTTAAAAGCTTGTTTTTAAATTACTAATGGGATAGCTACTTTTATTTACCTCTAACTTTGAGGAATGGGTTAATTAGAAAACAAAAATGCAAGCATATATAGAGAAACATCTGCTTGGGATGACTTCATTACCACCACCCTGTGCTGGCTGTCTAAGGCTGTGCCCAAGTGTCACGTTTTTGGCATTTCTTGCCATGCCAAGCACACCGTTCAGCAGGACTGCACGAACATTCTCTCGCCATGCTGACAAACTCTCTGCTACCAGGATGCCACACTTGGTGGGTGGAAAGCAAATTTTTTCCTTCACACTTTTCTGGTGATAAAGGCCAGAATGAAATTTTTGAAAATTCCCCTTCTGTTTCCCCAGCACCATCGTTCCTGAACTGCAGGGTCCTATTACTGCCAGAATCCTTTCTCTTCCAATTTTGACAGCAGCTTCCTCTCCACCAGCAGCACCCCTCTCGCTGCAGCAATTGTCACACAGCTCCGAGGCCCAGGGAAGTTTGATCAGCCAAAATAATTTGACAGCAGGAAGAAATACCTCCCTTGCTGGATGAAGATGTGCTGTGCTGAACATCACAAGGCCTTAGATGATCTTCTATGATCTGGGGGAGAACAGCTTCTCATCCATGCATAAGAAGATAACTCATTGCTGTAACCTGTTTCATATTTTTCAAATAGTGCTTTCTGCTGGAAAAAAATGACTGCTGTTTCTCAGACATTAATGTTTCCTCTCTTCCAAAAATCAGGGAAAATGTAGCGAAGAAAAAAACCACCTCACTTTACTCAGGGGGAGAGAAAAAAAAGAGCCCTGTGCCCTAAAGCAGATCTGAATTCTTGTTGATTATAAATGTCACAATACCTTGGCTGTTACACAACTGCTAGGAAAATGAAATGGCAATGCTGTGGGATTACTCACATGGAACAACCAATCCCCTACTCTCTGAGGGAAAATACTAAACTTAGTTGTAAGCTAAATAAAAGTGTGTGTTGAGGAAATAGTGCACTGATATAACAGCAGGAGTGAAGAGACGCCGTTGGAGATGAGTATTTGTGGGGATTTCACTCTGGTTCAGATTTGCTTATGTGTTGGTTTGGCTTCTAAATGAGCCCATGAAATATGAGACCTTTGTCGTTCACATGGACCACCAGGACAACATCTGGGAGAAGGAATGCCAGGCAGCAAATGGCTTCAGCAAAGACATCTTCAGAGCAGGACACTCACAGCAAAGCAAAGCAGGGGGAGGAGAACTTGCAGCCTTTTCAGTATTTTTGCCAGTGCCTGGGAAAAGCCTTTGCTTTGTCTCTGACACGGGTTGCCAAATCATCGCATCCTCCCCACACAGAATAAAACTGGTGTTCCCTGTCCTCTCCAAGCCGTGGGGTTTAGGGTTCACCTGAGCTAAATCATTTCGGGCAGCTCCGATTCCAACGGCCCCGGCCCCTCTCCAGCTGTGTGACACTTTGGATAATTGACTTCCAAAGCAGAACGAAGCAGCACAGGAACGTGAGCCAAACCTCTCAGTAGCCAAAAAATCAGCTACTAAAGTGCTGTCAACATACATCAGTAACCACCCCAGCTGTGCACAGTCACCCAGCAGTCGGGCTGGCCAGGAACATTTCGGTTTGAACTTTGCCATGACGACAACCCCTGCACGGAACAACAAATGACAGACAGGCCCTTCTGACCCCACTCATTTTGTAGTTTCAGTGAGGCAAGTTAAAAAGTTGGGCTGTGCCTTTCACACACACACACAACCCACCCTTCTTCCACAAGAGCTGCGAGTATCTGCACGAGCAGGAGACGAGACTGTGCTGCAGAGGAGGTGGTGGAGCATGAGCCAGACCTGGGACAACCTGGAGAACTACCCAAGGGTTGCCTTCAGTTTATGTACACAGCTGTAAATGTTCGGTGATGCCACAGAAAAATTGGGATAGGATGGCACAAAACTAGAGTGGGGAGAAAATTGAGGTTTTTTTTGCTTTCATCCTAAAGGGTCTGACAGAAGGCTCCTTCAGAAGAACGGAGCTGCATCCGCCCTCCTCAGCACCAACAACAAACTCCGGTTTGAACTTCTGCTGAAGGTTATCTTGCCAGAAAAAGCAGTGGGCTTGCCTTGTTTGGTTTGGGGTTTACGTCAATATGGTCCGCAAATAGTACAGCAAAGAAATTAAACGGTTCTAAAGGAAAAGGAAAGCTCTGTTACTCTGTTTTAAAAAGCCAAGAGCCTTCAACGCTCTCACTTCGTCTCAAGGTTCCTTGAGATGTCTGTGAAATAACAGGGCACAAGGGCTGAGGCTGACAGATCAGATCCACCTTGAAGTATTATTAAACTCCAAAGAGCTGCCTCAACAAAGACATTTTCTAAATGAGTACAACCGTTCCACCGATGCAGGGTATCAGATCATACAGAAAGCGTTACACGCTTCAAAGGAAAACGCCCTTCATGTTTCCTCTTATTATTATAATAATAATAATCATTGCTCTTCTTATGAGACATTTGGAAGCTACAGATATCTGTGAAATTTCAAGCCTGCCTGCTAAGTACTGAGGTGCTCTACGCCAGAGAGGTAAAAGCAGTTCTAAGAGAGAGGTCCTAGAGAAACCACCTGTTTTATGAGAGCTCTTCAACGATTTATCATCTCTGCTGGTTTTCTCCCTGGGTTAAAACCTCAGGGTTACATCTGTAGTACGGATGCACAACACACTTCAGTTTTAAGGGTGAAAATGAGAACTGATGGGAAACTGCTTTTAAAACTGTTCTCAAACTGACTTAGGTTAAGTCACCAAGGCTTTTAAACAAGAACAGAAAAAAAGAACCCAAACAAAACCAACAAAAAGGCTGATTCACCAGGAAAGGCATTTCCAAATCAAGCACCACTGAAGTATGTTCAGAACACTCAAATTAATTTTTCCTTCATCAGACTCTACTCTTTCTCAAAATGCATAACCAAGTCGAATATTCGAGCACTTCTATGATCAATGTGAAGACGCTGGTAAATTCTAATTTGCTAAAATAAAATTGAAAGAGAAATCTAGTAAAACATTGAAAGAAACAGTCACAAACAGAATTATAACTGCTGGAACATGTAATAATGAAGGAAAGTAACAGGCTGACAACACTACAGAATTTAGAAAAAGCAACTAAATCCTAAATATTAAACTCTCTTTACCTCTCCATACCTTGGGATGCTTTGCAATTTCTGTTCAATAATATCAACAATAATTACACTCAAAATAAAGGTTCATTATCTGTGTTCTACCGTCAGGCACATGTATTGGTACCTGCACTCTGACGTGTTCTTGTGCCTGTTTCCATATGCAAAAACCTGAAAGAAACAAGACTCTACAATATTTTCACGTAAATGAACCTCTACATCTGGTAAAAATATTACCTTGAGTGCTAAAAAAACCTTGGAACTCCTCACGTCTAAAGGACTGAAAAGTTTAGAAACTTTAAAATGTTCATATAACCATAAAAGTTTTCCTGAAACCTCTCAGCTTCTTGCTTTACTCAAAGCAGGTCACATTCACCCTTGTCTGTCTCTTCATTAATAAAAAAGTCCAAACAAAAGCCATTAAAGGAGCACCTTCCAGCTGGGACTTTTCCAGTGACAACATCAAATATTCAGAGCAGTGACGCTCATTTTGTTGCATTGAGCCTGGTGCAAAATGAAGCTAAAATAGCAGAAGGTGCTGGACACCCTGAGCAGGTGAGTGTTTGCAAAACTTATCCAAAAATTCCAGAAACACGTCACTCCAGGATAAAAGGGTGTTTCTGCACAAATACCGATGGGTTTGGGTTCTCTGAATGAAATTCCTGTATGGTAAAATGTCATTGCAAGGGACATAACTCCACACGATTCTGGCTTTAGAACCTTTTCACGGAGTTAAACCCCTTGCAAAACAATGAATTCTGACTAACTGGGATTAATGCTACTTTTATGCACTTCAGTCACACAGTCTGCAAGTAGTGGGGTGAAATTATTGTGATCCAGGGACAAGAACGGAGCTGTCACCTGCCCACTGCCTTGTGTCACTGCGAGTGGCCTCACAGGTCACTCCTGCTCCAGCCGTCCTTGCGCCCCAAACAAAGCTGTGCATGTGACTGAATAATATGAATAGAAAAAAAAAAAAATTAAAATAACATAACTCAGCTAAGCCAGCCCTGAAAGCACAAGTGTTGTCACTCCCCTCCCTCACTTATTGCCAGGATTTGCAAAAGAAGGAATAGAAATTTTATTCAGCAAGAAATTCTGAAAAACAGAAGACCGACATTGCAAAACTTGCCACAGGAGAGGAAACCAAAATAGTTTTTGAAATACATGACCATCAAGGCTTGGTTTCTAAGAGTCAGCAGCGGCTTCTGGACAGACCTGGCCTTTCCAAAGGACCACGTGTGGCAGGGGGAAGGCAGAGGAGGCTCAGGCTTTGGGAGGTGCTGTTGGGAACCAGGGAGCCCTGTCCTGACGCCTCCAGGCAGAGCTCCCAGGCTGGGATCACAGCAATGGCACGGAGGCTCTGTGTGCCACTGCCAAGCCAAGCTGAGCCAGCAGGAAGCAAACAGTTTCCAAAGGTCTGCTTTATTACAATTTCAAAAAGGATACATTTCCACAAACGCTTGGGATTACAATGAATTTGAATTTTTCGGCCAAAAATGTTTTGTCACAAGTCTCCACCATTCCTGCCACCAAATTAAAAACCATAAAAAGAATGAATTTGTTGTGCAATTCTGGCCAGCTGGATTCTTGCTCTGCAGCTATTGCAGAATTCTTACATGACCTGGAGCCAACAAAATTTTTCACTGATGCTCAGGGGTCATGTGCTGTGCATTTTGTGTGCCCAGCCTGAAGCTGCCAGAGGAACCTCCCAGCTACAACAGCAAGGTGGGTGTTGGAGCCCAGAACAGAAAAAGTTCTGTCAATACATGAAAACTTCTCAAAGGGCTGACAGCATTGCAAGTTAATGCTCTTGACAAGGTGATGCTGTTCTGCATTCTGAGCCATAAAAACATTAGATTCTCTTTCTTAGCTACCTCATGATTAAAAGATTAAGAGAAAGATACTGCCACTGACCTACTGACATCTCAGCACAGAAGCCCTGGTTCCCTGGCTTTGATGTTGCACAACACCCACACAACAGAGCCACGTCAAAATACATTTGAAAATAAAAAATTCAAACTCAGATTCCCCTCCCAGACCCTGCTAGGGAAAGCGTTACTGCAACTTCCAATAATTATCCCTTGCTGCTGAAAGAAACTAAGTAATTTCAGAAACAAAAGAATTACTTTCACTAACACCATTGATTACATTTTTGCAGGAGGAATCAATGCAGGTAGTGCTGTCCCTGCTGCAGCCATGGAAATAGCTCAGCTCTTCACTCGCTCTCCAAAGACTGATTATTTGCCAAGCTCAGGGTAGCAGAGAGCTTCCATATTGTGCATTTTATACAAATCAAGCTTCCCAGAACGACCTCCAAACAGAGACCAAACGTGGTCTCACTGCTCCTCCCCAGCCTCCTCTCGTGCACCACCCAACCAGGAGCACAGGGAAACAGTAATTATTGGAAGGAAAACTCAATCCGCCCTATCCCAAACTATTTACTTCAGCCTCTAACAGCTTTTCCATTAGGGAAGGGATGTCAAGTGGAATATAAACCATTAGGACACATAACAGTTCAGCGGAACAAGGATTTTAAAAGATTAGTCTTGATTCAGGCAAGCACAAAGTATCAGAGTAATTAGTTATTATCAGGGTAATTGGTGTCAGCGAGACCCCACCTGGAGCACTGTGCCCAGCTCTGGGGCTCCAAACAAAAGCAGGGCATGGAGCTGTTGGAGTGGGGCCATGGAAGGTCCACAAAGACGCTCGGGGAGCTGGAGCCCCTCTGCCCTGGAGCCNAGGTGTCCCTGCCCATGGCACGGGGTGGAATGAGATGAACTTTAAGTTTCCATTGAATCTAAAGTATTCCAGGACTTCTAACCTCAACTGGAAGCTACTGTTGATGCACAAAACTGCCACACATTTCAAAACAAGGATCCTTTCTCTCTCTGTAGGGATTCAGTGGATCTCCCACTTGAAGCAAATATGATTTTTTAAAGCATTTAATGTTTGGAGTAGCATTTATACTTTCACCTTATACATAAGTATTGACATTCCAAGAAGACAACTGAAAGCAACAATAAAACAGAAATACAACTGCATTTACTTATCTCTGCTAACAGAGAAGAAAACTGATGCTGCCATCCCTGACACTCCGTAATATAATTTTTTAGTGAATTCCTTTGATTTCAAATTAATAATAATGCTTCCTTTCAGGAAAATCTTCCCATATAGAAAAATAAGATTTTACCGAGATTTTCAGATACCGAGTCTATTTTCACCCTAATTTACATACAATTTCAATAACAGACATCTTGCATCCAACAGTAATAATCTGAACTGCATCAGTGTGATGTCTGGGACCTCTAGGTTCCAAATCCAGCTGGGGATACTGAACAGAGTATTTGGCTCCTCCCTTGAAACGAGACAGTGCCTTTTGATGTCACTGCAGTTCTTTTTAGTGGCCAAGGGTTGTGCTGAAGAGTTCAGCATCCTGCTCCAATACCTGCTCGAGATTCTGCTCACAAACCAGGAGCTCCTCCCTGATGCTTCACCACACAACTTTTGCAACCAAGCGGTTCCTAGCCTTCAAACACCTCTCAACTTTTCCTTCTTCCCAAACTAAGGTGGTCTGAAATACCAAGGAAAAGAGTTTTTTTGAAAATGGAACTTTCTCTCAGAAAAATGTATTTACTGAAACTTTAAGAAGTCAGTTTTTCATGGTCAGAAACCCACATTTTCTGTAACAAAACATCCTTTGGAGAACGTTTTGACATTTGAGCAACGGCTGCAAGCAGTGAAGATGTGAGGGTTTCATTCTGGACTGCAGAATCTGGGAGGGAGCACTGGGTAACGTTAGGAGCTGGATTTTACACAGATTCTATTGTGAGTGCTCACTCCCCAGCAATCTGGGCTCCCTGCTTCCTTCCTGGCCCTGCTTTCCCAAAGCCAGCATTGCCATAAGGAAGAAATGAAGAAGGGTGGTGGTACTCAATCAGGATGTTTTTCCATGAAAGGAGTAACAATAGAACTATTTCTACTTTTATCCATTTAATAAAACTCTGGTAATTAAGAGAAATAAATAATCAAAACCAACCACCTTAAATAACATTTTAGATGAGTTAGGAACAGCCACTCTCCCTCTGCTTGCTTCATCCCAATTGTAAAATTACAGATTCTGTCTCAGGAAGAGAATACTGTTTGGAATATTTCCTTTCACCAACTCAGAATTCTAGACAATACAATAATAACTTTATTGAACTCTCTTTTTTTTATTATTATTTGATGGGAAAGAAAACAAGATTATGGGCTAAAACACAGCAGAAATAGGACTGTGAATGAAGCTGGCCTGTGTTGTGTTGCTCCTGTTGCTGTGTGTCCCCTCGGTGCTGCAGCACCCCTGGCCCACAGCCCCTGGCCCAGGGAATGACTCTGCCCTGCTCCACGAGATCGCCAAATTTCTCCAGTGATTGAGTGACTCATTTTGTCTTTGAAGACAGGAGCGATTCCCCGATTCCTCAGAGCTATTGAGACAAGATGTCACAATATTATGGTAGTCCCATAAATACTGGTGTAAATACCACAAAATACAGCGGAGTGGTAACGCTCGCTTCCACTCTAGGATCTCCCAGAGGATCCAGCTCTGTGTTGGAGAATTCCCTAAGGAATTAATTTCGGTTTTCTGCAGAACTCTACTGCAGGAAATTTTCTCTAAATTATTGAGGTACATGGTCCAGCTTCCTGAAAGAAATGGATCGAGCTGGAGACAATCACGTCCCTTGTGAACCAGGCCTAACCTCAAGGAAATCCAGGTCTTCTTCTAAGTCAGAGTCCTGCCGCAATTCTCTTGTTTTAAAAGCAATCGTTAGACCCTCAACAAACATATTCTACTCATTTTTACACTGGCAGAAGTCAGAACCATTTGAGTGCCTCCTGCCAGCAGGTCTGCCTGAAGCCATTGCTTTTCATGTGTAAAATATGAGTGGTCCTCTTCATCTCTCCAGACCTACTGGATAACAATTCTTTTGGAAGCTTTTGGATTTGTCCAGAAGCTTGCCTTTATGAGGAAAGAGTGGTTGTGAAGAGGTCTTTTACCTAAATGAAGCAGCCATTGGGCCAAGTTTATCTGCACACCAATTTTATGTACGTGGATGTTGGCACAAACTGCCCCAAACACCTCTAGGACGCAGTGGTGCTGAAAATAAACCGTGTCACTTCATACATTTTTCACATTTCCTGTTGATTCTCGAGCTACTTCAAAAACTTTCGTCTCATATTACGTAATAGCCCCTTCCTGAGACTTTTGAGGTTTATATCTACAATACAGAAAAAGAGAAAAAGCTCATTTTTCAGATCATCTTTTTAATGCCTTTGGCTCCCCACACTCTAAATGCTCAAAGTACAGCGTGGAAGAAAGCTTAGAGAATGTGCAGCCCTGCCACGGCCAGGAATGCACAGGATTAAGACAAGCAGTGCTAAATCATTCTTGCCAATATGTTTCCAGGGGATACAGCTCCGAACAAACTTGACTCAACCTTCAGCAGCTGTGTTGTAAAAATGAGGTCCCTCCAAAGGCAAAGGACAAGCTTTAAAAGCAGCTGAGACAGACACCTCTAAAAACAGCAACTCAGCATTCGTTAGTGACCTTCTTAGAATTGTCTTATAAATCCTTTTGCCTCTGGATGCCAGAAATCTTTGGATTCAACACCTAAGGGTACCTGCTGTCAAGGAAGAAATACCAACAGCTTTATGAAGTGCAGTGTTAAAAGGGAATTCTCTGAATATCTTCTAAAGCTTCAGAGCAGCGAGTAAACAACCTTATTTTACTGCTCGAAAATCCAAGGTACGATCCCCTGAATTTGAATATATTACAGTCCCTGACTCCATAAGAAGATTATAAACAATTAGAATCCTTAAAATCTATTTCAACTCACTAGTATTTGTTTAGCTTGAGACAGAAAGGCAGCAGCACACCACATGCAAAGCATGATCTGCAGGGAGAGGAAGTATCTTTTGTGAGAAAAAATTATATACTTCGCAATATAGGGTACAAGTATTTTTTCCTTTCAGCTACTGATGAGACATGCAATTATAATATCAGTGGGGATTTTTTTTCCCCCCCTCAAAGGGGAAAGCAATCAGTGCATTTCCAACCAGATCAAAGCAAGGTTCATGATATATCCGATGTTAGTGTTCAACTTCCCCAGTTAGAGACAGGAAGGAAAATATAATTTCTGAAAATAGAACAGAAGAGGTCCATTTGGCACCATATTTCTGTGAACTGCACTCAGAGCACTCACAGCTCAGCACACCCTCTAGAAAGGGTTAATAAAGGTCCTAAAGTGCTAGCAGATAAATATTAATCCATCCAGTGCTGGTTTTATCCAGCAGCATTAGTACCAAATACACAAAATATACATTGCCCACAATGAACAGCAGTTTCTAATGTCCCTGCATTTCAAAAGAACAGGGAAGAAATTGTTTTGGATAATAAGCTAAGCCTTCACAGTTAAATCGAAGACTTGTGGGAGAAGCATTAGCTACTGTACAAAACTGGAGAAGGCTAAAAACAAAAACCAGCATATGCCAATTAATCTTGCAGCATGACGACACAGTGCTAAAATCAGACCACTAAGATACAAGTGTAGGCAGAGAAATAATTTGTCTTCTGTTCAGAGGCTTTTTTTCCTTGGGGGAGGGAAAAAGGAGAAAGAGATGCAAGAGCCCAAATAGAAATTTAAAAAAATCAAAAAATATCTTCCCATGCCCTTTTTCATCCAAGGTTGGAAGTATCCCACAATCTTCAAAATAAGTAGAATCTGCTAGTACGAGCTAAATTTAGTTGCATATGTTTTTCACAACATATGCAAGAAACACTTCCCCCCTTCCTCCTGGGGGCACACACTTTGCTAAGCTACCGTGCACTCATTAATCCACGTTCGCTGCAAAACTCCTGAGGAATATTCCATCACAGGAACAGAGAATCCATCCGTGACTGGGCCTTGGAACAACATTCTCAAAGCAAGAGAGCAAAAACTTTCTCCTCACTGTCCCCTCCCCGTAACTTTCCCACCACGGTGGAAATCAGGATCAGACAAAACGCCCCTGGTAGGAAAGCTCAAGCACACCACAGAGCCCTGCCTTTCTTTGCAGGATGATTTCCGCTGCAATTCCACTTCTCACTTGGGATGAACGGTTTTCCTACTCCATCACTGAACAGAGAGAATTAGTATTTACTACTGGTATTTCTTTTTTTCCCTTCCAAGGATACCGACAACGTAATTATCCATTCCCCCCTCTTTTCCATGGGGTTGTTCATCTTTTTTAAAATATGAAACTTGAATTCCACCTGTAAAATATTTCGACTGCGTTAATTAACGTTACTAGAATTAAATGAACAAACTCCTTCTCTCTCTTCGACTTCTACACCTCCTTACCTGTTTTGTGATTTCCTGTTCTGGTCCCCTGTGTCAATGAAACCAAGCAAAGTTTCACCTTCTGGAAACCCTTCAGTGCCTGTGTCTCAGTACAACCCCAGCTGTCTCCAGGTTTCAGTGCAGCATCACCTTCCCGTGGAAATGCTGACACAAGCAAAGGCAGGCAAGTGCAATTCCTTCAAAAAAACCCTTCGATGGGCAGTGGGGGTTGAACTTGGTAACACCATCGTGAGTAAGAAATCAATTTAAACCAAAAGTGACTTTCAGAACTACCCAAGAAAGCAGTAATTTCAGACTACAGTCCCACTGCCGTCACTGAAAAAACACGTTTATTATCTTTACACAACCATGGTTTTGCAAGATAATAATGAAAAAATAAGCAAATCAGAAGCAGCAGCAACTATTCCTACCCTTGTCAAGTCCTACTGGCTAGATTTGAGGGACTCTGCAGTAAATGCAGAATTCAAAGTGTATTTAATTAAAACTAATTTCAAGCAATACTCAACATAATACCCATCAGTGGCATCGTGCGCGAAAATACCATTTGAGAAGATGAGATCATAATCCTTACTGGTGGCTTCAAAATGTTGCTTATAAGGAAAATATTTCTGCCCTAAAGAGCAAAAAAAACATGCAAGCGGTAAGCAGTGAAAACACAGGCAGCACTGAAAGGCCTTCAAGGCTCCCCACGCTGCAGGCAGAGCAGCAGCCCGGGAGGAAGGGAACCCCTCCTGACCCCGAGATTCTAGCCCAGATCTGTAAATCTGTGTTCAGGAAAGAACATCACTACTGGTACTTCATGTAGGGTCAATATTTAACGCTGTAGAGCAGCAGTGAAGCTGCTTTCCTATCATTACCCAGGCTAGAGGAGTGCATTTATTTCATTTGTAAACTCTGCAAATTGTAAAATAACTCTGCTGTGCCTCATCCATAGGTACAATGCTCATATCACAGCTTTCACACCAAGGTCGGCACAAATCTCTGCATGGCCCTTTAGGTCAGCCCGTGGTGTTTTTTCCTTGGATTCTTCATCTCACCTCACAGGCAAAGAGACCAGAAAAAGTAAAATAAATTATGGGGGCGCATTCAAGTTTCCAGGCTTGACTCAATCTCTCAGCCTGTTAAGCAAAGCTGATACAAGCTCACATTTTATCCACAAATCCTTCCCCTTCCTAAAGATCCTTTCCCCTTCCCATTCTCTTTCACAGATTCACTGGAATTGAAAAAATGTTATTAATGACTTCTGAATGTTCCCAGTCAGACCAGGTTTCTCTTACTTCACAGCAAAGCCCTGCAGAGTTACAGAATTATTTAGGTTGGGACAAACTGTTTCCATCTCCCTGCTCTGAGTGGAGGAACGAGGTTAATGTGCAAAATGCACCTGGGAGTGTGGGGAAAACAGGTAATTCAGGAGAAGAAATTATGTTTTCTGCTGCCTCTGTGGCTCATACAGCAAATTAACCAGCAGAAAATTAACGATGTCTGAATACCAACCTCTAACTGAACTCTACAAATTCAGTAGAGTTCAGCTCTCCAGCTGTACAGTTGTGGGACATGACCACGATCAAATCCTGTCCCTGAGTGTCTCAGACACAAACCCTCCTTAGTTACCCCCAAGTGAAAAACAGCCCCATTCCTGCCAGTAATGCCCATCAAAACTTGCAGACCTGAGCCAACAGGAGCAGAGTTGTAATTAAAAGTACATTTTCACCCAAAATCCAAAATATAAAACTACTAAATTTGTGTCCTTTTTGTTCTAGTAAAGAAAAAAAAAATGCTCAAGTAGGAAATTACAAGGAATCAATAAAAAGATTGTACAAGTCTTGAGGAAATATCAGCTATATTGCAGCCTAAGCTGGTCTTATTTTTTTAATTCAGAGAACTGCAAAATCAGTGTTTTGAATGCAGCATTGTACAGAGTGTGGCTTAAACACAATGTGTGTAACCTGAAAGTGGAGATGAATTTTTACTTAACATAACCAACACAAATATTGCAAAATCTCTAAAAAACAATTATTAAAATAGCCCTGTTGCGAAATTTCCTTTCGACTTAAAATTTTACCTACAGATAAAATATAATCTGCAGATAAGGAATTTTTAAACTTTTATGGGTTTTGGTGTCTGATTCAAAAATATTTATAGGTCTCAGACACTGGAACAGAGGAAGTATCAGGAAGTTTTTGAGGCCAATCCTTTGCAAAAGTGATTTTGGGAATTGTGGGAAAAGAGGAGCCTCTCCAAACAAAGAGAGTTTAAGAACAGCCATAAATACTTTGCTGTGAATAAAGGAAAAATAATCTGTGTATTTATACACATACAAAATATTTAGACCACACGTACACAAGCACCCACAAACACCAACAACCAAAGCTTCAGGAAAGAAAGTAAAAGCTTTGTCTTAGAAAGGATGAGTTGAAAAATAAAACTGCAATAGCCATTCACCTGCATATTTTGTGAAGCCATTCCCAAAAAAACCCTTTATTTAGTTTTCTGTTCTAGCTGGGAAAGTCACACCAAAGTTAGTCCTGGGCTGGATGAAAGAAAACTCTAAACATTAAGATAACCACGGCAATTGCTTTCAGAGAACTACGAGGGAGAACAGCAAAGTCTTCCAATATCCCCAAAAAGATCAGAAAATTTTGAAAAGGAATACCCAGAACAGCTGCTTCCATTATTATTCGTTTTAACTGAAACAGGGAGTTTTTAAGGTTATGTGATTTGGAGACCAATTAGGACGAGTTCAAACGGGAAATGTTATGGGACAGCCAACGCTAGAGAACATTCATTTTGAATATTGCTGACCACACACATCCAGCCCTGGGGGCTTTCTTCAATACATACTGTTTCTAATAAATATTATCGTTAAGAAATAGTAACATCATTAACTAAGAGTAAATACAGAAAGACTTGGACAGAATAGATAATTTTTACCATTCTCACAGTGACATCCCAGCAAGGTGAAAACCAAAGGAGCCACAAAACTCCAAACCCCTTTAGCTGAGCAGCAGATTCCTGATCTCTTGTCACAGAGAGAAATGAAAGGTGGTGTAAAGCAAAGAGTCACTGCCTAAGTCTGACTTGCTTCAGGAGCACCTTGGAAAAGCTTCCCTCTTCCCTCAGAGAATGCAGATGATAAAGACCAATGGGTTTTATTTGTATAAAATTGCAGATAAACACTTAAAAACAGCTATAAATTTGCTTACTGGGTGATCTAGCACTGTTTAACAATTATTTTTATTACCTCTTCCATCAGCACTCTTGGAAATTTATTTCTGACAACCTCTTT
Source organism: Cnemophilus loriae (assembly GCA_013397755.1). NCBI lineage: Eukaryota > Metazoa > Chordata > Aves > Passeriformes > Corvidae > Cnemophilus > Cnemophilus loriae. The sequence goes on along the minus strand of VZTF01002608.1, from coordinate 208,345 downwards.
AGGAGGAATGTGACGCTAACAGGAACAGGTGATAACTTATATGGTGAACCTATCCCAAAATGTTATTTAGCCTGAAAGATCCCACACACACCTTTATTATTGCTGGGGAAGATGCTTCCTGCCAGAAGACACAGACACATGAAAACATTTCTGCCTCACAGGACCAAGGTACATCAAATATATGGAAGGGATTTATTCCTTTCTGATCCATATTGACATGATGTACATTTAAATAGCTCTGAGATTGCTGGCAATTCCTATTTGTGTCCACAACAAACCCAGAACACACTGATTTTATTTTTAATTTTTCTTCATTTGGTTCATTGGTTGGGTTTGGTTTGGTTTGTTTTTTTTAAACTGTTACCCTCCACCCTTACCAGGCACTAAATGCTGAGCATTTCCCTGAGCTCCCTCCTTTGGAAAGCACTGAAAATTCCAAATGGAAAAAAAACCCCTATAAATATAAACCAGTTCAGGACTGCTGCCTCAGAGAATTCCAAAGGACAAAGGCAATCCACTCACAGAAATGCATTTTTCATATATATATTTTTAACTACTGCAAAGGGAAAGAAGCACATTTTATTTATGTAGGCTGAACTCTCAACTCTTAGCATTGAACCACGTAAAAAACATAAATAGAGCTGAAATTGAGTCCTCCACATTTCAAGCATTGGTCTTCTCCCTGCTTAATATTCTCCGTGGGTGAAGGTCAAGCAAAGCACTCGAGCAACCATTGTCTGCAGGATTTGTACAAGAATCTGCTGGGAGCTATTTCAGGTTTCACAAAAGCCTCAGGAGCAAAAGGCCACCAGGCAGCTCTCACGGTGCTGCTCCTTCTCAGGAATGCAAAGATATTGAGAGAATTACAATCAATCTGTCCCACCTGTCCACCTTCTTAACACCAAGGGGACGTTTCAAAAGCTGCTGTGCTTTCTTCACATTTCTGAGTTTATCTTTAAGGTAATTTGCCAAGCGCAAAATAAGAATTTGCTGTTTGTTGATGTTTTGCCAATCATCGCCTTCGTCACCGCTCCAAACTGAAATCCCCAAGAATAACTCTAAATATTGGGGACTTGTTTGCTCTCTCTCCTTCTTCCTGTGCCTCCCTTTCTCCACAAGTCCCTTTGCTTTAGATGCAGCACGCGAGCAGGATTACGCTTAATTTAACAAGGTCTCTGAAAACAGATTTTTCACTTTGTCCTAAAGCACAACGTGCAAAGGCAAAAGGCCAAGTCGCAGTCACATGAGAGATTTTTAAATGTGAAAGTAGTAAACATAAGGGTAACTTGAAATAAATAGTTTACTTTGGGTCGTTAAGCTGTCTAATTAATTTTTTGTTTGACATTATTAGTATATAGCAGCAAGCAGCCATTTAAGCAGCTGCTTAAACACAGATCATACAAATATATGAGTGTAGGCTAATGGAAAGAATGGCATATTTATTTAGATTAAACATTCCTGAGTGATTTAAATTTAAAAAAAAAATGCTCAGATCACGAGAACTGTGTGCCTTTCTGAAATATGCTGCAGAAAAACCTGGCTTTGCTGCTTTGCATGAGGGAGAGCAGCAAATGGAACGTGGCGAGTCCAACCAAGATTGTGAACTTGTTACAAGCTGTTAACAGACCTCATTTGGAAAGACTTACATTAAAAATAGTTCCTCAGCTTGCTCCTTTTTTCAGTACATAACCTTTTTTTATTACTCAGACTAATTTTCATCACCAAAAGGCATTGCAGTTTGCTTTGATGCTGTGTAATGCTGCTTCTTTCTGTTAAGTGGTACATAATCATATTCCTCCCCTTCCCCCAACAGAGATCATAAACTCATCATCTCCTGACAGCTTCAAACAACTCAGCTTCAAAATCTGCAGGTGAGGCAGATGGGTTAGAAGTCACGTGAAGCTGTTAAGCTTTCAGATGACAGAAGGGGTCTGAGTGTTATTTAGTGCTTAACTCCCGAGCTCTGAAGATCTGAGGAAAGCATCAGAGCCGCCTTTGGTTATTCCAATATCTGGAAACCATCCACTTAAATCTGAGGCAATATCAGCACTCAATCCTCTGACCTTTCGGTGCAGCAGCAGCGTGAACAGACTCAGAGAAACTCCACGTGGGTCTGCTGTCTCATCATGTTGGCTCGTTCTGAGCTTTGGAAGTAAAATAATGCAACTGTTGGATGCAAACAGCACTTCTCAAATCTGCAAAGAACATTCTAGATCTGGGTAAAACCCAGAGCGTGCCTGAGGGTTTCCCATCATGCCCATGCAGAGACTTCACGAGAAGGAACACGGTGCCCGCAGCTGTGGGGATCGGTGTTTGCACACAGATGGCTCCCCTTCCTCAGGGAATTTCCCCTTCCTTCTCCCTCACAGCCCTCCTCCAAAATGATGGGAGCTAAAGGGGCCTCGCAGGAAGAGCAAGGCGAGGTTTGCTCACCTGCAAACACCGACAGGCTGGGAGGACCCTGAGTCCTTCCCCGGAGTCTGGAGCTGCCTGGAGCTGTGCCCTGGTCCCAGTCCCAACCCTGCCCAGCCCCAGAGCACTCGCTCCAAGTGCAGCTCAGCTCTCGCCTCTCCCCCCATCACCGCCACCACTGAAATCTTCTTTAGAAACTTTACTGATAATGACTTTTCCTGCTGTGCTTCTTGGAGCACAGGGAACAACTGCTCACCATCCTCTTTTCAGAACCCTTGTATTTAAAGAATCATGTTGCCAGCTGACGGTTTTCCAATTCTCTCAGGGTTTCCTTCCTCACAGAGCACTTTGCCCAAACATTTTATTTTTCCCTTATCCACTCTACTCACAATTTCTCCTTTGCTTTACCTTCTCTTTGACATTTTTTAAGGGGCTCAAATTAGAAGCTAAGTGGGCCTCCATGAGCTCTGAGGGTGAGCTCAGAGCTGGTGCATATTACAAAGGTAACCCCAAACATCCCAGATTAAAAATTCTCTCAAACACAACACTGTGATGTTCAAAGTCTGCTATAATCCTATGCCCTACTCTAACCCCAATTCCTTCCCACATACTAAATTATCTCTTATTTTAGGTTTTTACTTGTAATAGTAATCAATACATTTCCTATTTGTTCTTCAATGGTTTTGATTAATTCCACACCTCTTTGTAAACATCAGTTTTAACTCCAGTTTTAACTGCCCTGCAAAACGCTTCTGAAATGCATCTATCCTGAAAGCACTAAACTTTGCACGTGTTTTTCTATCCTAGTGCCAACCTGTTAATAAGAAAATTACACATAAAAATCAGGCTGAAGATGTTCTTGAGTGACCCATTCCAACAAGAGTGAATAACTGAGAACTCTCAATATTCTTCTAAACGGGCTGTTCCCCTGAAAACACTTCAGGTTTTGCAGTCATTTCACCTAAACCAGATTTTGCTTCTGAAAATGTCCTAACAGACCATGGCAAATGCCCTCCTGAAGCCACATTTGTGTGTTTCCCCTCTTCTGGTGTCCCAGCCAGCCTTTCGGAGCCCCACAGGAGGTGGGTTCTCAGTAAAACCTGACCCCTCTTTAATGAAATCTGTCCTCTATGTCCTGTCGAACTCGGTTTTTAAAAATCTATCCCGAATCTTTCCAAATACCCAGTTAGGCCCTCTTTACCCCGCTACAAATCAAAGCAATATTGCTTCCCACCCACCCACACCATGCAGCTCTCTGGGAATTCTTCCTCCTAACAAATTCTCTGTGTCAAATGGCAGTAAATCATACATTTACTTTCAAGAACTCCTTAAATAGCAAAGAACGTATTTTCACTGGGCCTGACCAAGTCGAATTCATCTAAATTACCTAAATATTTTCTAGCATGTTCTTACCTTCGGGCATGCAGTACTGTTTAGAAATTGCATAAAGCATCTGATTCTAGATAATCTTTTCTGGATTGGTTAAGGAAAGAGATATTCCATGCTTCAGCTTTGTCCCAATCATCCTCTCTTTTCTTACACTCACCAGAAGAAAGAGACACCTCCTTCTCCGTGGGCCTAAATATAGCAATCACTCTGGCTTGACCAGATAGTGCCCATGGAAAAAAGGCCCAATTACCATCTCCAGCCTTTTTAATTGGAGTGCGGTTTTCTCAAGTTAATTAACAGCTTGTAGGGAACCAAAACTGTTGAAGCTAATTTTGAAGCAAATCACTATAACTCAGAACAACACACTGTCAGTTAAGTGCCTCTAATATGTTAATTTTGCCTTTTGGCAAACATTGTCTGCAGCTATTTACATTGACTGGACGAGATTTCAGTTTCTCCTTTTGACAAGCTGATACACACACAGGGTTTCCACCAATATCTGATTTATTTTCTTGAGGATCTTCCAGTAATCCCCCGTTAGGTCCTAAGGCAAAAGGTCCCCAGCAACCTGTGTGAAAAGCACAGCCTTACTCAAGTATTTTTAAAAGTATCTTGAATTTATAAAGCCAAGACAGAAATTTCATGATTAACACAAGTTATTCATGGCCAACAGCAACGGAAAATTTATTTTTCCTGAAATTCTTACAAGCTGAAAATTCAAGGACCCTTGAATGTATCAAAATTAATAAAGTTAATACTGTCAAAGTTCAGGAAGGTTTGTGATTATTAAGAGTGATGGGTCAGAACAATCCATAATCTGTTCTCACCTCCTCACATCGCTACTCCGTCAAAAAATAAAAACAAACAACAAAACGAAAACACAGAAACGCAGGGGGGGAAACAAACCACCTTAAAATCATGCAGATGGTATTTACAGACCTTTTAATACCACAGACCTTCCTCTTTGCTCAGACAAACTGCCCAACAGACAGGAATTCCAGGCAAGAGCACCATTGCAACACACTTAATTCATTTGCAAAAGCCTCTCTAAGTGGAGCTGTCAGGAAGCTCCGGATCCACGCTCCAAACTTTCCCAGCAGTGGGATGGAGCTGCAGCTATTTAAGCAATGTTTGGCACTTCAAACAATTTCTTATCAGAGACAAAAATCAGAGATGTCTGTTTCCTGCCTTTTGCACACACGCCTCTGACTTCTGAATTTCCAGCCTGGAGCCCTCTATCGCTTGTACTTCACTTACAAATCTTTTCCTAAATGCTCCAGGAGATTTTTAAATCCTGACGACTTTATCTTGAGTCTCTCAGATCCTCCCCACTGCAAAGGAAGGCTGGAGTCTCGTTCTCAGCAAAACCAGAACCAGCAGAACTGTTGCTGTGCGTGGAGCTGGAAATTCAGCTGTTTTCACAAAAACCAGACGGTTCAGACCATTATTTTTAAATTATCATTGGCCTTAAATTATTTGCCTTATTAAAGGCCAACTGTCCTGTCACTGGCAGTGCAGGGTCATCCCCTCAATTCACATTACACACAAAAAACCTCTCTCAGGCCTCCACCACAACATTAATTTGGTTCCAAAGGATTAGAACTCAGTTCCAGTGTCCAGGTATCTCCTCCATGCTGTTTAAAATACCAGGGTCCACCCCGCTTGGGAAAATTTATTAAAATTAATTTATTATTTCTGTCAAGTTTTGGACCCCGTCTTTAGAGGGTTTGAATATCAGCTATTTTTTGCTGCCTTCTTTGCTAAGGAATGGAACTGAGCTACAGTAACTATCTTCAGTTTATCTGCACTGAATATAACATATAACTATAAAAACAGAGTCTTTTAAAATGTGCAATTAAAAAAATAATAGTAATTTGAAAAAACCAACCTTGCCAGCACTTTTTTCTCATTTGTTCCAGAATTCATTCCAACTTCTGTGCACTAATAATGCATTCCCTGCACAGCAAAAAGTGATGTCCAATCTCAGCAGACTTTTTAAGAGGACGACTTCAAATTTGGAATCAGACTAACACTTAGTATTTAGTCAGACAAGAAAATCTCTTTTCAAAAGCATTATAAATCTCTTAGAGCATTTTAGTCTGTGCAGCTGGATTTCTATGGAGAAAGCAAGTCATTATTTATTATCAAGTTAGATTATAATATATATAATTTGAATTACATTAAATTCCTCCCCATGTAAAAGGGTTCAAAAAGAGAGTATTTATCTAGAGTACATAAAGGAATAATCCATGGATTAATTCATGTTCTGTGTGCCTTTTCTGGTTCCTTCTGGGTGGATACAGGAGCTGGCTTTAACCAATAACTAGCAGGAGTCTCACAGAGAAAAATCCATTTGCTTAAGCTTCATATTCTGGAATAAAGAGTTTAAAAATGCCATTTATTGGTAAGGATGCTGCTGTGGAGCCACTCAGGAGTTCTTGGTTTCTACCTCAAGAAGAGATCTCTACAAATACGGAGCAATCAGTGATGTACAGGTGTTGTGGCAGCTGGTGCCGAGCTCAGGAGCTCCCCGTGCCCCTGGTCCCTCCTGCACAGGTGCCAAAGGGGTGTCCTGTGCCAGCAATGGATTTCATGCAGGGTCACAAGTGAAAACTCAGTGGGAAAAGCCACAGTTCCACACTGTGACACTACAGAGGCCGAAAATAGAAACCCGAGCCACCGTCACCACAAATCCAGGGACAGGGATTAGTTTGGCAAGCCTAAGGACACGGGGCAGGCACAATGGAATTGTGGTTCTCACAGCTTTGCTCCTTTCCCTCAATCATTATTTTCAGCTGCATGAAATTCCCAGAAGCACATAAAATATTTCAGGGGTCTCTCTTCCAGACTGTCAGAAACAAGAGGGGGAAAAAAGAAATGCCTCTAAACAGATTTTCAGGATAAAAATCATCTAATACACGATTGACTACAAACTATAATACTTTATGATCTTCCCCTACAGCTCCCCAGCAGGAGCTGTGATAATGCTGTTTCCTTCTGATCATCACTGGGTTGGAACCTCACGGTGAATGCAGCTGCAAGGATTGGAAACACAAATCCAGACTGTGCCATCCTTCCACCCCTGGAAATACAAATCCCAACTGTGCCATCCTTCCCCCCAGAAATACAAATCCAGGCTGTGCCATCCTTCCCCCTCTGGAAATACAGATCCAGACTGTGCCATCCTTCCTCCCAGGAAATACAAATCCCGACTGTGCCACCCTTCCCACCTGGAAATACAAATCCTGACCGTGCCATGCTTCCCCCCCTGCTCCAAGGGATTGCACTGCTCAGTAACCACACCTTGGTGGGGACAGAAATTCTCTCTCCTGGCCTTGAGGGTTGAGCAGCCACAACACTCCCAGGCTGTCTGCAAGGTTCTCTGTGTGTGGTTATCGTGCACAAGCACAGCTTGGTGTGGGGTTTACAACTTACAGGATGAGATCCCTGAATCCTGAGATAAACTGTGCAAACAGGGCAAAAGAGGAACCACAGAGCAAACAGAAAATAGATCGCATGGTTTCAATGGGAGCCTCACCAAATGGGCTTTCCCTTTGAACAGAAATCCACTGGAAATGAGGAAGCTCGTGAGAGAAGTGGTTCAACACACAGAAAATGGGACAAAACCAGTGAAGATCAAAATCAGTGAAGAAAATCACTGAGAAGACCAAATCTGACAGTGAAGCCTCACGGTCATCTTCGGTGAAGATCTGAGGGACTGTGATTCTCCTGATTCTTCTAACGTCTTACAACAAGTGAAAAACACTGAAAACACTGCTCTTAGCAAATCTGAGCTGGAGAGAAAAAAAAAGAGATAAGAGAGGTGGGGAGGGATCCAGGGAGAGATCCTGGCCCGTTCCCTATGAGCAGTTTGCACACAGCCCTGCCAGGTGGGCTCAGGACCTGCAAACACCCCCCAGCACGTGGAACTTCACCTGAGTTTAACCCCGACAGACTCAAACAGCTTTTAACATTCCAGAGTTGTGCTGAAATAAGCACAGACACAGAGTCAGAAGGCGCCCTCAACTCCCCCAAAAATAATTAATAAACCTTCTGATGATGATTGCAAGTGATTCAAACTGGGCAACAAAAAACAATAAACTTGCAGGTATAGAACTGTTTCCAAAGAGAGCCAGTGCTGTGCCAGATCCTGAATCATTATATTTGTTTAGGACTCAGGTCAGAAGATCCTTTAACACCTCCGTGTTCTGTTGTTGTTCGGATACACATACACAGTCATTGCAAGCCACAGTTTCCCCCATTTTATGCAAATAAAGAGATCAGTGAAATCTGATACAGAAAACTTGGGACAAATGGGGTCCCCTTGTAGTGCCTGAACACAGGGTTTGGTGCCCAAAGACAGGCATCCCAATATTTACACCCTCAGTCATTTAATAGCTGAGCATCAGTGAGAGATTTGAAGCTAGAGACTGGAGAAAAAGAGAACACTCAAAATCTAATTTTGCCATATATAAGCACTTGAAAACCAAACCCTGCTCCCAAAAATCCGGCCAGAGATGTCCAGGAGAAACCAAGCTAGGCAGTCCAAGCTGTTCATTTAATAGCTCAGATGCCTAAACTCACTCCTGTGGTCAATGCAAGGTGCAAACTGACCTCACAGAGCACGTTTCACTTCACCATAACATGGCAACACTCAAAGATAAAATTGGATATTGTTAGCAAAAAGAATCTTAAAGCCTGCTGAAGAAAAAGCTAAAAATTCTTCTTTTCTTACAAAGTAAATGTTTTCTTTTCTCCTGCACTGGCCAAGCTCAGGGTGGATTAGTTTTCTTGAGGTACAGCATAGAGAGAGCACAAACAGCCCACGGTGTTTGGGATTAATTCCCAATGCTCCTGTGGCTGCCAGCGAAGCCGAGTGAGTGACAGCAGATGATGAGCAGTTAAAGGGTGAGGCAGGAGCAGGGGAAGCCAGGGATCACGTTACACACATCCTGACAGCATCAAAGCATCAGGTGCAAACCTACACAAACACAAATTACACACAGAGCCTGGCGCTGCAGCCAAACACGACCCAAGTAAATATTTGACAATTTGAAATGACAGGCTGTGAAACAGAAAGACGTATCTGAACCAAATGCAGCAAAGCCCCTCTATTTCATTGATAATGAAGGAGGGAAAAGAACTATTTAAATTAATGCAGGCAGAAATTGTTGCCACAATTTAAATCCTGTAACCCTAATCCTTGCAAGAAGGCTGGATTTTCATGATTTTCCAGATAAAATATTTCTGGCCTTTTACCCTGAAATATTTCAGTTCAACACCACCTAACTCCAAACATTTTCAAAGCCCACAGACTTTGTCCCAGCATGCAGGGACTTGAGCTTGTGATGGGCAATGGGTTTTGGCAAAAGCAAGAGGGAAGAAGGTGCACACGGTGCCTTTACACGAATTCAGGAAAATTGAAAATAATTGAGCCAAGCAGAACTCAAAGTACAGAAGTTTCCTGTTCTCTCTTGGCGGTGGGGGTAAGACCATCTATGACATCCACAGACAATGATGCCAGTGCTTGAGCTGAGCTTATAAAATCCCACCTGGATTAAGTACTAAACACACATTTGGGAGGGGTAAGGAAGATCACAGGCACACCCCACATTTTATTAAGAGAATTTGTTAAAGCACAAAAGGTAAGACAGTACTATGGAAATCTAAGTAAAACACAGCGCCAGGCATTAAAGTTCATTAAATGATAGGAGATTTTTCAGAAGCCCAGGAAAAACACCTCCCCAAACAGCTGATTTTAATGAACCCCACAGAATTCCAGACACATTATCTTCAGCACCATCCCCATTTCCATCCCTCTAAAATGGTGTGGAACTTTCACGTCACAAGCTGAATTTTACAGAATTATTGAATGAACACACATTACAGAAATGGATCCCCATAGCACAGTCTGGGTGAAGAAGCTCTTTTTTCCTTCAGTGTAATTGGAAATACAAGCAAAGATACACCAATTATGTGCTTGTCAGCATCTCTCTAGTCAGAGGCATCATTCCCTATTGTTCACAGAAGGAAAATCACCAGCAACACCTGTAACCCTGTCACTGCTCATTCTGTCAAATCCGAGGGAATATTCCCCCAGCATCCCAGAAACACCAGGCTTCTTCCAAGAATTCTGGAGTAATGGCAAGTCACTGATGCTCTGTGGAATGAAAAATAATTTCCAAAAATCAGTGGGGGAAAAAGAAAAAGTGACAGAGAACAGCATCAAGAGCCTTCACATCAGCCCCTGCTTCCTATTTAGTATTCATCACACCTCGGTGCCTAAAATGCCTATCAGAAATATGTACATCAAATTAGAACCTCCAATTAGCACTTCATACCTAAGTAAAGCCAGCACACAAAATACATTTTCATCTGTGAAAGGAGGAAAACTTTCTTTCATATTGATGAAGAGGAGGTTGCAGCATCCTCCATATCTAAAAAAACACATCTGAATTGTAACACAGAATTAAAACATTCTGTGGAAAGGAATTTAAACCTCCTTTATTGAGTTTTAAATAAAATAACTGGGAAATACGCCAGGACTTTAAAATATCTCCCAGTGTAAGAATGTGGGGCAAAACCAGACAGAAAAAAAAATCATTTTTAAAAATACTATTTTACAATCCTTTAAGAAAAGATTGGCGAAATTAAGCTTATCTGATGGAGCATGTTTTGCAGCTATTTGGTTTAGATGCTCTTAATGAAAGATGATTTATGCAATTAGCTCCTAAGCAGTCAAGGAAGATAAACTGAAGAACTGTCAGCAAGGCAAATTCTGCACACTGGAGGTGGCCAATCAGATTCCAGGTGCAAAGCTCAAACCCAGAGGAAAATCCAAATGTTCACAAAAGTCACATTCTTCTGTACTGTTCTAAACATTATTAAAGTCTCATTGAATCCGAAGCACCCCAAGAGAGCAGTTACAGATTAAAAAAAAAAGTCAAAACAAAGCAGCCCAAAACATTGAATACCCTTAAAAGACAAAAAGTTCTATCTGATTAAACCATAGAGTATCTGAGGGATTTGGAAGAATATACTGCATCTATTTCTGACTGCTTTTAAATTAAAGACTCAAATTATATTTGAATAATACTTTCAGACTGGAAATATTTCACCAAAACACTCTCCATGTACATCCACCTCAGTGAACACTAAAACTAAACACTGGTGTATAACCACAGGTTCCTTTCCAGTTCCCCAGAATTCCAATCCAATAGGAAATCAGGGAAGAGCAATCAATTATAATTAAGACAATTAAAAACCATAAATGTCTTCATGTTAGTGAACTTACTCTGTGTTTTGGCCACTGAGAAATCAGGAGTGATGGCACAGGGCTGCATAATGGCCAACAGGGGAACATGTTCCCATGTCTGTACAGTCCCAAGAGCAACAAGAACCACTATTTATCAAAAATTTCACTTTTCTCCCTCACTCCTCAAACTTGGAAAGGAAATTAAAATTTTTTTAGAGAAAATAAATAAAAGATTTCATCACAACCTTTACAGCTAGTAAAAAAATAAAATATATCTGGTTTGGGAGTTGGGGCTTTTAAGTATCTCATCTGTGAGGAAAAAAAGATTCCTTCTGGTGTTTTTCTACCAGGTTGGTTTCTAAGTGACTGAGGTCACAACTTCTTACTCGTTCCGGAATCAGCTTCTCAATTCTTTGCCTTCAGTAAGCTCCCAAGAGCTCCACTTGGTTCCCGTGCCCTCCACCTCTTCCTTTAAAATGGAAATCAGCCTGGAATTTTAGCCTTCCTCCTGACAAAGGCAGGACCACCTCAACGTGCAAACAGAATCGTTATTAAATACAAGCTCCTGGCTGTTCACATAGGGATGCATCTTCACCTCTCACTTTCCAAGCTTTATGAGCTATTCAGTATTTCACCAGAGAAAAGGAATTATTTAAATCTTAGTGTCCTTTTAGTGAGAAGTCTTTTCTATACCTCCATGTGCTCCTGAGCGTGTCCATGTGCAGCTCAGAGGCTTCCCAGTCTGGAGCTGGAACTCCTTGTGACCTCTGCCCCTCTGCTAGAAAACGTTCAGCTCACCTGGCTCGCTGAATTACCTCTGGGACCCTTAACAAAGTTATCCTGGTTATCCTGGCAAGGAGGGAGCGGCAGGAGGGGAACGCCTTAAGGAACTGCCAGTGTCTGCCATGTCCCAGCTAAGCTGAAGTTCCTCCTCTGGCCTTCACAGAGCTGGCACTGCACTCCAGCCCGTCTCTCCCACCCTCAAGGACACTTTCCACGGCATCAGTCAGTAAAACATCTCCATGGGGACGGCACACTGGAAGCAGGAGCTGAGAAAGCATTAAAAAGTGACGAACTCCAAGCCTCCAAAGAACACATCCTGAGGAGCTAAGTAGGAGACTATTTTGCTAAAATCATATCAAAAGCTCAGGCTTAGAATTAAAATGGGTATAATAAATGGCTGCCTTCATGCCGGATAGCTCCTTATAACCACAATAAATCTACCTTTATTTTCATTTTCTGCTTTAATGGAGAAGAAGCTGAGCCCTGTCACGCCCGGCTCCGTGCCTGAGCTCAGACAGGTGTTTCTCCAGTGGCAATGGGCTCATCAGTCCCCACTCCAGGAAAGACAGCGACTTACAACGTTGAACTGAAGGCTGAAATCCCTTCACACTCCAGGAGGTCAAATTAAAGCCAGTCATTCATACAAATCATGCAGCAGGCAGAGAGGGGCTGCGTGTTAATTAGAATGAATGGCTGCGCGGGCAGGGGGAGCAGAGCCGCTCCCAGCACCTGCATTGCTGAGCGCAGGAGGCAGCGCAGCGTCCCCTCCACTGCCACAAAGGGGCAGGGACACGCTCGGGACATCCCTCAAGGGAGGCAGGACAGCAAGAAAAGCATCGTTCAGGCACGCTCAACCTTCAGAAAACACCTAAATCCCACCCAGCGTGGGGATCTCTGCGTGGCACTGCCAGCCAGTCTCTGCTGAAGATCACAAACACAACGCGTGCATTATGCACCCACCTCTCTTGGCACCTACTTCTACAAATCATTCCCGAGTAGGGAGCTCTAGCACTACATCATGCCACCTCAAACGTGAGCACTGCGAGCTTGAATTCATCTTAATTCCAGTACAGCTTTCTCTGCAACGGGAATAAGGGCAGCCTTGAGTAATTTCTGGCTGTAGTTTGCATGGCAAGGTGTGAAAACCACCATATAGCAGGATTAATTTTTTTTTTTCCAAAAAATGATGCAGAATTAATGCAAACTTTTATAACTATGCAACCTGTGGTTAGGAGATGAACCACCAGCACACCTTGGCAGCTGCTGCAGGGCTGACACCGTCCTGTTTCTCGGGTATTTTTGCAACAGCTTCATCTCCCTAAAACTCAGTGATGAAAAGTCAGTGAGAAGTGCTGCAGGACACCATCTAGGGCCAAGGAAATGCCCTGCAGGTGCTTTTGCTCAAGCCAGACTTTCTTGGCAGCTTTGCCGCCAGCTCTGGGGCTGGGTCAGAACACTCTGGGGTGAGATGGAAAGTGGCAGTGCCATCACTGGTCACTGACCTTGTTTCTGGCAGCTGCGTGTTGCCATTTGGGGTTTAACACTCGTATTTCACTGGATTTTGTGGAGGGCTACCAGCTGCTGGCTCTTTGAAGTATCTGCCGCAGGAGAAGGGACAGAAATGGATGGTGGCTCACGAGGGAGAGTCGAGCAACTCTTAACGTTTGGCAAGAAACAGAGAATCTCACCGGGCAGTTTTTGTTGGCCGGACTGATTTTATCATAGAATCGTAGAATGGTTCGGGTTGGAACAGGCCTTAAAAATCATCTCATTCCAACCCCTGCCATGGGCAGGGACACCTTCCACCATCCCAGAGTGCTCCAAACCCCATCCAACCTGGCCTTGGGCACTGCCAGGGATCCAGGGGCAGCCACAGCTTCTCTGGGCACCCTGTGCCAGGGCCTCCCCCCCCTCCCAGGGAAGAATTTCTTCCCAATATCCAATATTCCCATCTAAAGCTGTCCTCTGCCAGCGTGAAGCCACTTCCCCCTGTCCTGTCACTCCAGGCCCATGTAAAGAGTCTCTCTCCATCTTTCTTGTGGGCTCCCTTCAGGTCCTGGAATGCCACAACTCGGTCACCCCAAATCTTCTCTTCTTCAGGCTGAACAAACCCAATTCTTATCTTTTATTTTGACCTAAGCATTAAGAGCACCATTACATTAAGTAAGTAAAACAAGAAGCAATGCAAAGGATTGATTCTTCCTCTCCTAACTTATTACAGAATACAGGCACTGCTTGCACACAGCCATCTGTCAAGCCTCAGAGCACAATCTTTGGGCTTAACATGGTCCACCAAAAGATAAGTTTATTTATGACAGAAGAAATCAAGCTTATCTGTTAGAGGGGGGGGAAAAATATATCAGAAAAAGTTATTTTTTCCCACTGAAAAAATAGCTCTGGATAGATCTATCAACTGCACAGCTCTGCAACCTCCTCCACCTCGACTGCAGTGTTGGCAGCAGGCTAAAGGTTCTCAGCTAAAGCAGCAGATTCTGTCACTGCAAAGCTTGCTTTGATTTTGATCATGAAAAGCAGTTTGATACGACGGTCAGTAAAAGGGCAGCATTACCATATTACAACAACTGCAGCCACATTTCTCCCCCTCGACAGAAATAAACACAAATCTTGCTTCTCATCTCAGATTTAGCTATGGCAAGTTATCATGTACTGCACTCTTTACTTGCATCCACACCAAGGGCTCGGGCGTGTGAGGAAGACTCAATATATCAAAATGCAGGAGTAAAGGAACAGGTTTTTCTAAGGAAAATATCATAAGACATCTAAAAGCCTTAAAGAAAATGCATCTTTGTTTATCTCTTCCGTGTTTAAAACAATAAAACAAAGCAACCAAGCATATTCCTCTCTATGTAACGCTTGACTTTGATGAATAGTCCCCATTTCGGAAATAAATAGGGGGAAAAAAAAGTAAAAAGATTGCCTGATCACCTAATAATTGTCTGTGTAAATCCCCACCAGTGTGGCAGCACGATCCCAGCAATGTTCATTAATGTCAAACACAGGCCTGGGAGCACAAGTACAGGGTAAGGGAGAATTAAATCCATTTAGTAGTGCTCTGCATATTTTGATGAATGTTTTTGAAGAAGCTAAACAGTGCAGAGGTCAGTCAGAAATAAACGGAGCATTAAGTAAATAACCTCTTAAAATAATAAGATAAATGAATTTATTAAAAATAAATTTTAAAATAGATGGTTTTTCTGACTACTGCACTTGCTTTCCCTGGCAAAGGAAATGGGAATAATTAATGGATTTGGCTGCTTCTCTCCAGGGACAAAGATAATCGATCTGTGGGGGAAGGCCTTTATCTAGCACAGAGAGAGTGCTGGAACAGCAGAAGGAAGAGGGGGGAGAGGTGCTGGAGATCTTTTCCTGGCACACCTTCAGAGCTGCTTATCAGCTCTTAGTGCTCAAACGAACTCAGCTCCAGGTATCTGAAACGCTGAAGCGTTGCCAACGATAATATTCTGTCTTTTATTGACCAGAATGAAAGGGGGGTGTCCCTGTTGTTATCACAATAAGAAAAACCTCAGAATTCATCCAGAAGCAATAAACAGACTCCTCGTTCCTTTCTGGCAAATGCAGCTCTTGAAACCAAGGGCCTTTGTTGTGTTCGTGTACCAGCGGAAGATGTTCCTGCCCACGGCAGGGGTTGGATGATGTTCTCTGGTCCCTTCCAAACCAAACCACTCTGTGACTCTGTGCAGTTACAGTAAGAGTGCCATCATTGCCTGACAACACAAACTGCAGGTTTATCAGAATCAAATGGCTTTGGGGTTTAGTTATTTGTTTTACAATAGCTCAGTTCATTACCTGCTCCACAGCTGAGTAGCTCTTGAAACATAAACCTCTTTTTCAGTGCACAAGAGATGCAAGTTAATTCATCCCCGCAGGCAGAGAGCAGTGTGACTGAAACCTCCAAGCTTCCCACCTCTTCTAGAGCCCCAAAGCCTGCACAAACACCTCTAGGAGGGATCATTGCAGAAACCTAATTCTCAACAGTTCTGCCAATAGTTTCCACCTAAGATTAACATCGTCTTCATTTTCTGGAACAAACTATCAGTGACTATATTTTTTTCCCCAAAAGCTTCACAATTTAGGATTAAATAAAAAACTGTATCAGCCCAAGATAAGCTCAAAGCTCACCCTTTGTGTTTGTGATTATCTGGCAGAAAAAGATGAACGTAAAAGAAGGTGGTGGGGTTTTTAATACATTCTTAGATAATCACATGGCATTGCTCAAAATAGCACAAGTTAAAAACCTCTGAGAACACACAGGAACTCACAGCTCTCCCAAAGCCATTTTAAGAAAAATTAAAACACCTTGAAAGGAATCAGATTGTCCAGGAATGTAGAGACCTCCTTCCTTGGAGGAGGACAGAATTCAGCTCATTAAAATCACTGTACAAGTGACCTGGAACCCAACCAGAAGAGCTACAAGTGGCTGAACAAGCACTACCACAAGGAGCCTAGATTTTCACAGGAAGTTAAACACTGCTCGTCTACTTTCCAAATTACCATCTAGTTTTCCTTTGCGAGGTGGGGGGGAGTAGAGTGTGACAGTATTTCATCTACCACCAGAAATAATCTGTATTCCCACTGTCAATCACATGGTGCTGATTAACTCGTTCTTTCGAATTAGCACAAACAACAAAAAGCTCTTAAAAAAAAAAAAAATCTAGTCCTACTGGTTTGTCAGAAATATGGTGACTTAGAGACTGGTGTGGAAAAGAAAACAGACACGTGATCCGACTGATGTAAACAAGTGTTTACTCAGGAAAGGTCAGGTCCCCGCCTCATGCAATTATGAGAACCAGCAGTGGCTGAAACTATCAAAAAATTTTGAAAGTAAAATAGGGAAGAGGGGTTTTTCCTTGGTGCTTAGTCTGTATCACAGGGTAGAGTCTGCAGGAAAACAAGCAGAAAGCAAACAGAAGTGCTCAGCAATACCTTCTTGATCACTCCAAACATAGAAAAATTATCCTTGTGATCTCCCTTGTCTCTGACCCCCTATTCCATACCAAACATTTTGCTTCTCAGCCTTATTTCAGAAGCATGTGAGAAAATGTCTTTATTTTCTTAAGCTGCAACTGATAATTTCATTAAACCAATTGTCTCCAGCTCCTTCAGTAGCAGATAAATTATTTAGCACCAGGCAGCTAAAAATCAAAGTTTAGTTTAACATTTATACTTGTAGTACATCATAACTACGTGCTCAAATCTTCCTGTTCTTCCAGCGAATGTTTCAGCAATTAAATTCCAAATTACACCTACTTTTCTTTCTTTGTAGAAGTAATTAGAACAATGGGAAAATATCCTAAGTAAGATAAAATTTCAAGTCTAGATCTTGACATGAATAAATTGGTTCATTTGAGGCTAGAGACAAAATTGATTTCTGACCTACATAAGGATGAGTTCTGGACGGGAATGTCAAACCATCCTCGCAAAATTCCTCCTGTCTGCAGCGTGATTTGATCAAGCAGTGTGCAATAGTGAATATGATTTTTATTCTCCAAATACACGTGGGTTCATGTCCCATCTCTGGCCCTTTTTCCCCTTTCCCACAGGGAATTCTCTCAGGATACAGCACTGCAGCAGAGCTGCTGTGGCACAGCTGCAGAGCGCTCCAATCTCCCACAGGGACAAGGTTAAAATAAATTGGCTGGGCTTGTACAGGTATGAAACACACTGGGCACCCCCTCTCAAAGCCCAGAGGTCACGTACCTGCACTCCAAATCCAAAGGAATTACCAAGTGCCCATCAGTGCAACTGCTGCTCAAGAACATTAACCAGACGCTGCTCATTGAATAAAAATGAAGATGTAAGTACATCCTTTTTTTCAGATTTTATGTAATAGAAGCTACACCCCCAGCACCATTCTACCTTCTGGGCTGAAAGCAGTCTAAATAAAGTCATTGGAAAACATTCCCTTCCAAGAGCTGAAATCATCTGGATTTAATGGCCGGCTCAGTCATCATTAAGTGCTTTATGAAACTTGGAAGCTCAGGGACAAAGTTCAGCTCAAACAACCATTCATCTCCTCATAAGCTGGGTAAATATTCCATTAACCAGCTGTGGTAAAATCCCACTTGCTGGATTCACTGAGCACTCAAACACCAAAGGAGTAGGAGCTACAGTTCCTGGATTCCATTCTCATTTTCCACATCCATCAACATCCCAGGAAATGCACACGCACACGAAGCAAGAACAGCAGAGGACACAAAACCACTGCAGTTCAGTGCCTGCAGGAGATCCCTGGGCAGGACAGCCTGGGATAGCAGGCACATCCCAGCACGTCCTCGGGGCTTTTGGGGGGAAGATTTAATATACACACCATGAAAAGGTAAACTCTCTCAGCAGAATAAACAACCAATGTGAAGCTCTCCCCTGGCAAAAATACCACATCAGACTAAAAACTGTTTTATACAATTCAGCTGTAACAAAAGCACCAAAAAATCAAGTATTTGACATCGTAGTTAAAGCACTAAAGTGCTGAAGTCAGGAAAATTAGTGGCAAAATGCAAAGTCATTTTCAGAGTAACAAAATCATTACCACTCCCCCTTTAATTTTTATTCTTTTTCTCTGCCTTCCTGCCATCTCAGGCTTTTCAACAGACACTACATGTCTCATTTTAAACAATATACTTAAGCTGACATTTAGTTTTGTGAAAACTGAAACAATTAATTGTTGGCTATTGAAAAGAAACTACTGTGTTGGAATTTATTACCACATTTGGGAATAACTCTGTATGGCCTTTGGTTAATGTCCAGCAGATATTCCAGTACCCTCAACGCCCTCTTTGAATCTCCAATATTTTTCTGCTGCCTCAAGTCTCATCTTCATACTACAGAAAGTTTGACAAAATAAAGCAAATAAAGAAATCTCTCCCCATCCCTAATCTCCAGTTTTATTTCACTAAAATACAGCTATAGCTTGGATCAAAGAAATTACCATGAGAAGTCTTAAAATGTTCTTTTTTTTTCCTCCCTAACATTTCCAGTACCCTGAGTCTGTTAAGTCATATTATTCTGTGGCCTTCAGCCATTCACATGCGAACATCAACCTCATCCAATGGGAAGAACCAAATTCAGCCACAGTTACGGACACGGCGCCTTTCCAAGAGAATTGGAGATTAGCCATTAATGCAACAGCTGTCAACAGCACAAATATTAACTGGCATTTACCAAGACATCACAAATTATTTGTGCAGCTTGCCAGAGAGCTCCCAGAATCTGCCACAAAACCCCCAAAGTCTTGAGCGTCAGAAGACTGGGAGCAGAAAAATATGCAAAATACAAATGAGTACAAAATACTCATATATTTGTGCCATGCCAAAGGTCAGCTCTACACCTTGGCAAACAGTTTGGCACTAATCCAACAAAGCATTTAATTATATGAGACAATCTATTGCTAAGCATGACTTCAGCTGCTGGGTGGAACATTTGGAATCATGCAGGGCACTTCCATAAATATATTTGTTTAGCGCCGACTTTTTAATTTCCAGGAATAATTAAACAGTTGACTTAAAAAAAAAAAAATCAATCAGAAATGTGATATCGTCATCATCATCATTATTCCTTCCAAACATAGGTTCAGGAAGTGCAAGGCTTTGTGATTCACAGGCAGGTTTTGAGTGGGTATTAGGTGGTTTGATTTGAGGGTTTTTGTGGTTATTTTTCCTCCCCACAAAATAATTCCCAATTCCACACAGCCAGTAGGACACATCTTTCAGCTCAAATTTTAAAAAAAAAGCCAAATCTATTTCAGTACAATTTTATTCAAAGTGTCAGTGGCTACAGGTACTTATTTGGAAAGCTCTCATACTGCATTAAATTTCCTGGGAAAATTACCATCTTAAGGCTGAGAAAAGCTCAGCAGAGCAGCCCACCTCTCTCTATATATACACCTTTCCATAGCCCAGCAGAAATGAAGACAACTTTCAGTCTAGGATGCAGAAGCCTGTGCTATCTGCAGGTTTTCCTTGCTGTGTTCTGCATGCAAATGCTCTGGCTATTCTCTATTAATATTTTCAATTACCATATGACCTGTTATTTTGACAATGAAGCAAAAGGCTGAAGGACCAACAACAGCAAAAAAAAAAAAACAAACCACAAAACAAAGGGAAAAAAAGACCCAAAACCATGACAGAAGGAGTTATACTGTTAGCAAAGGCTCTCTTGGTACTTCACTGTCTCTTCTGCTCTACATAGAAACAATTCCAGGGTTCTGCTCTGCTGAAGCTTTCACCAATCATTATTATAGCACTGTTTAAATAACAATTCTGCCTCTACAACAAAGCAGAAGTATCATTATTTCACATGAAAGCCCTATCATAAGAAAGATAAAAACCTCTATGGTTTTCTATTAAGCGTAACTCCAAATAAAACAAATTTTAATATATGTATTTATGTCCGTACATATAAAGGCACATTCCCATGTCAAGGTTTCAGAACGTTTCTTTCCAAAGCCACACCTGGAGGAGCCTGGCACACACCAGGCCACGAACACACGGAATACACAGCCAGGAATATTCCAGCAAGCCAATACCCATTCCCCTGGTGGTTTAGCCCCAGATCTATTCTGGTTTGGGGTTTTTTCTAACCTCTTTCACAGACAATGTTTCAGACACCATCTTGCTTCGTAATGAAGACCTGAACTGCAGACAAAGCAAAAGCAGCAAAGCAGAACAAACAGCTTTGATTATCTTCCTCAAATATTATTATGTTGGCGTAAAAGCGTTTGGCTCTCACAATGCCTTTCTTCATTGTTTGAAACATGAATGGGTTCAGAGGAACAGCAGCACAATGAGGACGATTCAGTACCTTTTTCACAGAGACACAAACGCATTGTCAGAGCAAACATTGCTTTCCACATTCACCAGTGCAGAGGTCGAGGAGGAGCCCTCACTGCAGACACCTCCTCAGCCCCCAGCACTAACTACGATTATTCTTCCAAGAAGAAACCAGCTGAAAAACAAAAAACAAAAACAACAACAAAAAAACAAAAACAAAAAAAAAATAAAAATCCCACACCCTTGCCTATATATATATACACACAAAATGATGTTGTCTCCTGAATATTTATTCTGTCAGCACACACAGTTTAAAACAACAATCCCATAAAACAGCAGGCATTTGCTTTTCTGGCTGAGATGGATCCAACAAAAGCAGGAAAAAAACCTTCTCAATTTAAACAATACTACACAACTGGTACCATTAAATTTGTTTATTAGAAGTCTTTGAGGGATTAACAGGGAAGGAAATACCAGGCCAAAATTCACAAGAACATTATAAACATGTCAATTGTATTTTGCGTTCTGCTGCCACTCATTTATTCAAGAATGCAAGAGGAAAAAAAAACAGTATTCAACTAGGGCATTACATGTAAATAATAAAAAGTATTCTATTTTTTTAAAGGTATTTTCTCTCTTGATTGACCAGCTTTCCTTTATATGGTGTGTGCCAGTTTAATCCTACCAGTTTGCCTCATCAACTTTCTAAAATAATTTTCCTCCTTACTCAAGAAGAGCTCTCTGAGTATCACACGTTCCCCGCAGTGCCCTTGAAATAGAGCCTTGCTATTCCATCTGAGGAGAAAACCCAGAATATCAAAGACCCAATCTCCCCAGACCTAAACTGCAAGGGAAAAACAAACACTTGGGTCTGCATCACTCTGATCCGAGGGAAAAGGGAGAGCTTTGAACAGCATGAAAGGGATTCAGATGATCTCTTGCCACTCGGAATCTTCGGGCAAGTGAAGTGAGTACATTTTAAAAAATATTTGGTGTGTTAATGTTCATTTCAGAAATGGGCAGGTGACACTTGTGTGACACCTGGGGCACTGTGTGCAGTGAGAGACGGACCCAGAGGCAAGGGGAGCACGTGGAAGTGGAAATGGCAGAGCTTCAGTAGCCACTCACCTGCAGCGCTTCCCTCCTGCCCTCCACCCAGAACGCTGCTTCCCAAAATAAAAACACAACCCCCAACATAACAAACCTTCCTCGTGTTCATCTGCCATTCTCACACTTCAGGCCAGAGAGGAGTTCAGATACAACATTCAGTAAAACACAGGATCCAGCTAAACCTGCCCTAATCCAAAGTGTCCGACTTGAACTCTCCTTTAAGGATTTATCTGTGCACACTTCGGAAAAAAAGAAGCATCCATGCAGCACAATTATCTCAAATATCAGTTACCATCCCCAAAATGTACTACTACTGAAACCTGACATTTCCAGGAAGGAAACTGCTCAACTAAAATTGTGCAGCTGAAATATATACACTGTCAATACAACGAGTTCCCTGCTCTGGGAAGATGCCAATTCAATTCAATCGTATGCTGCTCCACTGCTGCAAGAGATTTTTTTTTTTCTTTTCCCTAGGGGAACAGGAAATAAATAAGCTGAAAGCTCATCCTTAAAATGTTGCTGGAATTCCTGTGTCTAGTTCCACAACCATGAGCTCTGTCCCATCTCACTAGTCCTGACTCTACTCCACTGTTGGAAATATCATTTATTAGAGACATTTGACAGAGCATTATTCACCCACATTCATTTTTTAACTTCCACTGTGCTTTCTAAAAAGAATAAGTAGATTTTGACAAGGGATGAGATGGCACATCTATTGATCCAGCACACACGTCCACTCCTCTTCAGTCTTTTCCATTCATAAGAAATCTTTTCTATTCTCAATATTTTTACAAGTGAGCTTTACAAAGAAAGATTTTAAACCATTGCCTTGTCATACTTCATGCACACTTTTAGAGATTTTCTATACATAACATTCCTTTCTACAAGGGATTTTGAAGAAATGGGGGGTTTTTCCTGCGTGAAATAGTAAAAGCAGGTGACCCAGTCAAATTCTAAGACGTGAGGTCAGAAAGGAAAACATTTTGAGCTTTGTACTCCAATAGTGATTACTGAGAGTTGGTCAAAACATGATGCTGATGTTACAGCCAGAAATAACAAAACTCTAAAGAAGAAAGGTGATCCAACTTCTCCAGTGACACAACACTCCAAGTGTAAACCAGCTGGAAATTTACTGCCCTGTGATCTGGAATTCTAGGAGTTCCCACCACAGCTGACTTTGGCATTTTCATCCCATTGACACCACCATGGCTAAACAGTTACCAAACACAAAAGTACAGCCAGATAGATTGGCCCTCCCAAAAGTTAAAAAGCTGGTTTGACACAGACCCAACACACGCACAAGACTTAAAACTCTGCAGTGCAACATAAGGAAAAGGTGAACATTTCTATTCAAATGTCCAAAACCCCAAAAATGTTCATTATTCCATGACAGAAAGAGAAGCAATAAGGAAGTGGAAATTTAGGCAAACAATGGACAGGTTTCAGCCATTTACCTCTCCAAAAAGAATTAGCAGTATCTAGTATATTTTATGTTAATATTATGCATTTTCTTCCAGCAGTTCCTAACTCCACTCAATGTCAAAGCTCTTCCAGTATCTCAACCAAACACCACAAGAAAAACACACAAAAATTGCACACTACTACAAGTATTTCTTTGCTCATTCTCAAAAGAGCATGGCCACGTGCAGTCTGTGAAACAATTCACCATGCTGAGCCTTTCCCTTAAATTCTCATCTCCCACTGCCTACCTCAGTACCAGAACTGTCCACAAAAATTCATCCCACAGTTGCTAGCAGCCTTTCATAGCAGGTATTACCATCTTAAAAAATCTTGTGGGGGAAAAAAACCAAAATAACAACAAATAAAGAATAAAATATTTACAAAGGTATCTTTTCACTCCTGTGAATTTTTAATCACTGAATAATAATGCAGGTCTTAAAAAGCACTGCCTGATAAATGATCGCTGCCCACTACAGAGCCTCTCAAGTGTCACATCTGTTAAAATTTCATGGAGGCAGAGGTTTTAATGATGCCTGAAAATTACCTCTTTTTAAACACCAAGATTAAATGGAAAAAGAAAAAAAAAGAACGTAACAAAATAATCTGGGGAAAAGGCCCATTCAGAAAAGGGTGGATAAAATCCGAAGCCTCAAGAAGTGGGTATGACAAAAGTGGGTGTTACTAAAGAACTGATGCCAATGTCTGTTTGTGACTCACAACTACAACAACAACAACAGCAACCCCATCCTGCAGCACAGCAGCAGCAGAACTATTGCATGCAGAGAGGGCTGGCGTCAGCTCCTGCTGCAGAACCAGCAGGAGCACTGCTTGTCCACAGGGACAGCCTTCCCTGGAAGACATTTGTTTGCATCCGTCGCTCTTGGCACTAAAAATGAAATCAAGGACTTTGTGACTGATATTGACGGGCTGGGAGAGCTGGGGGTGCTCACCTGGAGAGGAGGAGGCTCCAGGGAGAGCTCAGAGCCCCTTCCAGGGCCTAAAGGGGCTCCAGGAGAGCTGGAGAGGGACTGGGGACAAGGGATGGAGGGACAGGACACAGGGAATGGCTTCCCACTGCCAGAGGGCAGGGATGGGTGGGATATTGGGAAGGAATTGTTCCCTGGGAGGGTGGGCAGGCCCTGGCACAGGGTGCCCAGAGCAGCTGTGGCTGCCCCTGGATCCCTGGCAGCGCCCAAGGCCAGGCTGGACGGGGTTTGGGGCACCCTGGGCTGGTGGAAGGTGTCCCTGCCCATGGCAGGGGGTGGATTGGGATGGGCTGTAAGGTTCCTTCCGAGCCAGGCCAGTCTGTGACGCTGAGGCCGAGCAGAGCGAGGGTTGTGAGCCTGGCACTCGGACAGCGACAGCCTGGCTCTGCACGTCCTGCCTGGGGACGCCTCTCTGCCTCCCACACAAAGACATTTCACACCCCCAGTCCTGTGACCACGTCTCGACGCCACTAAATAACGCCACAAGAGCACAGCTCTCTCCTCTCCCTGCACCAAAGCACGGTTTGGGGTGGTTTTTTCCATTGCAGCCAGGGATTTGTCTCAGACTGCCAGTGTTTAATAGCATTTTATAGATACAATACATTACAACGCTTTACAAGGAAGGCGCTCCCAGATACAGCACGATTTTTTATTTTCCTCCCCAAATTAACTCACTCTCATTGCTTCATAACCTCTTCTGATAGAAAAACAGCCTAAGCAAATGACTCCTCACCCCAACATAACAAAATTAATTCTCTAGCCCAAGGCAAAGGAAAACGAAATAACGATAGAAAACAAATTGCTAAAAAAAGCAACTTAACTGCCAAAATCAGCCTCAGTTATAAGGTTTTAATAACTGCTGGCTTTTCCAAATGAACATATTTGTAAAACATGAGAATCAACTTGGCAAATCAGAAAAATAAAGTGAGAAAAGACAATAAATTTTTATCAATGGAAAAACCTCTTCAGAAAAAACAATAAATCAAAAAATTGCTACGCAACACCACTTACAGAGTTTGCATAAATCGTATATACACTAATATTTAACATGATATGTATTTTCGTGAGGAAATTGTGGTTTAGAATTAAACTTTGAACAATTTCCTTTTGGAGAAAAGGTAACAATGAAAAGAAAAAGAAAACAAAACCATAGACATGATAGGAAAGAGATGACATAACAAACACACAACACTATTTCCATAATTAGTTGTTGCCTTTGTTGCAAATGAGTATCACAGAAAATACTATTAAAAAATAACCAGGTGAATCAAAAGCAAGCCTAGTGAGATGTCTGTCTTATACCTGTGAGCTGATAAGGAATTTTAAAAACCACATGACAGCCATAAAACAAACTCAACCCAATCTCAGAATAACAAAGCAAAATAATGGCTACAAAAATAAATCTTTAAATGCTCTTAAAAATTACAAGACATTAACAATATGCTCCATCATTTCAGCAAAACAGTAAAACGCTGCTTGGGAAATGTTCTGCATTCTAAATTAAGTCTGCAGATCCCAGGGATTATTTTATTTTGTGTTTGCCTCTGAGGTCACGTACAGTTTTGCTGCAAGTTATTTTCCTTTAGAACCCATAAGGCTGAAGCACCTCAAACTTTCTGACCTTGAAATACAAACATCTGCAATCAAACACAGAAAACCTTTTTCAAGCGGGCAGCAGAAGTCATGGAATTCAACCACAGAAATTTATCTAAGTTACAGAAATGCCATTAAACAGAAATTCCTGCTTTTTTCCTTTTGCGCTTTACCTGCACACAGGAATCATAATGTGCCTATGCCAGCAAATTGAACTTTTCATTTTGCCCTGGTTTATAGCCACTGACTACTCCCTAGTTTGCTGTTTTCTGCTTGTTTCTCTTTTTACAGCCCTCACTGCCTTTTTAAAGGGAAAACCTTTAATCCGTCACGGTTCCTCCTGCATTATTGTGTTGGGACTCCCAGTGTCAGGAGCACCGCCAGCCACCACCACTGGACCTGCCCTTCTCAGCACGATGAGCTCCGACCTCAGACAGAGATGCAAAGTTGGATTCCACATTTTCACACCCACAGGGTCTGAGAACCGTCTCCTCCAGCACCTGTGGGACAAGGGAGGATGCCCCTTCCCTCCGCCTTTGTACACAAGCTTCAAGGTGCTCAGCAAAACAGGAGGGAAGAAAGTGTTTTGTTTGTCACGCAGTTTTCATTAGCAGGGCAGTTCTAGCTTAGGTCCAAGCACAAGATTGTTACTGGAAAACATAAGAACAAAAAAAAAAACCTCTCTGCAATACTATCGGACTCCTTCAGGGGTGGGCAAAACACGTTTAACAAAGAAAATAGTTACAATTATTCCTTCAAAAGCGGAGTTGAAAATACATCTGGTGACCACCTAACAACACAAAATCCGTAGAGGAAAAACACACTTGGAAAGAATTTCCTCCCCTCAGTTTCGGCAAGCGGAGCTCAAAAGAAATGGCAAAGCCCAGAAGAGGAATGTCCCCTCCCCACCGGTTCTCACCCCAAGGTCAATGCACCTGCCACAGAACCACTGACAAAATCTGCAAGCTGAAAGCAATCAGTGCCACCAAACACAAACAGAGCAGGTGGCAGACAGGGAAACCAACCAGAAAAACGCTTCTGCGGCAAACCCCCAAACAGCTCCTCGGTGCAGGACAAGGGTGTCCAAACTGTGCTCTGCAAACAACCTGTGCTTCTCCCCCCGAAACTCTTCCTGCTCGCTTCTGCAAGGCAAGCAGGGCTCTGCAGGCTGTGCCAGCCACCTCAGCTGCTCCTGGTCCCTCCTGCAGCCCCAGGAGCAGGCTGACCCAAGCTCTCCCTGCACCCCAGCGTGCTGCAAGCGAGGCAGACAGCAGCACTGGCTGCATCCCACTTGCCCACCACAGGGAGCTGAGGGACAGGAAGGCATCCTTGAGCTCTCTCCCTCCACAGCCTCTTGGGTACCAGCAGGACAGTGGGGGGAGCAGGGAGGCTGCTTTGCTTGTTCTGGTGTCCGTGCAGGCTCAGCAGCAAGCACTGGCCCCGTCCCTGCTTGCTCTCAGCCGACGGGCTGCCCCTCTCCAGGGTTTGCTGCTGGAAATAAACAGATCCCAGCCACAAAGCTGCTTCCTCATCCTCCCGCAACATCTTCTTGGGGCTGCTGCCAAGAAGGAACCGAGGCTCTGGTTACACTCACGCCAGGCCTTCCCTCGGCACAGACGTGTTTGCAAAGGGCACTGCCAGCAGCTTCAAAGAGAGTTTCCCCAGCAGAGCCACACCGTGCAATAGGTGTCTGTCCTCAGGTGGCAGCCGGGACTCGCTGACCTTGCTAGAGCTCCACACTGGCCCTGCAGGCTGAGGGAACTGCACCAGTGGTGCCAAGCAAAAGGTACCACCAGGAGCTGCCATCCCTCAAGGAAGCCATCTGCTTCCTGCCAGGGGCAGCTGAGAACCAAGAGCCCAGGCTTGGCCCATCACCCACGCTCAGCACTCCACTCACAGGCACGGGGACAGCCCAGCAGCCAGCCTGGAGCCTGGGAGTGGTTTTTATCCAGGTGTGCTGGCACCAATTCCCAGGCTTGGTAGCAAGGGGACTGCAGGGGCTCAGTGGGAGAGGGCTGGGGTTGCCCTGTGCCGGCCACTCCAGACCTTCCATGGGCCCAAGCTGAGCCAAAAGGAGGAGTCCGTGGTGCCCCTGGAGCAATCAGAGGAGCCTGAGGTGCCCCCATGAGAGAACACTTAAGCAACGGCAGTAACAGGAGAAAGGATCAGAGACACCACGGAGCTGCTGACACACTGGAGGGGCTGCAGCCTGCGGGTGCTCAGCAGAGCCCAGGAAATGATTGAGGAGGAAGGAGCAGGGGCAGAGTGAGGAACAAGGAGCAGCAGAAACTGGTCCCAGCCACAGCGAGGGAAGGGCAGGGGTGTCTGTGCTGAGCTTGAGCCTGGCAAAGGGGATGAAACGTGTTTTCCTTAAGTGTTTTAGTGCTTGTCATCTGTTTCCCAATCAGTAATCAAACGTTCAAGTCAAGTTACATTCCCTGAGCTCATTCTGCCCACAGCAGTAACTGGTGAGCAATCTCCCTGTCTTTACTCTGAACCGTGAGGTTTCTGACTCCAGTTCTTCCTGTTTTCTGCCCCATCCCACTGTGGGGAAGGTGAGAGCAAGAAGCTGTGCAAGTGCTGTGCTCTGAGCTGGGGCCAGCCCATCACACCAGGGCAGATTGTCGAGGGCTCCGTGGTCACTTCACTTCATCCATTGTAGCACCATCTCCATCCCTGACAGAGTGGAACTGCAATTACATGTCCTAGTCTGGAAGGCACCAAGGACGTGGATAAAGCCCCAGCTGTGATTTGCTTTGCTTACTGAAATCACTGTTCAGACAGCACAAACCCCATTCTCAAACTGCCTTAGACAACTCTGCACTGGTTTGGAACTCCTTTCCCAAGTGCGTGTGCCACTTTTGTTCTCTTCTAATGGGATTCAGGTCTTGTTTACCTTAATCCATACCAATGAATCCTGCTTGGAGGATTTAAAACTTTTGCCTTTAATATCTTCAGCTCAAAGATTTCAGAGAATCACAGAGCAGTCAGGGTTGGGAGGGAGCTCTGGAGACCAGATTGTCCAGCCCTCCTGCCAAGGCAGGGTCACCTAGAGCAGCTTTCAAGCAAGGCCACCAGTTTCTGCAAACTGTCAAATCTCCCCACTTGGTTGCCTTATTTACCTTTGAATAGCAATAAAAAATAGAGCCAAGTCCTTTGCTCAAGGGGACCGCAGCATCAGTAATATTGCTGCAGTTAGCATTCTCCAATTTTAAATTTTCATTAAAGAATTTGTATTACTCATGAGCCTATGCAATATTCTAATCATCCTGGATTACCTTTTTCCATTAAGGAGTCAGTAAATTCAGAGCACAAGATATTTTTCCTTCTCCCAACAGCCAGCAGGGACAGAAATACATCTCCTGCAGATCTGTCTTGTAGGTTTTATCTACAGACCAACATCATAAGTATAAATCATTTCTGAGCAAGTCCAGGAAGCTCTTTTTCCAGTATCTTGCTGGAAATCAGAACATAACCTTTTCCCTGAAAATCCATCAAGGATAGATGACATAAAACATATTCCTTTAAGACTGCATTTTACCTGCATTTAACCTTGTCCAAATTTAACTGTGGCCAACTTAGCAGAGTGTCCAGCCATGAACACATGGGCCACAGTTCAGCTTTTTTGCTGAGAAATAGGAATTGCAAACTTTATGTGAAGCACGTGGCCAGCCTTGGATCTTGAATGCAAAATGGTTGCATACATCTTTGTCTCTGACTCTGCAAGCCTTAACCTTCCTCATATTTACCACCAACTTCTCCAAGGAGCAAACAACCAAAATCAAATCACTTTGCTGTGTCAGCACAGCCTCAGTTGGAAGGTTAAGATAAAATTCACAGAAAGACAATGAATGGGTGAAAATAGAAAAAAAAAATTGGTTGAATTAATCTTTTTTTTTTTTTTGGTTTGCCTTAATTTTAAGAGAGCATCCATGAAAACTACTCAGAGAAAGGATCAGCCTGCAGAAATAATAATCTTGTTTTATTTATAGTCAGGGTCATGGGAAATCTGTCCTGAAACTTAAAAAAATACAGCTTCCCAGATTAGTTTTGGTATGAGAATTCAAAGAACGAACAGCTATGGGAAAGTTTAAATTCTCATCAAATACACCTGAGTGTCCTTGTTCAAAACGCTTTGTACTTTCTGTCACTCATTAAGCAGAGAGCACAAAGGCAATTGTAATTGCTGGAGCACCCAGAACTAATTATTGTGGTAACCCAGTGTTTGCTAAAAGCACAAGCATCTGTAATGTTTACAGCCTCGAGTCTGTGATCATGGGTAATTACTGCATGATTAAGATATTCTTTGAATGATTATATTTGACAAGGAAAAAAAATCTATAAAATTACTTTATTAGATTAATTAATAAAATCAATCACTAAACTTTTGTTAGATAACCCATATAGTGAGGTCTGCTGGACATGCTAGTGAATTAATCATATCTAGCAGCACTTCTTATCCCTAAAAAATAAAACACTGATGGCAAGAGGATGCCTTCTTTCTGCACTTACTGCTCTGTTAGGTGCTTGCATAACAAAATTCATCCTCTGCCACTTGTGCTTCGCAGTTTAAAAAGCTGTTTATCCTGAGCGCTGCATCAACAAAGTACAACAGGACAAACAAAGCCCCACAGAACCGAGCCTGAACCCCGGGACAGCCTCTGACCTCGAGGAAATGATCCTGTCTCAGCTCAGTTTGTGTTCTTACGTTCTCACTCGCCCTGCTGCTCTGCTCGTGGAAGAGCGGCAGCTCCTGCCCCTGTGGTACCGTAAGTGGAGGGAGAAGATCTCTGTCCTCAACACAGCTGGACAGCCACGGCTCGTGACTCCAGACAGACTTCACAGAAATGCCACCAGACTCGAGCCATCTACATCTCAGAGCTTTGGATTACCCTCGAAGAAATAGCACCTTACTGAAGGATCATATTCGCTCTTGGATTTCCCTTTGGTAAACGTACGCTTTTGGGGTTGATCCTTTCAGGAAAGTCAACCAGGATCCGAATCTCAGCAGTAAATCCACAGAGTGGCAGATTCCCCAAGGCATCCAAGCCACAGGCTCACCACTTCTGGAGGCAGCTTCGTGCCAGCCCTTGCACAGTCTGGCAGACCATGACCGGAGCCCCGAACATAAAAATCTTCATTTAAAATAACAGAGGTGACACCAGCACGTGCTCTGCTGGCCCCTCATGTCCTCCACCACGAGCGAGGGGAATGAGGAAACCTTTGCATTTCTGTCAAGCAGAATCGTTCTGTTCTCTGCAGCACCTTCAATAATCCACTCTGTTCCTGCTGCAGGACCCCAGCAGCCCCTGGGTGACAATGCCAAGCTCTGTCACACGGCTCTGTCACAGGCTCCCAGCTGCACTGAGTGCCTCAGGAAGGAATCCCCCTGGAGCTGACTGCCACAGGACTGGACTTTTTTTCTCTTCAGAAATGCTGCAATTATCTTTGTCAACACTGCAGGTGGGTGAAGTGTTGGTGCCGGGTGCCTGCCAGCTGGAATGCAGCCTGGAATGCAGCACCTACGGTCCCAAGTGCTCTATATCTCTTCCATCACATCCTCAAAGGCACAGGCTTGGCCCCCCCAAAAGTCAATAACCCTTCTAGTAAAGTCCATTGATGAAGCAGTGTGAGAACCTGCAGCAGCACTCAGGGACACGTGGGCTCAGATTCTCATAGACACACACACAAATACCTGCCTGCATGTCTTATTTCCTTCATTATTGGGGTTTCTATCTACCCTTTCTATCCCATTTCCCTTCCCATGTCCTTGCCTTTTCAATAATAATAATGCTGCTTTCATTTGACTGAGTGCAAATCACTGCTCTGTTCATATGTATGCTATTTACCTGTAGATTCTCAAATACAGATATATTATATGCATATTCAATTCAACAGCGTTTAAGTGGCCCTCTAGGAACTGCTATCATGGTGATAAAATTTCCACTTCTATTTGCCACCAACTAAAATCACTATTATTTTATTGTGCCTGCAGTTAGCCAGATTCAGGGAGCATGGCATTGGGGTTTTTAATTGGATTGATTGTTTGGGGTTTGGGGTTTTTTTGTTTGTTTGATTTAGGGGTTTTTTTGGAGGGTGGTTTTTATTTGGGGTTGAGGGGGGGGTTGACTTTGTTTTGATTTTTTGCTTGTTTGGTTTTTAATGATGGATTTCCTTAAAAGAAAATGTGGTTATTTAAAGCACGCACATAAACTCTATTTCCCTGAACAAAACCAAAACCCCACCAGGGGAAAACTCCTCTGTGGACAGAGCAGAGCCTCAAGGAAGAACTCAAGGAGTTCCCTGCTCCTTTCTCCCACATCACCAGATTTCCCAGTGTACTTTCTGCTTCCTGCCCTGCACACAGAGGTTCACCAAAGCCCAGTGTCCAGCCCTTGACATCAGCATCCTTCTCAGACAAGGAGGGAGTGCAATTTATAAAGGCAGCCCAGACTCCAGAGCATATTTCAAAGTGAACGTCACGCTCTTGAACAGTAACTGCATTTGTTTCCTTGCCATCTATGTAGCTGTAAGAAGCATTGCTTCACTCAGCAAGAGCACACACTCAACTCCAAACCTCTTCTCTTTAAAATACATTATATCAAACCCAAAACCATACAAAACCGAATATAGGAGTATTCAGAAAGTATTTCATTACTCAGGCTCGAAGTTTCATGGTTGGGTTTTTTCAGACAACTACAATAAAATAAAAATTACCTACAAATTCAGTTATTTCAGGATCGATATTAAAAGAAAATAAGAGTACTGCATCTCAGCAGAGATATGAATGAACAGTGGGGTTGGTGCACACATGCTCACCTGGCATTTTGGCCAGGAGCAGCACATTCCAGGCTTTGTCTCTAACGCTCTCCAGGTGAACAGTAGAACCCAAACCCACCTGACAAAAGTTCTGATGATTTCCCTTGAGGAGAAGTGTCCACATTAATCAATTAAACATTTTCTAAGCACACAGAGCTGAAGGGCTCACACACTTTGTTACTTCACTATTCAGGCTGACAGATACCAGAGATCATCCCAGCTCCTGATACTTTATCAACAGGAGACTGACACCAAACTGAACATTCATTTTAATTAGCTGCTATTTACAGCACAAGAAATTCACACAAACTGCTCCTCCCCAGCAATACCTATTTGCTCTTATCAACGAGGGAGCCAGAGCAGCAAATGTTGTGATGTGAGTGCCAATTAATTTCCTCTTTGTCACTCCTACCATCCAGTGATCTGAATTCCTGATTTCTACCGCGGCTTTGCCCATGCACCTTCATCACTTCTGTCCTTGGCGCTGCTGGAATGCTGCACAAGGCAGAGGATTTCTCTGGTTGTTGCAGCTGGTTCAGGACAGTTCACTGAGCAAAACCTCTTATCACCTCCTGCTCTGTGCCGCTCACACCGCGGGGGACTGCACAGAGCCCATGAATTTTCTGCCATCAGCAAAGTCAAGCCTCCTCCTGCTGACACACAGAAAACTTCCTCAGCTTCTGGAATGGGCTAGAAATCACCTACAAAAGTACCTGTGCTACAAAATAAGGCAGGCAGAAACACAACTGAGACGAATGTAAAGCCCCTCTCAGTCTAGCCAAGGCTTTAGGCTCGAAACCAGGAGGAACAGACCCATTTCTTCTTGAATTAAAAGACTGGGAAGGATATCCGGTGGTGCACTGCAGCAAAGCCACAGCCCCTTGTTACCTTACACAGGTAGGCTGAATTTTGGACATTAAAGCCAAGCCTTTAAAGCATAACATTTCGTGAAAGGTGGAACATGTAGGAACTCCAGATTTAGGTTTCCTAAGGAGATGATCTGGGAAAACACTTGGCTCACATTAACACAGCCACGTCCAGTCTGATCTTCCTGTCTAAAGGGTTGTTCTATGTATGTGCAGAAAGCCTTTAGAAGAACACCCTTCTTTTTGCTTAAAGCATCCTAAAAATATTACTTCCTAATGAGGATCTCATTTGCATGACAAATTCTCTGTGCAGTGTCAGAAACATCTTGAAATTAAGATGTCATGCTTACAGGAATTATTCTGCACACAGATGAGTTCTCACCAAACTTTGCTTCTGACAAGTTAATTTCATTTTCCTCATCATGGGCTTTGACAGCAAGATAAGGGAATCAAAGCCTTTCCCCGGTGAGAATCCTTTGCTCCTATGTTAATTGGAACCAAGGGATACCATCCACTTGAATTTTCTGGCCAAATATTTAAAATCAATCATTTACTAAGCTAACAGGACATGTGTTACCTGTGCTTTCCATTGTAATTCAAAACCACTACAGGCTTTTCCTACCTCGACACTACAGATTTAAATTAAAAGAGCATAAAACCACCAAGGCTTTAAAATTGGAGATAAATAAGATGAACCTCTCATTTAAAAACAAAAATTAAAAAAACTTTTTAAAAAATCCTGAAACCAAATTTCTCTGCCTATCTGCAGAACACAAAGAAACCCGTGCACTGAGAGACAGCTCTAGGTACAAACCCTCTGTCTCAAACTCAGGAGTTGCTTCCTGCTCCAAGCCACCCAGGAAACACCCAGCAGGGAAACCTCAGCCCCGTTGCAGGAAGCAGAAAGCAGCCTGACTTAAGCCTGAAAGCAGCCTGACTTAGGCTGAAAAACTCTCACTTGTCAACCCCAGCCTTAAAGGTGTTGTGCTTTCCTGGAAGTGTTAATTGGCACGGGAGGAGGAACCCTGCAGGTATTCCAGCATCCCCCCGTGCCCCTGGCAGGAGCAGGGCCAGGTGAGGGAGAGGGTGCAGGGAGTTTTCAGTCACATCTCCCTGGAAAAAGCTGCCCCTGGATCTTCACACGATGTGACGAAAGCTTTATGGAGCAAATAAAAGACATTTCTTCCTCTACCTGGAGTCTGAGAATACGTGAGAGCTGTGCACCAGAAAGCTCAGACCCTTCTTTTCTCTCCTCAGCCTGGAAACTTTGGGAATTAATGGTGAAGTCATGAAGGAAACCTTAAATAGACTCTGTTTTCCACCATCACCAGGCTCACTTTCTCAGATTTTATCTGCTTCGGTTTCCCACTCAAATCTTATATTAGATTTTTTTTTTCCTCTTTTTTCTCCACCTCCAAGCTTTTCCATTTTCTTACATAATACTGAATAAATATTTTATAGCCAAAGAGGATTTCTACCTGTTATGTAACTCACATTTTTGGAGGCAGCTTCCCATCTCATTTTTACTGATGGAGCCTTCGGTGAAACCAGGAGCTGTACTGATGTAAGCAGAGTGTGCCTAAACTTAAACAAACAGCTCTGTTTATGCCGCATGAAAAATGCTAAATGGGGTGAAATCCCATCTCATCGATATGCATATGGGGTTGACAGTATTGAGGAAAATATTAACATATGTATATAAACATCAACAAAACTATTAATTGTCACATAATGAGGCAGCGATTTAAGCGTGCTGAGCAGATGCATCACAGCTAAACTGGAAAGAACAGTCACATCCTGATCCTGAACCAGGCTGGGATCCGTGTCTGCCCAGTCACAGATGCTTCCCAGAGCCACAGAAATTTTTGAACCGTCTCCTCTAAAAAGTGCTCTGAGCAGAGCTCTCAAAAACCTCAGATGAACTTCCCAGATCTCGGACAACAATATCTGTCCAAAAGCTCTTTCTTTAGCTCTGGCTACAACTTTAAAAAAAAAAAAAAAAAGTAATTCCACCTTTTTCTGGCCACCCACCTGTTTGTTTACACCATTAATGCTGGATGTAGCACTAAGGTGCCTCAATTATAAAAAATGAAACACACTCACTATTTTATCCCAATAGGGTGCTTCGTTTCAGAGCTACAGTTTTCTGACTAATAGTAGTTATTCTAGAGCTAAAAAACTTAAAATTAGTTGTGGTTGGTTCTCACCCATTTTAGTTAGGAATTAATAATGTAGTGATCTACCCTTATTGATAACATTTGGGGTAAAAAATACATTTAGAAGTTGGCTTTAAGTTCGATAACAAGAACAATACTACAAAGAACACAGGTGTTACACTGCCATCATCTCCTCTCAGGATGTGCCCTGAATGTGGATTTTTTTCAAGAAATGCAAAAAAGACTCCATATAAAGCTATTAAGCTGTAATTGGATTTAATACGATCAGCTGCTTTCACTTGTAGTTTTATGCTAGAAAACAGAGATTATAGGAAAGAAACGTTCTGTGTTTACTCAGTCACTTGAATCACTTCAAGGAGACCATGTAACAACCAGAAAGGCCCCACTTCTTCCTTCCAAACGGCATTAAACAAATGGCAACGCTGGGCAGCGCAAATTTGGGGTTTCAACGGGGACAGAATCCTGGATGCTCTTGCATCCTAGAAGAAGAGTAAGCAGCTCTTTGCTCAGCACTAAGGGCTTTATTACACACCGGGAAAACCGGGTATCGGGGAACTTGGAGGTTTTGCCGACACAAAACTCTATTAAGACGGTGCCAGAAAGATTTATAAACGGGGCAGGAGGGACCTTGAAACGTCTCCTTGGATTGTGGCCTCCTCGCAAAGCTTCCCTGCCTGCAGGCACCCAAACCCCCGGCCCTGGGGTCGCAGCTCAGCCACCCGAGCTCGGGGTTCGCTTGTGCCCGATCCGCAGAGGGTCAGACACCAAAGTCAGAGGGACACACGGACAGCGGAGCGGGACACACGGACAGCGGAGCGGGACACACGGACAGCGGACATCGGGAGGACGGAGAGGCGCCCGGCACGCCGCGGTACCCGCAGGAGCGGCGGGATGGGGCAGCACCGGTCGGGACCGGGGGTCGGGACCGGNCACCCGACAAACGCTGCGAGCCCCAGCGGCATACAAAAGATTAAAAAAAAAATTTAAAAAAATCTCCACAGCGAACAGTGCGGGAGGCTGAGGCTGCTGACAGAGCGTGCTCGTCTTATCTTCGTTTATCCTGAGCAGATCGCGTTATCAGCTACTGAATGAGTTCTCTGCAAGAGAGGGAGGTTTAACATCCAGTCTTTTGTCCTGGATCTTAAAACCCCCTTTTTAACCATAATAGCTAGAAAGACATGTTCTTTCTATCTTAAATAGATGTCGACTCAATAGCTGAAGTTTGAATACGGTCTTCAATAAAAGATAATTCGGAGCTGAAGATAAGGCAAAGGATGAGGGAAGTGCTCACGGCCTCCCTTGTGAGTGCCCTGTCACAAGCCAAGGACTTTCTGCAGCACACACTTGAGAAAATGCCATTAAAGGGAGAAGGGTAGTGAGACGTGTGGTAGTACCCACACATATATATACACATAAGGAGGATAACTTGGCTGAAGAAATAGAGTTTAACAGCTGAGAAAACCTGGTGATGGAGCTCGGGGACAAACCTGTTTCTATCCCTAAGCTGAAGGAACGACAAACACGCACTAACAACCCAAGAGCACGATCACCCAGTGCACACGTACTCTGGAGTGTCATTAACAGGGATTTGGAGCCTCTGCTTGGACAAGACATTCAGTTTCTCGAAGCCTCCAAAAAAA
>VZTF01002608.1:151668-162442 GCA_013397755.1 Cnemophilus loriae | reverse complement strand
CTTTTAGACTACTTATCAGATAAAGGCACATATGTTGCTTTTCCTATACACATCATAAATAGCACCTACAGATACTGCAATAACCAGATGGCGGGAAATGCCCTGGATGAAGAAATAGCTGCACTTATTTCAGATGAAAGCCCCTGCCACAGAGCACAGGTCTACTCCAGCCTGAATTATGGATGTGTGCTTTTCTTGATGAACCCAAAAATAATGCACGCTTTAGACTTTTAATCCATTTAGAGAATTAGAATACGAACAAACAAATAGAGATATCTTAGAGTCTCCTTTCAGTACTTAGGGAAGGGGTTTATCCATATCACTTATCAAGCAGCGTGCTGGAAGCAAATGGGCTGAGTTTCCTTGAGAAGCCCAACTGCAGTCGGCTGAAAACCTCAGCAAAGAGCATGTCACTCCTCCAAATGACATTCACTTAGCACAGGAACATTTTGCAGAAGTCAGTGGGATCAGTGATAATACAGCCAGCAGGAAAAATTAGGGTTGTCTTGGGGATAGCTGCGCAGTGCAGGAGCAGGGGAAAGAGGTCGTGATTAAACCAATTCCCATTTAAGTCGTATCTGACCAAGAGGCTAAGCTGGAAAAAATGCGAGAGCAAAAGTTTCAGAATGTAAAAGATCTCGTTTTGAAATCCAAGTGAAATGCTTCTTTTTCGACAATTTAATATTTCATGTTAAAATCTTTTATACTGTTAAGTTTTCATTTCAAAATTCACCTAAATTCAAGGAAATCTGGAAAACATTTCATTTTAAGTGAGCTGGCGAATATTTTAGGCTGAAAAGCAAAACCTTATAGAGTGTTTTGCCAACAATCCTGTAATTGTTGTTTCAGTTCAATTCCAGTTTTGTTTCCTTCAAAATTTTTGTTTCAGCCACTACGAATATGAAAGCAGACCAAATTTACCAACTTCAGCTGAGGGATAATTCACAGGGATTTTAGTCCAGTGTGGAATGCAAGTCTGCTCCTCATAGCTGGGTAAAATAATCCACTGAGATCCTGCAGGGGCCCATACAATTAACACAGGAACATGGCCAGTAGCTGGTACCTGTGCTGGCAGGCAGAGCTGGCAGGAATATGAACAGGAATATGAACAGGAATATTAACAGGAATATTAACAGGAATATTAACAGGTAGACAGGTAAAAGTATATTCCAGGACTCAGGTGCATTCACCTTCTCAAACCCAAAACTTCAGCAGGGATAACTGAGGCAAAGGACTTCCATTATTAAGAACTGCCATTCCTAAATATTTATAATAGTGAAAGGGCAAAACAGAAACTCTCCTGCCTCCGAGCTCCTACTGAGGAAGCCAGAGAAAGGATGGGCCAAGGAAACAGCTAAGGAAGAGAAGAAAATAACCAACATTGCTGTAGGTTTGCTTGGGAGAGCGAGTTCTGAGCTCTTCTCTTACAGACTCCCCCCTTCCTCAACAATTAGCATTTGTACTTGGATTCCTTTGTGCATGGTTTGGAATGCTGGAAAGAATTAATATTTCAGCAAGGCTAAAAGGTTGTGCAGCCTGCAGTCTCTCACTTACCTAGAGCAGGGGCAGTCCCCAGAGGGCAGGAGCTGCACGAAGAGGCCTCCAGGCCAGGAGTGGAAGGGCCACTTCCCAGGATGAGAAAGCAGCTCAGTCATTATTCATTTTTATTGCACTGGTACTCATGCACTCCATAAATATTATTTCTGTCTCAGCAGTCTCTTGCTCAACCTACAGGATGCCAATTAGTGATCACTTTCTAATCTTATTTTTAGTTCTCTGCTTTAAACATCTATTTACTGGTAAACTGGCCAAGGTCCCTTTACCCACTGAATGGGCCAAACGTTACATTTCATAAGAGCTATGTGATGTTTATTCTTTCTGTTAATAGCTTTGAAACAAAAATATGAAAACCCAAAACAGATAAGAAAAACAGAAATCTAGAGACACATATAAAAAAGTCTATGTCCACATGGAAAGAATAAATAGGCACAATATTTCTATAGTATCTAGGAAAGATCACATTTTTAATCATGGTGCCAATATATGTAAATGTCAAAGATTTGACAAGATGCAAGGGAGACACACAAACCAATCTCACACCAAACAAAATATTTAAAGGCCAAGAAAGTGTAATGTATTTCTAATTTTCACTGTGTTTCTGTGCTCAGACATGAAATGACATCTTCCAGAAAAACACCCAGCCTACTGCCCCTAAAACAAAGCAAAAGAAGAAAACATTCCTTTTGTGCCCCAGGACACAGAAAACTGGAAGATTATTTGCTCTGGGTGGTAATTAGATGATACTGAGGACAGCATGTGAGGACACACATTCACCATTTACCCCGAGTGGTAATTAAAGGATTTTGTGTTTGCGTGCACACAGACTTATCTCGGCCAAATCAAAGAGCCCCGAAAACCAGACCAAACAGAACAGGAAAATCAGCTAAGAGCAAGACCAAATGCATCAGGCTTTAGGCTTTCCTAAATCTGTCAAAGAATGAAAAGTCAGCAATTAATACATGGTCACTCTTCGAAGAGCACAGCCCTGCCTTGGCAACTGTAATTCACAGAGCCTTTGAGTCATTCGAACACTTCCACAGAGGTTTCTCCCCTCTGCTCATACGAGCCATTACTCTTCTCATTCACATCATTTCCTTGAAAACTTGGCGTTTCTAAATTTGCCCGCGATGCCGTGAAACATTTCGAGTCATTGACACGGGGTTAACAACGGGACTGGGGCAGCACTAAACCAAACTCAGGTTGCAATCTTTGCTGAAAGGCACAGACAGATTTACAGCAAGCCCTAAAGCTTTGCTGTGCTGGGGCTGGTTGCACTCCCGAGCCAGTTACTCCTACCCAGAAAATGAATTTGAGAGTCAACGCACACCATCAAGTGACTCCATGGAGAATTCTTGTGTCTGTGTTCAAACCCATTTATTTATACAGCAATTAAACGTCTCTATAATTACGTTTTATAAATGTTTATAGCTCATCTCCCAAAAC
This sequence comes from Cnemophilus loriae, assembly GCA_013397755.1. Classification (NCBI taxonomy): domain Eukaryota; kingdom Metazoa; phylum Chordata; class Aves; order Passeriformes; family Corvidae; genus Cnemophilus; species Cnemophilus loriae. The sequence goes on along the minus strand of VZTF01002608.1, from coordinate 159,439 downwards.
AGCTACATAAAGAGGAGCTACACTGAAAATTAAAGGTGCTTAATGCACACTAAACAGCAGGAATTGAGAGGAAAGTTTATTTTTCGCGAGGACTGTTAAGGAAGGAGTAACAGGCTGTCCATCTGCACAGACTCAGAGATCAGGTCACCATTAGAAAGGACATGTACTTAAAATTTTGTTTGCATATTCAATAGCTTGGGATTGCATTCAGCCCTAATTGCCATGTTCCTACCCTACTGTTGTTGAATAACTGTTTTCTTCTCCGCTTCTTTATGGGAACTACAAAGGATCACGTCATCAGGAGGGCAGGCAAAAGAAGAACAACACACTGATGTTTCCTAAAAAGCATTTGTAATTAAAATGTGGTTTTGACACAAATTACTAATGTCTCTGCCTAATAGTATCATTGTTCTTGGTAACAGTACTCATTTCCAGGTAAGTATTTTGTCCATTGTAGACTTTATATACTAATTATCTGTCAAAGATAACATTTATTCAAATTACTTTTAATTTCTCTAATGCAATAACACGGCAGATTGTTAATTTATGCTGCATATCGACCTTCTGTTGGTTCACTGATGGCCATGGCAGAAACTTCATAAACTACCAGATTAGAAAAACACTTCTGCTGAAGACAAGCACTGAAACGCCAAAGCAGATAAACAGTGAGGAGATATCAAGCATGCCCACCCAACTCAAAGGCACTTAGGAATTCGGCTTTATCTGCATTTTGCCTGCAGTCCCCAGAACACTGAAGAAATGGAAAACCATACCTGGAGCAAGTCTGGACCCGCAGGAGAGCAGCTGCAGTTCACACATTTCAGCTCTGGCCCTTTCCCCACAGAGGTCTCTGAAGCAGTTGCTCATCTTCAGTTCAACAGGAGAAAAAAAACCCAGCACAAAAATAGCTGTAGATAAACCTCTGCCACTCCCCTCTGCTCCTGTGAGGGGTTTTGTGGAGTTTTAGGCATGATGGCCAGTGAAGGTTCTGCCTCATCACCTGCCTCTGCCTCTTATTCTCCTCAGAATTCACTCATGTCAACGATTCGATAAAGACATTTTCAAAAGGTTCTCAACATCTATGACCTTATTTTTCCTTTTATCCAGTTCTTGGAGTAATTGGGCTATCTTCTATCTGAGCTGAGATTTTAAAAAGAAAAACGACAACTAAGAAAATTTTCCACCCATCTTACACCAACTTTCTCTCGGTCAGGGCATCTCCTTCACTTGCCCTGGCCTGGTTGCCTCAGGTGAATACTCAGCTCCTGTGGCCTATTCAATCCCAGCTTTCCAAACAGTGATTTTTTTTTTCCCAGTTTCCAGTGTTGCAAGTCAGGGGAAGCGAAGCTGGATGCTGAGGAGTGCAGACTCTGAACATACTCTTCCACACCTGGGAGTAACTGCGGACTCAGGCAAGGCTGTGAAGGAGCCCTGGGAACAAAATTCATGTTTTATGCCTTCACCCACTTCACACAGCCACCAGAGCTGAAACTTCTCCTGGTGCACACACACCCAAGGCACTGAACTCTGCTGTCTGGAGAGATCTTTGTCGTGTTTGCAGCACAAGAACACACAGGAGCCATGCAGGCTGTGCTCAATAACGAGCTCAGATGGGATCCCTGCCACTCTCGAGGCTGCCCGGGATATCCTATAGGATTTTCTGACCTGGGACTACCTAATTTTATACCTTTATTGTTCCCTAAAATGTATTTTGCATATAGAAAATATTATTTTTAAAAGGTGAATCCTCTGAAAGTTCAAGTCTACAATTAAAGTTACTGTTTGGAGGATTTATTCCAACACCAGTTTCTGCTCATCATAAGCACACTGAAATTCCCTGTAACACAGCTGATAAGAATGTTTTATTCATGGGCCTTCAATACTAAGTTTGAGATTATCTAACAGAACTTGGATTTAATTTCTACAGAAAAGAGCTCTCTTTTTTTTCTTTTTAAGTACAGGAAAATGCTGAATGCTCCTAGTTGGTTTCTGTAATCTGTTCTAGTCCAACAGCACCACAGAGCTCACCAAGGACTCAACTTAATATGCAGTTTCTTCATTTTCAGCTACTTTTTTCAAGTTCGTTAAATGATTCTGTGTCTGTAAACCTGCTGGCAACTGGGTACTCCACCTTACTGCACTTCCTGCCCCAGTGAGTTTAAATGCTATTTTACACTCTCAATTGAACATTAAAAGGGCAATGATACACACTAGGAATTTCATGCAGCTGTATTAATGCTGACTGCTGTAGCAGGGAACTGGCTCCCAAAGCAGCCCCAGAATTATCTTGTAGAGACATTATTACCAGGAAAAAAAAAAAAAAAAATCCTAATCTGGTCATTCCTTACAAAAATGAAGGGGGAAAAAATTGACAGTTTGTTTCTTTTTAAGGCAGCGTATGAGGCATTTCAAAATATTTTTCTCCACAATTATAAAGGGCTCTTTTTTAAAGGAAAGTCAAAGAAAAAAAGAAAAAGGTGTTTTTGCAGTATTATCTGATTCCAAGAACTACAACTTATGAGAAAACATCACATATGATGGAGACGATGCACAGAAAATCTTGTGCCAGAAATGGAAAATTAATCAATTTAGTAATCTGCGTGTGTCATCAAAGGCAAGAATCATCAGGGCCAAATACTCATCTATAAAAAGCACCTCTTTGGTGCCTCATTGGCTCCAGAACTCCAGCACCATCCTCACTGAATCTGGTGTCTTCTAAGATCACATCTCCAGGCTGCCTTGCTATTTATAGCTGGACAGGGTTTCACAAATATTTATAGATAGGAAGGGCTTCACAGGAGTCCCTTGTAATTCCTGCTTCAACATACACGAAAAGTTATTTGCCCCTCAGAAAGCTGACACGTTATTATTCATATTAATAAGCATCTCAGGAAGTATATTTTTAAGGTATGATGTGTTTAAATACGTCTTGACCTTACAATGATCTCGCAGAACTATTCATGTAAATAACAAATAGTGTTGTGTTATTTCCATGAATCCAGCAAAGATTACCACAGCTGGGCTAGTCTGTGAAGAACTTCAATTCCTACCAACCCTGGTGGTGCTAAAAAAGCATCTTGGATAACAAAATGGGGAGAAAAAAAAAAATTAAAGAGAGAGAGAAAAAAAACCCAACTTGAAGACACGCTGAGCTTCTCAGACCAAAGCTCTTTCGAGCACTGTCACTGCACCTTCAACATCTACAATCCTGCTGGAAGAGGATGAGAAAAGTGAATACAAAAAGCTGCCATCAATCCCACCCTCCTGCAGCACGAGCCCAGCACAGGCACACGGAGCTGGAACACGAGCGTGCCCGAAGGAAACCTGCCTTCCACAGGAAGGAACTGGAAGGAACTGGGAGGAACTGGAAATGAGCAAATAAATTGCTCTGAGTTGACAGATACGGCTTTTTCCTCCCTCAGAACTCTCTTTCCCTCCTATTCCTGTGCACAGCCTTGTGTGTGCATTTCCACGTTCCCTTGCAGGTCATCTGGGATGGAAAGCAGGGATGTAGGGGAAAGCCACAGCCCTGGATTTTGGGGAGAGGGAGGACTTCCAGCCGAGCTTCCAGGCCATCCCTGCCTTGCAAGCTGATTACTCAGCTCACCACTAACCTGCTGCACAATGCAATTTGATTTCAATTTCCCGAGGAGGCGGAGGAAGGCAGAGAGGAGAATGGATCCAGCTGATGAAGCCCTGCTTAGGTTAAAGTCTGCCGAAAGCTCTCTGCAGAAAATACTCACAGAAGGCACTGCAAAGGGATTGGTGACTGGTCATGTTTCCCTGCTGCTTTTTCCTTTATCAAATATTTTTGTTAACTAAATAAGCGTGACCGTTTTGTTCAACTTTGCTCGCAATATCTCCTAACACATACAAAATTCTGTCTTTGAAAAATGTTTGGTTTTTTTTTCCTAAAAGGAACAGAAGGCAATTCCATTTCTTGGATAATTTTTCTTGATAAAAGTTATGAATTCTTTTTTGCATTTAAAATTAGCAATGGTACTTTATATATAGCTTAAAATATTTTCCCTTCTCCTGGAGGCAAGATTTAAAGGCCTCTGGCACCACCATTGACCAAATAATGAAAGAATTTATTTGCCATGCAGCTTTAACAAAACAGCTCTGGAACATTTAATTAAAAACGCTGCAGTTCTTTTCAGCAAAGAGGAAGCCTGACAGAGAGTTATACTCTGCAGAACTCCTTTGCTTCATTGCATGTACATTTCAACATCAGACCATCAAACACTTCATCAGTTTATTTCCAGTCTAATCCAGCATTTCCCTGGCAATAACCTATTGGAAGTTACTCTCTCTGCATATTTCACAAAGACCAGCTCATTAGTTTCTCGTCCACCAGCCTGCTTAATTACATCCCACAGTGAAACTCCATTAATTTTAACAGAAGTTCTGTGTCATTCTGCAGCCTGGTTTTGGTATTTTGATCCCGTTTCTGACAGACATTTTGATGCTTGGTGCAGAAAGTGCCACTCACAGGGTGTGAAGCCCACAAAGATGATAAAGCTCATTTTGGGCAACTCAAAGTGCCCAGTGCAGCCCGTGGAGGCACAGCCCATCCTGACACTGGCCAGGATTTGTAAGAAAACCTTTGAATCAGCCCAAAATGGCCCTTCCTCAAAGCTCTATCTGCTCTAATCAAAGAGAACGTGAAGCAACAAGGGACTTTCGCTCAAATATTTACAGGGGGGTGTTTTTAATTATACAATTGAAAAATTTCAACTATTACACTGGGGAGATTTATATGAGCTTATTATGACTTTATAGACTTGATCTGGTTTAAATTATGAAAGCCTTTTGTAACTTCCTACATAAGGATCCAGATTAGAATTTCCTTAATCAGCTCAAATGTATAACATTTGAATTAACCATTCTTGCAGTGTGCTTTTCCTGGTAGAGACTTAATGCACCCCCACAAACAGGTACACAGATTTTCTCAGCAGAGAAATAGTGAAATAAACAAAGTCCCAGCATTGATAGCTGACAGACAATTAGCACCAGGTATGACTTGGGCTCCACAGATTCTTTTTAAACAGTCACAATACTTCAAAGAATATTTCTGAAAGTGGTCTTCTAGATCCACTTGACACATATGTGTGTGTGTGTATATATATATATATATCTCCACCAAATCATCGTGGTAATTCTGTTTCATTAAAACACCAGAATATTTTTTGGTCAAACCTTTGCTTTATCAAAAGTCCAGCCACTCATTAGTTCACCTAGGTTTCCACTGGAAAGAAAAATGTTAAGAATTATCCCAGCTGTGAAGGTGACTGATAACCAATACACTGAAATGCATTTGGGGAATCCTGGGCTGATTAACTTTGAGTGATCTGAGATGTGGAAGCTGCTCTGTCACTCACAGCAGGGACTCAGAACAGGTTTCCCAAAGCCAATCTGCACCTCAGAATCCCTGACGAGGGACTGAAACTTTGAAGTTTCCATCTCAGTGGAAATGTAAGTTTTACAACCTTCATATTCCTACAAATGAAAGAAAAAGTCTGTTTTGCTGTATATGTCCATGCTGTAAAAAAGCAGCATATATTGTATTTTCATTATTTTTGCCTGATTGAGACACAGTTTTTAATTATCACTTTCTGATGGATCCAGCCAGCCACAACAACAACTACGAAATTTATGTGGAGCCTTTCCAGAGGTAAGATGACTAAAAATAGCTGTCAATAGTTAGGATCTCTGTAGAATAGTTGTACAGTGGGCAACACTTTGAAACACTGAAATGGTAAACCAGATTTCATTCTAAGAAAAGAGATGGTAAGTGTTTTCTGAGAAAATAGGCCTTTTATGAGAGATCTTATGCAGATAACTCTAAAACTGAGAGCCAAATGGTTTTTAGATGTACTCGAAATCTCCTTGAGAGTGTTAACTGGGACACCTGGATGGAGGAGCCCATGCTCTGAACTCCTGAGTGCAGATGCCTCACTGATGTGAGGAGGAAAATTCACTTTAGTGGATAATGCAGGTCCTACCATCACGAAAGCAGCAGTTATCATTAAGCCTGATCAATTTAACAAACAACACAAGAGCACAGCTGTTGGAATATCAGAACACAATTGCTCTGCAACACTTTCATGCCCAACAGTTCTCCGAGTCAACTGGCCAGTGCACGGGGTCAGAAACGTCCTATAAAAAAGTGACCCACAGAGGCCCCCAGCACGCCAGGGGCTGTGAAGGAAACCACCCTTCCCTGGGGTCAGAAATGTCCTATAAAACACTGCCCCACAGAGGCTCCCAGCACGCCAGGGGCTGTGAAGGAAACCACCCTTCCCTGGGGTCAGAAATGTCCTATAAAACACTGCCCCACAGAGGCTCCCAGCACGCCAGGGGCTGTGAAGGAAACCACCCTTCCCTGGGGTCAGAAATGTCCTATAAAACACTGCCCCACAGAGGCTCCCAGCACGCCAGGGGCTGTGAAGGAAACCACCCTTCTCTGGGGTCTGTCCGTGTCCACACAGCCCCTAATTCCACCAAGCACTCAGGCCTGATGTTTAATGCTTTATTCCAGCAGAATTCGAGTGCACATGTAAGTGCTCTGTCGAACAAGGAGGGATTTAGGCATATGCTGAAGTACTTCACTGAGCTGGGACCAGGCTACTATTTATAGCAGGCTTTTTGTTCCGGTTTTATTGTTCAACACTTAAAGTCATCCTATGGCTTTTCCTTCTGTATACCCTCCCCTCACACAGCGAACCTTTCAGGGCTGCAATCTTCTCCCAGAAGTCACAGGTTTAAAATCAGAATGGATATCATAAGCTCCTCCAATTATGTTTGGGTATTTTTTTCATCGTATTTACGCAGAAATATGCAAAAAAAAAAAAAAGAAAAAAAGTTAGGCTGAATGGTAGGAAAGTTATGAAGCCAAAAAGTTGTATGTAATAACAGGATGAAAAATCCCACCCCCAGCACTGAAGCAGTCACAGAGGAACCAAACACTAATGTGTGCACCCAGAAGTGTTCATTCCAACTTCCCCAAGTGTCCTTCGCTGTGCAATCCTCTGCTCCACGGAGAAATTCAGGCAGAGTCACGTCTGAGGCACGATTTTATTGGACTTGAAAAGCCATCGGTGCTGAACAGCCCCTGCTGCCGCAGAGGCAGGCTGCTTACAGGCGCTCAGTGGTGTTGAGGAGACAAAAATACTTCCAAATGACTTCCAGTTCAACACCAGCACCTCTGTGTTCTCATACAGAAAAATATATCTCTCTCCTGCAGAGGCATCTGGACCTCTCAGCTCGTCTTTCAGCGTTAATGAACGTGTTTTCAGCTATCCTTGTTTGGATTAATCAATGTCTTTTCACAGATACTGGTATAACAACAAAAAATCCACATGTCCCTAGAAATCTCACAATACCCCATCTGCTTTTTTTAGCAATACTGTTGTTCTTTTACAGATCTTATGTTCCCCATAAAAATGCACGTGGGTCTTCTGCTTTCTGTATTTGTAGGCAGATTTCCCAAAGACAGCGCTGCGCTTCTGGGATGCTCGAAAACCCGGCTGGAGAAACCCGGCAGGTTTGGGTTGAGCTGTCATCCCTCGGTTAAACCAGCCGGGAAAGGCGTGCTTCCACCCAGAGCGACAGCAGATGGAAGCACGTTTAGGGGCGGAAATGGTTTACAGGGAAAGGACTGATGCTGATATTTGTTGAGAATGGAGGGAGAGAGCTGAGAGAGGAGAGGCGGGCGGGGAAGGGCGGAGAAGGAGCGGTGCGAGCCAGAGGGGCTGCGGCAGCGGCCGTG
>VZTF01002608.1:32983-142578 GCA_013397755.1 Cnemophilus loriae | reverse complement strand
GCTGCGCTGGGAGGCGGCGGCTCCGTCAGACTTAGCGGGGAAGCCCTGAGGGAGGGAGGGAGGGGGGGGGCGGGCAGCGCCTCTCCCCACCCCGCGAGGTGCCGGAGCCGAGCCGAGCCTCCCCCGGCGGGGCTGGGGCTCCCCTCAGCGGGGAGAGGCTGCGCCGCGCCCCGCTCCGCTCCGCAGGGCTCCCGCAGGGCTCCCGCAGGTGCGCGGGGGATGCGCGGCGGTGCCGGGACCGTGCGGAGGCGCCGCGCAGGTGAGGGCGGCTCCGGGGCGCCTCGGCCGCGTCTGTTCGGCACCGAACGTTCAACACCAGCACCTTTCTTTTGGTTTGTTTTTTTTTGTTTTTGTTTTTTTCCCCTCAATACTCTCCAGTTTTCTGGCAGAATTCTGCAAAAATCCCAAGGGGAAAGCCGGACACGGATTCTGAGAGATGGAGAGTCCCGCCCTGGGACACAGCACCCGGGGAAGTACAAAAAATGGAATTACGATGTACAGGTGATGCGCGTTACACAGACTGAGCAACGGCACCCCAGATTCAGAAAATTAGTAATAAAACCCCACCCCGTGACTTAGATTTGAAGATACTTTGTTCGCAAAGAGGATGGCATCTTTGAAATGTTGCCAGAGTAGTTAACGCCGGGTATTTAACCAACACGTTCTGCTTTTGCACATAGGCTTAAGTTAACTTTCGTAACATTTCTCTTGTGCCACATAATCTTTTCACGCCGAGAGTTAAAACCAGTTACCAAACGTCTCCAAAGCTGAACGGAGGCAGAGTGGATTTTGAAGAGCAGAGAAGTGTATTTGGTAGGTGGGGTGGGGTTTTGTGCGGTGTGAAGGATGCACACGCATCACACAACACCTGTAGACTGCTACAGCGAACAACACCAGCATTTTACTTGGAAAACTGGAAGTCTTCCACCCCTTTTTACTGGTGAATAGCAGCGCTGCCCAGCCCTGGTTGTTTGACAGATGATACACTGTTAATGATATTCTGATTACTATCTTGGCTTCTTCCTTAACACTATTTAAATTCCAGTTTTAACCTTATCTCAGCAAGGACTTAAGGAAAAAGTAGGACAGTCAACATGAAAGTACAAATCCCTCCACATCTTTTAAAACTATTTCTAACTTATTTAAACCCAGGAGAAGCCGTTATCGTATATTTGTAGAGCTTTACAACAAGCTTGTTAACAAAATCCAGACTTGTAGGTCTCACCAAGCTCAGTTACCAGCTTTGGAAGAAAAATCAGAATACCTGTAAGTATTCTGCAAATATCTAGATTGGTTTTCTCACTTGATCTTACACCACACACCTACTGTCAAGTGAGAGTGAACAAGGGTCCTTTCCCCTGCTACATATCCCTGGGTCATGAGGAAGACCAAACCAACTGAGAAAAGAACAGCAGCATTTTTGTTTTGACAATGCTTAGAGAGATGGCAGAGCAAGCCTGAATGAAATGTTTACAAAAATAATCACGCAAACATTAGGTAAATGCGGTGCTATTTTCAGCTTGTGCTTATCAATCATTTAAAGCAGATGATTGGAGTGCCATTTGAAAAGCATTAGATGTGCATCCTTACTAGCTGCCTGCAAATGCATTTCACTGGTAATTCCGTGCTGCACAAAAACGTTCCATCCTCCAGACAGTTTTCACAGAAATACTGAATTCCACGCACAGCTACACCTGTTAAATACCAAGGCTCAGAGTGCAGAGCTCAGGGTTTAAATCTCACACGGAAGGACAGTCTCCAGCCATGTGATTCCTCACATCAGAACACCCTCAGCGGGTCAGCTACCGCAGCTGGAATTAATAACACCAGAGCAGCACAAACAAATTACTGCTTTCCTTGCCTCCTCCCCACCTTCTGATGTTTAGCCCCTACGACTGATTTTGTCAGTCACGGTGAAACAGCAGAAGTGTCTGGCTGTTTATCACTTGTGATAAGCAATGAATGACAGAGCAGCTTTCTCCATTTTAAGATCTTCTGCCTATGGAAATCTCCCCCCATGCAGACAGCGAAGGAGAATTTCATACATTTCTTCCAGCTTTAGAAGCTGTCCCCATATTTTTGTTGAGTACACGACAGGGGTCTCAGCACGTCTTTTCTGTTACTACAGCATTTCTAGGAACTCAACCTCTTACATACAGGTTTTAAAAATACTTAAAGTGTGATGTTAACAGTAACAGCATCAACTAATGACTAAATTTAACACCTCTTATTTTATTTTAGAGATTAGGACCATTCGTGTTACGTTTCTCCCTAAATTCATTGCACCTCCTCTCACCTAAGGTGATGTTTGGAGATTCCTTTAAATTCTTCCTCATTTTCCTGGTTAATGGGGGAATATATCTCTAGTGGGGGTCATCTATTTTGCCAAAAGGATCTGATGGAGCAGAGATCATGTAATCACTAAACTCTGGCATTATACTTGCCTCAAATTTGAATAACCTAATAGTGACATATCCTTGTCAGACAGTTCTTCTCAGGTTTTAGCTTCACATAATTTTCACAGCCTGGAGCTTAATTTCCACACTAACAAAACAGGAGAGGAATTTCAAGGAAATTTCTGAAAGGAAGGGATAACGGATGCCAGTTCAGCAAGTCGGATTTTGGCTGTATTACGCTAGAATGGAACAGCTATTTGTATTTCAGCCTCCTTTAGGAAATTTCTAAAAACAGATGTGTGCGTGAAAGGACACAACTATGATGTCTTGATATCATATATAAACATTACATCTTCCATCCCCTGAGCCCTTATGCACTTACAGAGTTCACCTTTGAACCGCTGCTGGTGCCAAGTGGCAACACTGAGAATGAAAGGGAAGAATGCTTAATCTGCCAAAAACGCAGCAGTTTGTGGGTCAAGAGGGCAAAGGGCAATCCTAAAAGCTGTCCTCGTCCTTCAGGCACAGAGGTGGAACCAGGAGTGGTTACCCAACACCACGGAGCTGTGTGAAACACGAGCAGCAGGGAGGACTTCTGGAGTGCCCAGACCGGACTCCCAGCCACCAAGTCCGACTCTTTTCTAACAAATTGGGACATTTCATTACCAGGATGTTCAGACTCGGCCGTAGCTTCTATTAAGGAAAAACTCCCATGGTATCAAATGCCACCAAACCGTGGCACAAGTCCAGCATCTGATAGAGTGGGAAACGTATCCCTGTGAATCGCCAGCGAGATCTCCTGCAGTAATTTCACACCCTCACACCAGCCTCCCGGTGAAAAGCCAACCAGCCCTAAATATCTGCTGCTTTTAAGAACAAAAGTAACAGCAGACAAAGGCTGTGTCAGTGAAACACTCTGTGGCACTGCCACGATGTCTTACAGCAACCAGCATGAGGAAATTGCTTTTTGCATTTGATGTTTCGACGCCGTACGCACTACAGAAGATAACAAAAACCTGCCCTCTGCTTTGTTTTGAAAAAATGCAGGTTGACCAGAGGATTATTAGGTGTATTGGGATCTTCTGGAACCATCATTTCGCTGCTCTAACTCAGTATCAAAGCAAAAATAATCAAGAGCAAAGGGCACGTTATGTTCGCGCTTAGAGGAAACGACCTTGCTGTGGCCCAGCTTCAGCCACGCGAAAAGTAGAGGGACGTCCACTTCCACCCGATGCTCAGCAATTCTACAGGCCAGACACAAAGTTCCTGTGCTGTTGGCACTGCTGACCCTGGCTAGAGATAAGGCTGACTGAAAGTTACCAATTGATTTCTCCATTAAAAAAAAAAAAATCTGGTGCTTCCCCGGCAGAAAGAATTCTCAAGCTGTAATTTGTTAAACGTGACATAAAGTTGACGATCTTGCAACCAAAAGCACTCTGTCAGAAACAGCATAAAAGGCCATTTTCTCCCACATTCAGAACTCAGTGGGTGGAGGTGTCCACATCACCTTTATTCCAACATAAATTATTTAAAAATTAAATTAAACCCCCTACCGGCCAACAAGAAGCCACCACAACAAAAAAAGTCAGAAGAATATGGTGAACAGAGACAACGTAATATTACGATTATATATTTTCTGAAAGGGCCACAAATCAGCTTTGCCAGATGCATAATCTGACTTGGTTTGTCATGATCTGCTAATTATATGTATATTAAAGGGGGCAGAATAACTTTTTTGACCCCTGAACTCCTTAGCAGTCACAAAGTCCTTTTATATACATACGGTAAATTGTGCAAAATTTATTTTTTGCAATATCCAAACCTTTTTGCAACACTGAGACAATCCTCTTAAGTTATGCAGCAAGACTGCTTAAAAAAAAAATCCCAAATTCTATATACCACCCATCCCACAGATTACTGTGAGAAATCACTTGGCAAAATCAAAAGCTTTAGTAAGGATGACATTGCTTTGAGAACAACTTACATATTCTGTTTTATTTATTTATTTATTAACAAGGAAGTACGTGAGGGAAAATGCTCAAGTGAACCCAGTTTTGGATTAAACACTTTGAAAACACTCCGAGAACCAAAAGATGGTGAATTACCAAATGTTAAGTCACAGCGGTTATTTTACATTTAAAAAAAAAAAAGAAAACTTCTAGAAGTATAATAATCACAAATAATCTCAAACATGGTTTTTTCCTTTTGATTTTTCAACTATTTTCTTACTTTGTTTTCTGAGAAGAAATCCTGATAGATTGAAATAGGCACCAGTTTGCAAAATTAGTGCAAGTGCCAAAGATCCTGAACGGGGCAGAGCATTAAACCCTTGGACATGGGATGTAGAGCATTTCAGAAACGAGAGTAAAATCAAATTTAAAAAAAGAAAAGCAGTGAAAACAAATCAGCAGCTAAAGGTCAGTACTGGAAAACCAGCTGAGTATTGGCAAATTTGTCTCAACATTCCTATAAATTTAAAAGTCAGTCCTTGCTTTCTACAGCAGCTTCCCAAGGGGAAGCAGAATAATTGATTTAAATACTAGTTGTCATCAATGGTTGCAGCAGAAATTCCCCGAAAAAATACTACACAAAGATACCTAAAAGAAAATATTTATCAATAACACTGAATTCATGTTGCAAATAAAGTGAATTTAGCAAACCAAAGCAAACCAAACCTAGACGTGGTCCCAGTGGTCATTTTATAAATCCCAGATTTAGCCTGCTGCTGTTTGGGTAAGAATAATTCACTTGCTTTGAGAATAACAACATTTTACTGTGTCTTCTTTGGACTGAAGGTTGTAAATTAGAACCCTGATATTTTTTTAGGAAGCCCACTTACCTTTCATACTTCAAGTCTTGATAAAAACCAGCACCAGGGCAAGGCAAATCTGCCAACATGCATTTTAAGTGATTGCTTTAAGTCACAGACGCCAGGAAAAACAATCAGGAAGCCCTTGGATGCACCCAGGAGACCCGTGTCACTGCAAAAGGAAGCTAGCAATGCTGTTAGGCTGCTCTGCAATTTATCAACAGTGAAATCTGCTTTTTCACTTCTCCAGCTTCTGGCCAAAACTCCTGCTAATGAATCCAGTGCTTATTTCTATAAATAATCACCTTGGATCTCCTCACACTCGCTACAAGCGAGCCCTGAGGTGAGATGAACACGGGCACTCCTGTCAGGCTCGGGTCCCTCCCAGCACAGCACTCCCAAATTAATCCCACAATTACCCAGCACTCCCAAATTAATCCCACAATTACCCGAGCCCTGACGGCCTGAGCTATCCCAGGGCTTGACGAGGTTTAACTCGTGTTAACCAGCAGCAGTGAGGCTCTTCACGGCTCAGCAGGTACAGCCTTGGCATTTGTGTGGCCTCACCTGCAGCCTTCAGCTCTGAAAAGAGTGAGTTCCATATATATTTTTAATATATATATATAAATATGGATATATCTACATGCTCACGGACATAAAACAATGAAAAGAGAAATAAGCACACCCAGACTGCAATTCCAAATCTCCTCAGATGCCTTCAATACCCCCACTTCCACCTCTCCATTATCTGGAGAGAGAATTTAAGGTGCCTACACACCTAAATGATGCACTTGTGGATTAATTAAGAATTAACCTCTGATATTGTTTTATAATTAAATCCATATATCTGTCTAATGATCCTGGGCGTGTATTATAGCGATGAGGGCAAATAGCAGGAAGGCAAAAATGTGCATGTGGATTACATTACGGATGGAAGAATTACAAACCTTTTCTTGTTTTTCATTCAACCTTCTGCATTCTTGTAGCATTTCAGCAAAATTTTGTTGATTTATATTGATCTAGAACCTCTAGACAAATAATTACTCCAGGTTAAAAACTACTTTTTGTTTTTTCTCAGCCAATAAATTCTGATTCTTTCTTATTTCTATAAATATGAAAATTGTCATTTAAAGCTTTAAACCTGACCTTTGTCAACAACAATATGCTGACAAAGGGCATCCAAACCACAGTTTTTCTCTCAGTTCAACTTTCTACACAACTTTTCATTAGCCATGGATAAACACTGGGATGAATTTTACTTTAAACTGCTCTTCTGGAGTGGTTTGAGTTTCTGCAGACTTACTGATCTTGAAAATACTCCCTTACCTTTAGTGTCTCCCAGTGATAATTGGATCAAAATTACCTTGGGAATAGTGTTTGACACAGAATGCCAATACATTATACAAAAATATTGCCCCAGCCCCTGAAGTTTTAAGATTTAATTACCTCTTAGAGGTGGTTTAAACTTTTTGTTATATGTAAGTGAAATCCCAAGACAAACAAGTCCTTGGGAGAAATTTTATTCTCTTACAATGGGATTTGAATGGTTTAGGTTTCTCTGCAAATCATTTTGTCCTGCTGGCCTTTTCTTGCTCCCAGGCTGATGCACATTCTGTCCTCACTCACAGACACTTCCTAACGAGGCAAATATTACTTTTATATATCATATTACAATTTATAACCCTCACCAAAATAAACAATTTTTGATTGAATAGAAGAATTTAAAAAAGAAAAATATGTCCCATCTTTCCTGAACGTGGCAACCACAAATGTTCCTACACACAGCCAGCCGCCCTAATTATGCAGAGAAAGCCTGGATCTCAGCAGCAGGACTGAACTGGGATATGCTGGAAAACAAAAGCTGGAACAACACTTGAAAAGCCCGTGGTGGGTGGGCTGCCAGCCCTTCCATCACCACTCGCCAGAGCACTTCTGGGATGACTGCTCAGACTGAAAACTCCCTGGGTTTTTCACAAATCCTCCCCTTTGCAGTTCCACAGCTTGTGTTTGCCTGGAATGAACAGGTTGGGATAAGCACCGTCACTTTCTCCCCAGTAGCTCTGGTTTCTCCAGACGTTTTCCTTTCTTTCTCTGTGAGGAAGAAAGGAGCGAGTTCTTTGCACAGAGTGAGGTCCCAAAGATGGACTGTGCTGTTCCCAGCGGAAGGAGGCAGCCAGGCCTTGGTCCTGGAAATTAAGTTATCTCTGTTTCCTCTTTCAGTTCTCTCCTGTCTCTGGTTTATTTCTTGGTTAAGCCAAGGCTCATTAGTTGTGTCTGCATTTAGTCTACAACAATTGGCAAAATTGAAAATACACGTTAGGGGAGCTCCAGTAAGGAAAATCCCAGAATTTCTGCACTAAGGCAAATGTTAAAGGTTTAGATGAGGCAGCAAATGAACTCACAGAGTGCAGAGCAGTACCTGCCCAGAGGTTACAATCATCCTGTAACCTGCCTTTAAGCACAGAGCACAGGCTTAAGTGTATACTCAGTTATTTAAAACCAAAGAAAGCAAATCCAGGTATGAAGACACAATATTTTTCAAAGGGTTGTTTTATTACACAGGAGTAAACTCACACCAGGAAACAACCACCTGCCATAGCCCAACAACAACAAAAAAAAAGAAGGAAATCTCCATCCACTTCTTAAAACTTCTCACAGACTGCATACACACATTACTTACTTTTAACGGGCTGCACTGTCATACATCAATCAGAAAGTCTCTACTAAAGCAGTAATTATTCCAGTTCTAAGGGGGTGTTGGGGTAGAGGTACTTAGTACAGATTAATATTCCTTTAATTATGTAACTTACTGGGATCTGTGAGTTGGCAGGGCTGGTGGTTTCTCAGCGCTAGGCATACATGACACAGCTTCACCAGTCTCTCATCTTTTCCCCCCCTCTCCTTTTCATTTATCATATGGTTACGTAAAAACAGCAGGGAAATGAATTATGCATATTTTTGAGCACACTGAGAAGTTAATGAAAAGTTAAATACAACTTACATGTGTGATTGCACAAAGCACTTATTTGACCTTGCTAAGCTTGAACAGGCACTCTAAGATTAGCCTGGCATGTACTTCAAGTGTACGAAAAATACAAAATTGCTTCTTAAAACACTAGTACAGGCTGTTTCATGCCTAAATCCTCGTTATGTGCAGCGTGTTTATAGGAAATGACTCCGCTTTAAAGTGTGCAAAGACAAGTAAACTCTCCGTCCTCGTGGCAGAGTGGTGCTCGTGCATTCAGATGCTCCTTTCCAAGCTAAGATAAATCCTGTTCTGCACAGGGAGGAACAAAGACTCTGCAAAGGCTTCCACGCACCAATTTTTGCCATAGTGGCTGTGAAATACTGCAGCATTTTATAGATGAGAAAATGGGAGGGAGAGGACACAAGGAGGTGAAGAAGGGGAAGGAAAACCCTTTGGCACTTTTCAGTTTGAGGGTTTGCACGCAAACCTGACGGATCTCCAGCTCACTTTGCCTTCCCATCATTTGTTACATCTCATTTTAATGTCAGGCCTTATCAGCCACAGGGCAAAGCAAAAAGTAAGTGAATAGAGCTACCAAGGATGGAACAAACTCCCATCCTTCCAGCACCACAAAAACAGAATGTTTTATTCCATGCTTTATTCCCTGTTCTCGTGTAGCTGGAGAACACGACAGTGCAAGATCTGATATGCCATGAACCAACCCTCCGTGCCCACAAGGAACACCACGGTAAAAGTTGCTTCTCTTTATCCCTTTGTGAAATGCAGGCAGGAGTTTCAGGAGTGAAAAAAAAAAAATCACATTCTTAGAAGTTTCGAGATCAGCGATATCTGAGAAAATACTGTACTTGAGATATAAAAAAGTTACTTCAGTAACTGAGCTCTGCTGAGGACTCCTGGACAATGTTTCAGCCTCAGCTGACAGAAGCAGATCAGGTCTAGGTTTTCTTTGCTAATTTATCCAAAGAATGGGAGGATGAAGGATTTTAACACTGTTGTCTCCCAAAATGGTAAATCCAGGTAAGCTGTGGGAGGTGATTTTTAATACCATTGTTATATTGGGGAAAACAGACTGTGGAACAGAAAACCATACATGACACTCTGACAAGTGCACGTGTACCAGTAACCACAAGTTCTCAAGTCCTTGACCTGCAATCACTAATTAAAATAAAAAATATTTTTAATTTGTGCAACTATTCATTTTCCTTAATGTCTCCTCTACCTGTACAGTCTTTTTGTTTGCACACATGACTGTGTTGTATTGCATTATCTTTACAGAGCTCCTGATTTCCAAAGGAGAAACTCCTGGTTAAGTTATGTAGGCCTGACCAACAGTTATAAAAATTTATTCCCCCAAATGCACCTCTTTGTATTATGCTCTTTATTTTTGCCATGTCTGAATTAATATAACACATTGCAGCTTTTCCATGGTTTTAGTGCTGGGGAATAATACCTTTTTTTTCAAAGTGATTCTCCCATGCAAGAAAAGGCTTTAAACTGGCAATACTTTAGGCATGTTATTACAAAGGTGTATAAAACCTGCTTGATATTATTGCCCCATAGAAATTACTTTGGCCTCTTGCAACTCTTAACACCTTAAAACCAGCAGCCTAAGGAGACAACCTTGCAATAAAGAGACTTCATGTACTCTGTGTTTGCTGCCCTTATCTTCCCTTTCTCTTTATTATACACACTTGCATGAAAATCTTTCACTTTGCCACCACTTCATTCCTTTTCCCTTCCCTCTCCTATTCTGATGGAAATTATTTAAGAATTAACCTGCTGCCACTGACTCCTGGGTCAGTTTCTCTGTTGCTGTTATGACATCATCTAATGAAGATTAATTTGGATACAGGCTCTGAATGGCAGCTCTGGGAGGATCCAGCAGCCAGAGCCTGCACTCTGCTACTGAGCTGAGGAAAAACAGGACAAGTCTCACAGGCTTCAGGTTCCTGTGTTCATTTCTGAAAATGCAAACCTACAAAATAATCAGCATCTTTCTTTGCCTTAAAAGAAATCCTGGGTTTGGATTTTTCCCCCTCAATGGTTTCACTGTTTATGCATGATGTAATGAATGAGTTTATCAAATTTTTCTCTGCACATCACAAAAGAAATCTGAAAGCAGGAATTGCCTTGGGACAGACCAAGAGCCCGCTCTTCAAGGAGACACTTAAATGTTTAAAAATAGAAATACACATTATTGAACTGTCAGCTGCAGAATGCCTTTCTGGAAAACAGCAAAGTAAAATAAGCACCAGCTTTAAGAAGTTCCAGGTGTGTCACTGATGGTGGGGAGAAAAAGAAAGGTGTTAAGGCTGCACCCCCTGGTAGCAGTGACATTTGTGCCTCTCTGTGTCAGCACAGACAAGCCCTGCTCGGCAAATGCAGCTTTGAGTGAGAATCCCTGGAGTCCATACACAAGGAACTGGGATGGAAAGGCAGGAATGAAAACCCACGGTGCCAGAACCAGCTCAGCATTCCCACGTGCAGCCAGCCAGCCCAGGGACACACGGAGCAGGGAAGCAACACTTTGGGATCCTCAGGGCTGCGCTGTGCAACCTCGGGTTAGCACATCTATCACATCCACCCAGTACAGGCCTGTGCATCCCCCAAGAGAGCAGCTGAAAACAGAGTTTTACACAATAACCCAAGTCAAATTAAATATTTGACCATTTTGTCCAGCTCCATTTGGCTGAGACTGCTTCTTGCTCTTCCCAGTGAGCTGTTTGTGTCTCGTACTTGATGGTACCGACAGCAAAATGGGATGTGGACACAGACCATTAAGTCTCTATTTGCAGCATCTTTTTGTAGGTTTTTCCATTTTTAAAATGATGGATGTTACTGGTTCTTTGCTGTTTTCCTCGAGGGGAGGAAGGCATCTCTTTGGAATCCGTATGGCCTGAAATAGCCAGTGGTTTTTTGGCTGATGTACACAAGTGCTACAAGCTGATGCCTTAGGATTTTAGCTTTTGTGTTTTTTATATATTTGTAATCCTGCAATTCTTCAGTGTATAACTCTAAACTCCATACAGAGTGTCAGCTACTGCTTTCACATTTTGGTCAGACAGAACAATTCCTCTCCAGGCCTGGCAATCAAGGACACCTCACTGCCTCAGGCCCTGAGAAATGTAAACAAAAGTGAGCTGGGGGGAGCAAACTGGGGGTAAATGACTTCATTACCTGAAGCTGTAATTGGAAAATTAACCCCCAATATGCAAATGGACCAAACTTATAAAAATACAAAAACCTTTGACCCGTCGTCCCATTTTTTGGGTGTAGCCCTTGGGGGGGCTTTGTCTGCTGTAAATGTACCTGAAGGCCCTTCAATAAATATAACTGCTTTTTATTACCTTAATTTTGTCTGGCCTCTGCTTTTAGGTAGTCCCAAAAAGGCATCAAAGCAAAAGCACAGGTTTGCAGGGCAGTGGCTCAGCCACAGAGGGGAAGAGGTTCAAGGCCTTCCGTAAAACTGAGATTCAGAACTCTGTGTTATCAAATTCAGGCAGTCGAGCAGCAAACAGAAATTTGCTGGAGTGGTCTGAGCTTCTTTCAAACAGAGGTTAGAAAAGAATCCAAGTGCTGCCCATCACTACACCTGAAACAAGTCAATAGAGATGTGCTGGTGCCATGGCACCAGTGCTTACACCCCCACACCATCGCTGTGGCAGACACACTACATGGCTGCTTTGGGACTCTTTTCCTCAAAGAGATACTCAATTTCTCCTTAATTTAATTTTAGGGTGGAGGAATAGAAACACCTGTGGCTGTTTACCAGCTCATCTCCTCTGTTAGTATCGAACTGTGAGTTTATGCCCCTGAGAGGAGGGCAAAGCAGCTGAGAAAGGCATTTTTTACAAAGACCATTAAAAAAGGGGAACCTGAGACACTTTTCTAATTAATTTGCAGAATTAAGATCAGGAGCAAGCTCCTGCCAAGTCCACAAACTAACAGTATCATCCAGGGGTTTGCAGTATAAGCTAAATGTTCCAGTTTGGGTTTGTCCCCTTCACTGCCCTTTGGGGCAAGCAGTCACCACACACAGAAATAAATGTAACCTGTGCTGTTTGGGGGTTTTAATCCCCTTTCTGTGCCTTTATTTCTGTCACTTTGATTCCTCTTACAGAGCTGGCCTAAGTTAGGTGGTGTTTAACACCAGGTGAATGACAGAATCTTGAAGGTACCCAAATATTGCCAGGAAAATCCACTCATGTATCTGGCTTGTAGCCCAGCAGCTGATGAGGAGGCCACAGGGTGCCACAGAGGTGTTCAGATATCAGCAGGATCAAGGCATTGTTGTCGATATCCAAACAAAACCACATTTTAGAACTAAAAACCAGTTTCCTTCCTTGTTTCCAGTAATTTTCATGGGTGAGCTAATGACAGGCTGAAATCCGTCAAGAATTTGTTTGCGAATTCATCTTTTCCTTAAGCGAAAAAACAAATTTTGAGAGTCAGGAAAATCCTGTCACTTTCCCAGGCCACCCATCCTAGGGACAGATTAATTCTTAGGCAGCTTCCCCTCATGTGTGGCCTAAATTCCCATCCCATTTCACTGCAAGCCTCTTGAAAACTAGCTCATTACTATTCTCTTTGCAATTAGTATTTATTTATTGGAAGACTCATCACGTCTCACTCTCAGTGTTCCCTGCTGTAGACTAAACACGCCAACTCTCTCAATCTTTCCCCACAAGACATCTTTGCCAGACCTTATTCCTGATTCTCCTCACGGGCCTCCCTCCAAATTGCCAACATCTCCCTCATCGCAGGGTTCCCGAGATTGGACACAAGGCTGCAGGAGGAGCCTTATCAGTAATTGAGTGGAAAGATTACTTCATCACCTCCCAGACAATCCTGTTTATGCAGCACAGCACTTGCTTTTTTTGGTACTTGTGTTCTTTGGCAAGAATACGGAATTATTAGTCCTTGTTTAATTACTAATCCGTGGCAACTCCCGTTGCTGTAAAGCTCTTGGTTTCCAAGAGCCTGAGCCTGGGTTTTGGCTCGTTCAGCTGACACAGTGAGCAACTTTTCTTTTTCATCTTACAAACACTGTCCTCAGGAATATTCAGGATCCTTCATCCTTGTTTAGATTGTATCATCAGCAAGATCTGCAGCCTAAGATCTCAGTTTTTCCATGTTGCCTCATCTTCCCCTCCTCCCACTTGCACTGCCTGGCACACGACATCCAGAAGCAATGGAGTCCCAAAGATCCCATGATTTTGGGGGCTGCCAGCACATTAATCACACAACACACATCCTAGCTCTACACTTTGATAGTCTCCACCTTTGCAAAACTGCTGACTTGAAAACAAAAGGGTATTTGTCCTTCAGGCAGACCACAAATGATATTCCATGGCAGCACCCTCTGCGCAGCTGCCCAGCTGTCATACGTGATCAAATACAGCAAATATTAAGTGCCAGGGTGCATTTTGCTTGTCTGGGGGATTTCAGCTGTTTTCACTGTTTTGAACGCTAAAGACAACTAGAACAAATTGCAAAATTAGGATAACGTTTACAGAACTCCCAAGAAAGTCTTAAAAATTAAGTATCTTTAGGAGCAATTCTAATTCCATCTACAAGGAACTTTAGAAGTCTTCTGAGCAGCTTTGTGACCCCTAATTAGAACTTTGTTGAGACAGAGACTGGAAATTAACTGAAATACCCGGACATACTGAAATAGGAACCTTTTTTCCCCCCCAATTACATAAAAGCTATAATTATATTTGTTACATAAACATTTTAACTGGGGAAAACATTAGATAATTGAAGACAGTCCCTCCCTCCAACCCCAGTTCCCCACCACTTACAGCACAGCAAGAGTAAAATTAACTCAGCAAAGTGTGCTCCCAGTGCAAAGCTGCTCCTGTGCGTGGATGGTGCTGTGCTGCTCCTGCTGGGGAAGAGAGATGTGAAAGGAAACTATCTGAGGCTATTTTGCAGGTCACCTTTTGTAATGCAGCTGCAGACAGCGTATTTTGAATCTGTTTAATCAGTGTCAAGAGTCCAGCCTGTAAGAAATCAGATAAAGAGCAAGAAATTATTTAACAGACTGAATAATTGCTTTGTGCTTAACCAGCAATGATGAGGACACTGAACTCCACCGCTGCTGACAGAAATCAGAAAGATCCTGAGCTGCAAAAGGGCTGAAAGGTTGATCAGCTGCGACTCAACTCATTGCAGGATGAGGAGAAACCCGTTTATTTTTTCTCTCCTTAAAACCATTCTTCTCTCTGGAAGTTCCTTGCAGAAGGCCACCAACAGTCGCTGCTTTTCCCTGCATCCAGGCAAGACAGAAGTGCAGTTCTGACTGCTGTACCTCGCCCTGGGGGACGCAGGGAGGTGACTCTGGGCTAGAGCCAGCCTGGCCCACGCTCACATTGACGGGTCCTGAGGAACCACAGGGACTGGCCTGACAGGGAGCAATCCTGCTGCTCTCTGTGCTGCGAGCTGTGCTGGTTTAGCTCAGCCCAGCCTGAGGATTTCCTCCTGTCCCCTTGCTCGGTGGCAGGCCCTCTTCTCCTTGCCAAGGGTGCCAGTTAGGATCAGCTACGGCATCCTGAGCTGGTGGAACTGGGACACAGCAAATCACTGGGAGCTCAAACCAGCTCCCAGAGATCCAAGGGGGCAAACAGGGAGGGACACAACTCTGTGCACGTGTGGTGGGGGATGTCTCCGCTTTGCTGAGCTCCGGCACTGGGATTTTTGGATAAGACAATGGATCTGGTTTGTGTCAGCACCTCCTGCTCCCCAGCAGCACACAGCTGGCTCAGCAGGCCAGCTCCTGCAGAGCCCTGCATGCTGCACACATTCCAGGCAGGGGGAGAGCTGGACTGCCACCAGGTGAGAGGCAACATCATCAGGATGCAAGGATCCAAACTCCTCCAGGTACAGCAAGTGCTGTGACACAGCTCTGAGAGGGCCCTGGTCGTGGTTTCTCTGTGCAGAGAGGCAGCACTGGTCTGGGACCTCATTTGTGTAACAAGCTATTTAAGAGGGAAGCTAATTGAAGTACATAAATCCCAAAGAATATCACATCAAGCCAAGAGACTATTATTAGCCCAACCTAGATAATGTTATAGAAGTGCATTAAGAAACCTCAATAAAAAAATTACTAGGAAACATTCCCCACTTCGAGATCCCAAGAGATAAATTCTCTCATGCAATGATTAGATATTATCCAGAATAATAAAAAAGGAATACTAAAAATGGATGTGGAGAAGGAAGGTAGAGACAGCACAAGTTCACCCAAATGGGTCACAGCCTGTTCCTAATGTGGAGGTAAGAGCTCAGAGCCATCTAACAGTGGCAGCTGAAAGGAAAATTAAACTATAATCCTGCTGCAAAATTATTTTTTTTTAATTACATGCTACTTATGTAAATGTTGATGTAAAGTTAATGGACCCAGAAGCATTTCCAGCAGTGTCCTCTGATCAACTCTGGTCTTGTTCTTCCATTATCTGTCCTAAGTATATTGAATTTTCCCCTCTGCCAGTTTCTACTGATCCTACCAGACAGAAATAGCATCTGTGGGCACTTCCATGCTGGTGATGTGAGCAGGCTGGAGCACCAGGAAACACCCGGGTTTCTGTTCCAGTCATCACAGCCCATGAGCACTATGCTGATGTGGACAGAAAGCTGAGAGACTAAAAGCAACCAGGTTAAAAAAAAAGACCAAAAAAACCCCAACAAAACCAAGCACACATACACAAAAAGAAAATGAAAGGAGAAAAAGAAAGAATGAAGTGTGTGCAGTGAAAAAAGCAGAGTGGGATGAAGCAGGAGAAAATGCTAAATCCCAAATAACTCTTTAAAAATGCAAGCAATGTTGCAACCTTAGATTGGCTCATTAAGAATGAGGTTAGGTTGCAATCATTTACCATCTCTCTTTATTCTCCATCAATAAGAAAGGAAAGTTACTTTAGGAACAGCAATCTTGCTTTCACAGAAAATGAATACTGGACATTTTTAATGTGACAAAGAAACCCCATAAACCAATACAAATTGGATTTCCATGTCACTATGTCAATAAAAAGCCAGCTGACTTCCAGGTGAAAGTAGAGGGCAATGTCCAGTATTCATTAACCTGGACAGGCCAGTGATTCAGGAGGCACAGCCATTTTTAATGCTGATAAAAATAATTTTCTGTAAGCTGAGTGCCAGGACGTTGGTTCACTTCAAAGGAGTCCTTCCAATTTTGGTACAGTCCACTCGTGCACAGGAGTTACACAGAACAGCTATTTATAGTTATTCCAGCTAATACAGAGTTACCATGAACAAGCTTTGGTTTTTATTCATAGGGTAAAGATGAAAAACAGAGCAATGGAAAATCATGCTCGGCAAGTCTCTGTTCTCCCAGGCTGCTACTCCACCGATCCCCGTTTGCAGTGTGTGTCCCGTTGTTCTCAGCAGTGCAGGCAGCAGCTCCTGCCCAGCACGGGGGGTGGGCAGCCAAGGCTCACCCTGACTCACCCCCAGCGAGGTGCACAACACCCAGGTGTGCTTAAATCTCCAGCTGAACCAGGCAGGAACACCCCCACACTGGCAAAGGTGGTCTCTTGCTTCCCCTGCCGGCAGATACACGAGTGAACACTGCAACATCTGACAAGCTGTGCTGGGCATTACCAAAACTAAAACCCCAAACTATTTGCAGTCTGAAACTGCTTCTGCATCACAACAACTCTCCCCCAAACCCCTTACCAAACCAACCCCCTAAGCCTGGCAGCACCACCATCCAAACAGCCACTGGTGTTCAGCACTGCCACATCTCGGGTGTCTCTGGCTGTTCCTGATCCACACGGAGCTCTAAGAGGCGTCTTCAGAAATCCTAAGGAAGCAAAGTACTCCGAACTCAGGGAAGCAAGAGTCTGGAGACGAAGCAAATTTATTGTTCCAAGTGCTGAAATTAGGGAGTATTTGAAACCAACAGCCACACACTTGATGAGAATCCAGCGAGTATGAATGAACAAATCCGGATAACCCTTAAATAAGTTACCAAGCTGTTGTAGGATATATATCAGAGAGCCAACCCATGGTTTAGAAAAGATGCCCTCTGCACAAAGGACAGGCAGAGAACAGCATCACTTGAGGTACGAGTCCCATTTCTCTCAGGCAAATTACTGCATAGATATCTAAGGTTTCTGAACAGCTTTTACAGCATATTAAGATAACATAACAAAAATACATTGTATTTGAAACCAAAGAGCAGCATATTAGACATGCACTGGTAGAAAACATCCTGTGTGCCACTAGAGATGTTAAAAGTACCATACATAACTTGGATGTTCATCTAAAAGCATAACAATTTCCTTTGACTTCGTCTTTTGTGGAGAAAAGTCCACATGGTCATAAATCTGGAATTCTCAACATTCAGCTGTGGTGGGTATGACATGAACATACAGGGTCTTCATGTTCAGGTTCTTCATGGAAACATCCTTTGTGATCTCTGAATCAAGGAAAGAAGAGAGAAACAACAGAGTTAAGTGTTCCTGCTTGCAGGGAAGACTATTTTTTTTATATATATAATTTGCTTTGTTCAGACATTTCTGCTGGTTCCACCACAGTGGGACTGAGACAGCAACTGCTCAGCTTGAAATTCCCTCCTGTTAAAGCCCAGTGCATGAAAGGAAGGGTCACCACGTGTCAGGAGTGTCCCTGCAAGGGCCTGTTTTATGTTCCAAAGTAGAACTTTTTGAAAGTCTACATCAGCCCACAGCTCTCACCTTCACATCCTGACAGAGCAGTACCTAGCTGAGAAAACTCTATCGCCATGATATGAAGTCAATATGAACAGTACAACACAATGCACTGAAAGCCAGAGTCCTTCATAAACAGTTTGTATGTAAAGCAAGGATTGTACCAGTACCTGCTGAAAAACTACTGCTGGAATCTTGTTGAGTATGCCTGAAGAATTTCACACCATACAGGATCGATTCCCTAAGTCTTCTCATAGCTACATGCACAGAGTTTGGAATTGGAACAGGATAAAGTCCCAACAAACCTCTGAAGGACAGAGCACACTTCCAGCAGGCTGATTCAGGGGTTGTAATTACTCAAGAAACACAAACACAGAGTAATCCCACTTGGGTCTAGGGAAAGTCACCTGCAGAGCTTGCAGGAGCTGGAAATCTTTCACTATTACATTGTGAACAGTGAAATGTGACATTTTTCCCAAGAAGCCTGGTGCTTGCTGACTTTGCCTCCAGCACCCATCAGCTGTAGCAAACAGCCCCTCTGAGGGCAGAGTGTTTGGAATACTGGGAGGTACAGCCTTGGAACAGAAGTCCCCTCAGTAACAAACACCCCAGAGGCCTCTTCACTGAGAAAGTTCAGAGTGATAAGAAACGTGGCAGGTGTAACCACAGGAACGCTGGTGAAACCCAGATTAACAAGGACTGGGGTCACGGTGCCTCTCCGCACCCCGGAACCCCTCCAGACAACCTGAGCAAATACAAGATGATGTAAAGACTTGACACCAGTGTTAGCGCAAAGGACACGTTAATAACACCCAGACTGGCTGGGGGTTTTCAGGAGAAACCCTTTTGCAGTGTCCTGCCCCATCCTGCTTTGAAAAAGATTTCATTTTTAGACTAAACACACACAGAGTCCGCACTGATGTTTAAAGCCATCTGTCATTTAGAGAACTGAGAAGTCCTCATGATCACAATGGTTCAGGCTTTTTCAGGAGAAACCCCTTTGCAGTGTCCTGCCCCATCCTGCTTTGAAAAAGATTTCATTTTTAGACTAAACACACACAGAGTCCGCACTGATGTTTAAAGCCATCTGTCATTTAGAGAACTGAGAAGTCCTCATGATCACAATGGTTCTGGTTTTTTCAGGAGTTCTCTTCCATTATAATACTCCTCTTTAAGCAGCTGAATATCCATCCACAGAGCTAGAAGAGTGGAGCTATAATCCAATTCAGCAATTAGGGCTTTATTCCCTCACTAACCTTCCTTCCCAGGAACATGTTCCATCAGGATGTAAAAAAGTTTGGTCTGCAGAAGCAGCCAAACAAACTGTGAACTTGGTCTCCAAGTCTCTTATTAAATATTTCTTTTTAAGATCCTGAAAAATGAGGAACTTACATGAACCTACTATTTTCAACAGTATTTATCACAACCATTAGTTTCGAAAACTGGCAATTTGATTTATCAACAGACTGTAGGGACACTCCCCTTTCTGTGCCAGTTGCTCCACAGAAAGGCTTTGCAGGGAGCACGTGAAGTGTTCCCATCATCCCCAGCGTGGATCAATCAGGCACCTGGAACCTGTGGCTCTCCAGCTCAGGAATAAGCAACACTCAGCACTTGGACACTCTTATTTATGGAATGTTTTCCAACATTACAAAGGGGGAGTGAAAACCACGTTTGTTTCTGAAAAGCTGGCGAGTTTCTGTGCAATAGACAGCAGATGCCCAACTCCCCAGACCGACAACATTTATAAAAATAACCTTTTCCAAACCAATAACTAATTTTCCACCAAGTGATTGTTTTTTCCTTTTTATAGAACAGGCACCAACCTTCCAATTCATGGGTTATTTCCATCAAACGTTTCAAACAGTTAACAGCAAATACAATTTTATTTTTAGAATAAACCACAAAAAACCTACTCAAGGGACTGAACTTTGTTGTTTTGAAGGTAAGACCTTGAAGAGATTGATCAGAAGATGAATAGGGGATTACAAAGCTGCAACAACACAGATAAACGTTAATTGACCTAATGTTGTCTAGAGGCATCAAAGTTTTTATATGTAGCCCTTATTTATCATACAAAGAGATGTGAAGATAAAATACAGCTATGCAAGTGTTTAAACTTAAAAAATGTTATTCAGGGAGGTGAATGCTGAGGATTAAATCTGACATAGCAGAAGTGTGGCTACAAGGCATTAGCTGCACAAATTAACCTCTGCGACCAAGCTCTCTGTTCTGAGTCCAAGAGAGACCAAATCAGTTGTTTTGGCCTTGGAAGAGTTATCAAATCTGACCTTTCACATCACTGTGAACTGTCACTTTAACCACTTTAATTAAACAGTTCTGGAGAATCCATACTGGAAATGTTACAGTGATTTAACCCATTTCCTTTTCAGGTGAAGGCATTTAAAAAATCCTCACTTCAGCTGAGCCTTAAAGGCTGTTCTGCCTGTACATTTTCCTGTCCTGTCAATTCTCGGCCTCTTTCAAAGCTCTGCAGTTTCCTGCAGTGGTTATTTCAGTGTCTGAACAGAATCATCTGGCGCTGTACCAGTGACAGAAACCAAAGAGGAACTGTGCCTAACATCACTCGTTCTGAGTGGCTGAATCCCTGAACCCCCAGGTGGCAAGGCTGCACACAGAAATACCCTCTGGTTTATGCAAACCAAGTGTGGTTCATCTCCTTGGTTCTTACCCCGTGTGCTGAAACTCTCCAGCCTCCAGTTCTCTGTTAACACCACTCAGCACATTATTTTTGGCATTCGCTCAAACTACCACCAGAAAGTTTCATCAGCATCTGAGATCCATTTGAGTTACAAAAATGGCTTTTGAATAAACACACTTCAGGTCATAGGAAGTAAAAATTAAAAAAAAAACCAAAAAAACAAACAGCCAAAAATCCACAATAAAAACCCCCCACCCCTCCTTGCTCGGATTCCAACCTATCCCACCTGAATCCTCACGGACAGCTGTGTGACCCCAGCTCTCAGCAGGTGCACTAGAGCTGCCCCCTCCTGTCCTCCCCCCAACAGCACCTCCTGAGGAAGCTCAGCCCACCCCAAGACGGCCCAGTTTGAGCAGGATGTCCAACTTCTGGACAGTTAACGTGTAATAAGCCAGTAAATGTCACGGATCCCTCCCAAACAGCTTGTAAACCACACCACTGTGACACAGTGCAGACAGAACCCCTGGCATCGTTTCATTCCGAGAGCTGAATTCTCCTGAATACAGGAATCCCTGTGTGGAGCTGTTTGGGTTTTTACCATACAGTTTCCCATCTATTCTCTCTGTCAAATGAAGTCCCAAATCACTCTGGTGCAATTTTTCAGCACCACAGGTGGCTACAGCTTCAGTCACACCTTCCTCATGAATCAGAGATTTTTGTTTCCCATCTGTCAGTGGTTTTGGGGGGTTCTTTGGCATTTCAGACCTGTGAGTACGTGCTGAAGCTTCCTGCTTCCCAGGTATCCCAAATGGCTGTGCCCTACAGAGTCTGACCTACCCGCACTGCTCTAACAGAGATCCAACGCTGTTTTCCACTCATTCCAATTCCCCAACACAATGCAACAATATGAATGTTACAAGTTTGAACAGATTCTTAAAATATTCTTACTGTAGACTCACTTCCAGGAGGAGATTCACTGTTCAGTCAGTCAGCAGGGCCCTGCCATTCCCACTGCTGACTGACCTTTACTGCAGAAGGAAAAAGCTTTTACACAACTTGGCTTGGCCATTTCATGGAGGGAATGCATTACAGCTTTCAACTGCTAAATCTATATGTTTGCTTAAAGGATTTTATTATGCTAATATTGAATTACTGGACAAAATTACAAACCAGTGTGTGAATAGTATGGATTGAGTAATTAAACTGGATCTCAGATTACATGAGCTGCTCCTTAACAACAAATTCCAAGGATCCTCAGATGAGCAAACCAAAGATTTGTGCTTACCGTGAGTTAGTGCTTCATCCAGGAACAGCTTTAGCCTCCTGCTTCGGAGCCCAAAAACTTTTGCTGTCTCATGCAGAAGACCTTTGTAGGTTAATCCATTCTGACCAACGGGGTTTTCCATTAGGAGAGTTCCCACTGTTCCTTTCTGGCATTCTGGACAAGATAAAACAGGTGAGCCACTATCGGTAAGAAGTGAAATTATTTTGTTTATCTGGGTAAATCAAAATTTAGGATTTCTTCTTCCATTTCATCTCTATTTCTTCATGGTACTGAGAGATAAATTAGCGATACCAACTTACAGATATTCACTAAATTCAAGAATTATAGAACTAGAAATTTAAGTGATGACTGACAGCTTGGCCAACAGAAGAAAACTTTGCGGAATTCTGTACATGGGTCAACAGGGTAACACAGAGCCTGGGAAACATGAAATATTTCAACAGGACATAGAAACCACTACGTGCAGAAGCTCACCAAGCACCTACTGATGATCAAATCCCTTGTAAAAAATCACATTTTGGGCTCCTGCAAGCTCTCAGTAGTGTCAGAAAGGGCTCATACCAGGGCACAGAGTAAGAGCAAGTTACTAAAACAACTCAGCTGCTCCCACCTGAGCTTTCAGAGTACCAGATTAGCAGCCAGGAAATTATACACACACATATCTATACCCCAGACCAGGTGAATAATACTATTTATTTAGCTTTTAAATAGCACTAAGAAATGTTTCACGGGCTGTTTCCAATGTCCTGGTAAAAGGCTGGCTCTTCATTCAAGTTTGGTCTGGTTCAGACTCATCCTTTTACAATAAGATGCACGGGTGAGCTGATGGTCATAAACAGGGAAACAATGCCCAAGGCCTCATGTTTAACTGCTGCTCCTTATCTCAAACTGGCTCTCCTTTCCCTCTTAGGAGAAGAGGCAGAAAAGCTAAGTATAAACATTGTTTTTATCAGAAGGTACATAGTAGGAAAAAAATAAACAAAATCACCAAGTACCAGTGAAAAACTACACCCGTGCACCAGCAAGTGAAAAGGGCCAGAACTCGCATGACAGCAAGCTCAGGCTGTGCAGGAGCAGCCCAGCAGCCCACGTACCTTGTGGCTTTGCATTGATCAGCTGCAGGTTGATGTACTGGCAGAGCAGGGCACTGGGGGAGCTGGGCAGGGCAGGGGCTGACCCTGCTGTCACGTGCAGAGTCTTCCCGCTGAGGCCCAGCAGGTCTGCCTGGTTCATCAGCTCTGCAACAGAAAGTGACACCAGTCAGGCCATCCCAGGAGCCACGAGCTGACACTGAGCCTGTCTCACTCCTGCCCCCACTGCAGGAATGTCTCCCCTTTCACAACCCCGTCCTCAAGAAAGAGCTTCTCTGGTGGAAAAATGGAATTAGTGCGGAAATATTTGGTTTTCATAATAACGCAAAGAGGGTGCTTCGTTTGCTGTGGAAATTAGCTCCTATATAACATTTCCTATGCACACAGTGAATTATGCAATAAAAACAGCTGGCTAACTTCAAACAAGCAAGAAATTATTCACCCAAGCCAACCGTTACTATCGCATTACATGAAGAGCTGTGATCTTTGCTTGTACCCAGACTCCCATGGCCAAAGCAGCACTGGGAACGTGTTACTAATGCAACATCAGGATATTTATTAATATTAAATATATTCAACTCCAGAAAACACAAACCAAAAAAATTCAAGTCATGGCTCATGAATAAAGCCTACAGGAGTATCTGTGTGTAATGCCACCACAGCTTGTGATCCAGCCAGGCAGATGGAGAGAATGGGGGAAGACCAGACCCAAACCAGGAGCTCTGTCTCCCAGGACATCAGAAGCAATCCCTGGATGCACTGGGATGAGAAGCTGACGAGGTTTCTGGGACAAAAACGAATCCTGCAGCACTGCCTGAGCCTTGAGGTCAAACACAGCCGCTGATGGGCACAGTATTAAAGATACACAGGAATAACATCACTCTCTGCTGCAAAGAGCTCCAGAGATCAAATCCAGGGAGAACTGATGCATTTAATTTCTTGTCAGGACTGTGTGTTCCTGCACATGTGGAACAGGCACACCTGTCAGCTCCAGCCAACAGGTTTTCATTCCATAGCAGCCCTATTCCCATGTCACAGAGCCTAAGCTGTACAAAGCTCATTTTCTATCAGTTCACCTGAAAGAATCTCAAGGGGAGTAACTTATAAATCTATACATTTTGTAGATTTATAAACTTATAAATAAAAACAACCCTAAACCGACCACCCAGCTCCCAAAAAAAGCCCCAAACCCTCAAAAACCTAACCCCTTAAAAAGGTGAGCAGCAATCACAAGCTACAAGCTCTCAAAATTCTGCCAAGTGCCACAGAACAGTGGGATGCAGTGGGGAGCATTTACAAGAGGAAGCACAAAGACCTCAGGTTGCACTTAAGATTCTAAAACGTGGATTTTAAATATCAACTTTTATATATTCACATATAAATTTATAAGGGTTTAAAGAAAAAAGAAACCAAAAGCCAAGCACTGCTCTGGCCTGTCTGAGGTGCCAGGCACGAGCTCAAGCACAGGAAGGGGATTTGATTTCGGTTTTATTTCCAGGAAAGCAAGAAAACAACTGAATGAACAAGTGGAGAGGAATTACCAAGATTTCCTCCAATGGAAGGGAGCCAGGGCAGGTTTTTCCCAGCACAGCCCTAAACCAGCACAATTTCAGGCCATGAGAAGAGAGAGCAGAGGGGAGCAAGGGGTCACAGAGCTGGGAACATTTGGCCCCAGTAACTCCCAGTTTGCCATTCTCCAGCTGGCAGCATCCCTGTGGATCCATGCAGGGCAAGGAGGCACGAGCTGCAGTAATGGGGGGGTCACCCAATTAACAAATTAGCATCTGGCATTCCAGGAGCACTGACATTTTCCCAGAGAAGAGCTCAGGCACAAGTGCTGTCAGAGGAGTCTGTTCACAGAACCCTCTCATCAGAGCAAGAGAAAATGGATCATTTTTTCGTATGTATCAATAGACTTCAAGGCAAGCAGGTATTACAACTGCTCAACAAAATCACTTTAAAAGTCAGTTCTCCCTGCAGCTGGGGTTTAATGGTAATGCTCTCCCCTAAGGTACCTTACAGTCTCACAGCCCTTTAAAAATTGAAGATTAAAAAAATCAGCCATCTGAAAATCATAAAGATGAAATAAGACATGGATCAAAAAGTTTGTAGGGGGATTTTTGTCCCACCTTCCTTTTTCCTCCTTTTTTTTTAAGCCCTACATGATCTACAGATGCATTTCTTCCCATAAACATATTGAAATTGTTTCAAATAAATCTTTTGCAATATGGACTACTTCCATGAAAGCTGAGTGCAAGTCTACAAGCATCCCAAACAGGAAGTTCAGAGAGTTTTCAGCAATCTAGAGGGAAAAAAAAGTCACAGACAACTTTTTTTACAATCTGACTTGAGCCCAGCTTCTTCCCCTTGAATTACTTTTTTTTTTTCATGTAGAAAGAGACAAATTCTATTTTCAGTTTCTGAAGGTCAGTACAAGTGCCAGAGCCTTGTTTGGGGATTGTGCAGTTCCTCAAAATACCTCGACACGCTGTTGAGGAGGAAATGTTTATCCCATTATGCCAATGCTGCACTGCAAAGCAGGGACAGGGCACATCTGAGCCTCCCTTAACACAAGCACTGCCTGATCCTGTGCCACTGCACAACCCTAAGGAAACCTTCATCACAATTAGAGAACAAGATAATAAATTAGTGCAAGTAAAGCAGACAGCCCTAGAAGCCCGAGGAAGGGAATGAGGAGCCACAAATACGGTTTTACTGGGTCCCAATTTTATTAGCACACGTGGGAACGGTTCAGAAATGACTTGTCTGGAGTGCACAGCCTTTCTCTGCAACCCCTCTTGGACACAGCAGCTGATTCCAAGCCCTGCTCACCTACAGAGGCCCTGGAATCACCATGAGGCCTCACCCGAGGTTACCCACGCCAAGGCGGGGCAGATAAAGCAGATGGATTGTGTCCAAAGCAAACATGGGAATTCCGGTTCTATCCTCTGACACCTTTCAGGACTGTTTTCCTGGCACATGCCTTGAACTGTGACTCCCCAGGGAGCCACATCTGCTGACCAATACTTGTTTGAGATCTCTGACAAACTGCAACAAAAGCCAATTTGATAATCTGATCCTCCCAAGGGAATTTCCATATGGTTAATAAGTGGGCAGGGAAAATACCCTGCTCTGCCCAGACCACTGACACACAGTGAAAGGTGAAAACCAGCATGCCAAGATGAGAAGTCCCAAAATGATTCCTAAGGAGCAAAAGTGACATGGAAAGGAAAGGAATAAAGCCTTTGATACTACAGCAGAGGAAGAGGGAAGGCTTCGATTTTCTCCACTACTTCCTTTAGGACTTTGGTATCAATGGATTTGTGCTGCATCTTCTTGTCCTATAAATGGCAGAAAACCCCCAAATATGGAGTCAAAGTTATAAACTTAATGAGATGGGAGTTTCCCAACTCTTCTGGGCCTTTTGCAGGTCATCTCTTGCTATCTGTGGTGACAACGAACAATACCAGCACGTACCCGCTCTGCAGGCACAGACCACACTGCTGGGAACTGCATCCCTCCTACCTGGAAAAAGATTTCAAGGAAAACCATTTCCTCCTTCAAAACACAACTGGAACTTGAGGAAGACACTGAAGGAGTTCCTCTAAATCCCCTTTAAATGAATGGAAAGATTAATCTTGTTGTATGACAGGACTATTCAGCTGAGCTGAGCACGACCTGAAAGATTTCTCACAGTGAGCTAATGGATGACACCAGATGGGAAACCCCCAAAACATCCTCCTAGAAATACCCTCAGGAGAGGACAAGCAAGGAAACCAAGGACTGACACGGCACCAGTGACATACAGACTATTCCCCTGTGGATGTCATTGCTGGACATGAACTGGTGATCCTCAGCAGCCCTGGGGGAACCCCAAAACAGCATCCCTCTCAGATGTGCTTCAGTAATATTTCCACAAAAAAAACACAAATAAAAGTTTTTGTAGCCATCCACTAACCATTTTTATAGGATTTGGTTTTTTTTTTTTACATTCTTGTGCCTTAACAAAGTTCAAGCTGCAAAAATATTCAATAGGTTTTTTCCAAAAAAGAAGAAATGCAGAGATCCTCAAGGTTCTCCAGGGTGGAAAGGCAACATTTTTCTTCAACAGATCACAGTTTGCATTTAGCTTAAGTTCTCACCCTGCCTACTGAGGCATTAGGGAAAAGGAAGCATGGAAAGGCTGATGGCAGCTCGCCATCAAGATAGAGCATAGCCTGGGCCCAGTGGAAACACTGAAATAAATCACATTTTGTCCTGATGAGAACTGCAATGGAAGCAAGATAACAGATGAGCACCATTTAGCAGCAGCTTTTGGAAACATGTTGATGTGACTATAAACACAGTCTCATAAGCTGAGTACTATAAAATGGAATATTTCCTTACCCATTTTCTTGTCAATTTTATATAGCTAGCTAGATAGATATAAATTACACAGTAAATAATTATACAGCGAATGACTTCTCGCTGCTGCTAGAAAGACTTTCAATTTTCCTTGTCATACTCCATTTACCTGTGTTTCCATTAAAAACTGTCAGTTTGGAATTTTTAAGACCAAAAATGCAGGAGACAGCATCTACAAGTCCAGTGAAGTTCAAGGTATTATCTCCCTTTGGATTTTCCAGCAGCAACACACCATCTAAAACCAAAATTAAGAAATTAAAATGCAGTTTAGAAGCAATATCCAAGTTGTAATGATTTTCTAATGACGCTAATTACTTCCAGTGAGTTTCTAAGCCAATTTAAACTGGAAACAATGCATCTTCCCAAATTTTCTTAGTGGGAAAGGGGAAAGAAAACAGAAAAATGGACTGATGTGTACTTCAGATTTACAGTGTAGAAGTTATATTTGGTTTTATTAACAAGGCAGTCCCATTTGTATGTCACTGAAGTACAATCCAGTATTATGTTGGTTAAAAGCTGACAGATTGTGCTCTCTGAGATGGTCCCCAGCTTTTCCAGCTGGATTCATTCTCACTCAGGGAGCAGCTCTGTGACCACATCCAGCAAGGCACACTTCCTTCCATACATGAATTGTCAGCACATGCAGGAAAAGAACTCCCCAAGTGCATTTAGTTTCCTCCCTTTTTAATATTTAACTCACCCTTGTAACAACATCGCTGCACCCATGCCCACTGCCCAAGACACAGTCAGGCTATCCTCTGGTTTTAAGTATTCTTTTCATCTCTGTACTTCATATCTGAGCTTTTCAAACCATCTCCTCCACATCCAGGCCTCATCTACTGCACAGTGCTACAGCAGGAATTACAAATTCTCAAGCACACCCCCAAATCCAGAGAGTGCACCCCCACAGAGATACTCACACACAAACTCTCCCTGCAGCAGGAGTAACAACTCCCGTGCACACCTGAGTGCTTCCCTCACTAGAAATCATGGACAAGTGTGGTTTTGCTTTGAATAAACTTATTTTCAAGAATTATTGCAAGCTCTTATTGGAGGGGAGGCTGCACCACGTTTCAAATGAATTCAGGCTCCAGCATTCACCACACCCTTTCCAAATTCTCCCTCACACCAGCCCTGACAAATCAAGCTGGGCACATTCATTCCTACCTTGCTCTGTCCCATTGACACAAACTTTGAGGTTGACGTAGGCACAGGCTGGGCCAACAGACTGACACACCCCTCCTCTGACCAGTGTGATTTCCAGCTCTGATCCCTTCAGCTGGGGAAAGAGAGAGATTATCACTATTTCAATATTGCTTTATTAAACAAACATAGCAAAATATGCTCCTTCAATAAACGACACTAATATCTTGCCTTGTTATACTAAACGTGAGTTGCCATAAAATAGGAATTTTTCCCACATCTTCCTTCGGTGGCAGTGCTTCAGACACGAATCTGCCTGTACCAGATGTCAGGAAAACAGGGAATAAACAGCCTGATTCTCACAAGTGATGAGCAGTGACGACATTCTCCCCAAAATATAATCCCAGAGTGAATCTGCCTGGGAGGAACACTCTTCCAGAGAAATTCAGAGTGTTGACCAGGCCCCTGCTCTCAGTCACTGCCTGGAGAAGCCTCCATTACCCCTGGGGGGCCACTGAGAACCCCCTGGGTCGCAGCTGCCTTGGTACCACCAGCATTTGAGTATGTCCCCAGGAGGTACCAGTGACCCTGTCAGACCTGGAGGCACTCCAGGAAATCCAACATGGATCTTCCAAAAAAGATCCAGAAACCACTCATATGAACAATTGGTACTAAAAGGCAATTTAAGCCATTTTGTTTTGTGAATTTAGAGAAGGTCTTTGGCAAGAGACACAGTCCAAAGGGGGACAGACAAACTTGGAAGTGTCATTCTTTACTGAACTCCTATTACAAAGTAGGGAAAAACACTTATGCAGCAACAAATGCCATTCTGTGTTTATCCATTCTACCAACAATTCAAAACTCATTTTTCAAGTGCCTGCTTTTCTGCCCCAATAGCTTCTGAGAAACTGCTTATTTTTTGGTTTTGGCTTGGAGCAAGTCTTTGGGTAAATACCTCAGAATTAGGGCCTTGTATCAAAAATTGATCCAGGATAATTTCCCAGAAGTAATCATTTGAATGTAATCACAATAAATGCAGAAAGGACAGAGTGCATTCTATTTTTGTTCCAGTCCTCACATATATTCAACATCAAGCAGACTCCTGTTATTCCTCTGAATAACTTCCAGAAATTTGGTGCAATGATCCTGTCACAGCTGACTTGACTTACACACTCACATGAAAGGATTTCTCAGGAAGGGCTTTCTCATGTCACCATTCTCGAAGTGACAAAGGAGTTGCAGCAGAACACGGAGTCAAGCATGTGCCCTAAGCAATCCATCTCTGCAGGCCCAGCAACAGAGACTTCCAAGGAGCACTTGACAGGTGCACTGAAATCTCAGTCATCTGTTTCTCTCTGCAACATCTATTTTAAAGTCTGAGTGTGTGACAAAGTTCAGAGGCACAGCAAGCCCATAAGCACAGGAAAGGCTGCAGCAGGCACAGAGCACCTCCACAAGGAGGTTCTCTGGGGTGACTGTCCCTGCCCATGGCAGAGCATGGAAGGAACTACATGATCCTCAAGGTCCCCTTCCTACCCATTCTATGATTCCATGACTGAGACTCCTTAAAATAAAATACAAATTAGCAAGTGCATTACTTCTGTTCTTCTGTGCCTCCATTTCCCACACACAGACTGCACCCCCTCAGTACTCAGGAATTGCAGCATCTCACAGAATCCTTGGCTGGAAGGTACTTTACCTCAGTCACCACCTTGTTCCACTCCTCCTGCTGTGGGCAGGGACACCTCCCACTGTCCCAGGCTGTTCCAAGCCCCGTCCAGCCTGGCCTTGGGCACTGCCAGGGATCCAGGGGCAGCCACAGCTTCTCTGGGCACCCTGTGCCAGGGCCTCCCCACCCTCACAGGGAACAATTCCTTCCCAATATCCCATCTAACCCTGCCTGCCCTCTGGCAGTGGGAAGCCATTCCCGGTGTCCTGTCCCTCCATCCCTTGTCCCCAGTCCCTCTCCAGCTGTCCTGGAGCCCCTTTATGCCCTGGAAGGGGCTCTGAGGTCTCCCTGGAGCCTTCTCCTCTCCAGGCTGAACAACTCCAACTCCCTGCTCATGGTTTTGACTGAAACACCTTCCCTGCCAAGGTTTCAAGGTGGCAGGAGGCCCTCTCAGCTGGATGACCATGATGAGACAACTGCACTTCTCTAACCTGAGCTATCAACAGCTGCCAGAACAGTTATTTACTGAAGACCTCTGTAGATTTTCTCTGTCTGAAATTCAACATTTGTGCAAATGCATGGCCTGACCTACAAACCTCTCTCAGGGTCACACACCAGCTCATCATCTCCACAACTGAAAGGACGCCTGGTTTTTGCTGACATCCAGACAACAGCCATCAGTTCTATCCATAAAAACCTGTGCCTGCTGTCAGGGCTGGATTTCATCTCTACACACATACAGCATTATTTACAACTAAACCAATACACTCATCTTCCCACAATGGTTTTCTTCACTAAAATATACTAAATTAGGCTTAGGTAAAAGAAGCGGGGAGGGGGGGGAACCATACTTGCACAGGCAAGGAAAGCTTTCATGGAAAACCACAGTGCCCAGCACTAAAGCTCAGGCACAGGTGACTTGAGGCAGGAAACCAGACAGGTGGTTCCCAGCACTGTATTTCCAGCTGCTTTTACATTCCAGTTCAGATCTGGTGTTGACTTTGCATCAAATTGTCCATCAGAAGTATCAAATAGCTACTTAGAAGAAGCAAAGATTTTCAGTGATTTCTCAACCACGATTTTTACTTCATGTTTTCCCCATGTTTGTCACTAAATTAAACTGATAGTTTTGAAAAAGGCCCAACAGGGCTTCGTTTCAAATCTGTACAACTTCGGAAGTGCCATTCATAACCATAAAACATTTCCTTTACACACACTATTAAGATGGATGGAATGTGCCCTTTCCTTTCAGCTATTCCCTGCCTTCCCAGCCATTCTGTAAATCAAATTTCAAGTCTGATATTTCCTACACTCTTGTCTTTGTGGTCCAGCAGGGCATTTACATTGAAGAATAGTTCATTCACAGTTCTGCTAGGAATGTCTTTTGAACAGAATAAATTTCAGTAAAACCATGGCAAAACCATCATCAAATATGTCAGAAGAAGCAATCAAAGAAAACAACAGAAACTGCTGCTGATTCAAACTCTCTGTGAAACTACACTTTTACAACAGACAACTTCAGCAACACACGGCAGAGGAAAAAACGTCCTTAAATATTAAACAAGTTGGTCCTAAGCCAAATCTAGCCTCGAAGGAGTAGTTCTAATACAAAAGTCTATTAATCTAAAAAAATCAGAGCAACAATATTTTGGCTGTTTAAACCACGCACTAATCCAAGTACAAATAAGTGTGTATTAAATTTACACAAACAACTGCCTCATTTATTTACTTTGGTATCCAGGCAGCTTGATTTTCAAAAACACCATGCATACAGAACCCAACTACTTTCTTTTACAAACCAAAAAAGACTAATACAGGAAGTTATAAATAGAAAACAATATCTGCTCTATCTCACAAATAAATATTGATGCAATTATTCTTTAACTGGAGCAGCTTGTTGGGTTAAAAGCAATTAAGATGATTTATGCAAGCAGTGCTTTTCCTTCTTACTTGGGTTGTTTCCCGGATGAGAACTTCCTTTGAGGTAGGCACCGGGTAAGGCTTCAGGTCTGCCTTTATTGTGGCAAAAATGAACTCGGCGTGTTCCTGGATGACAGAATCCAGGTACTCCCCCTCTGGCAGGGCCCTGTAGTACACTGTGATCTCATCCGTGGGGACCAGGTTCCTCTGCAGGACACACAGACACACCGTTACTGACAGCAGGATCACAAACCAAGAGGGGAATACTTGTCAAGGTGAAAAAAAAAAAAAATATATTGCTCAGGCAGTTGTTAAAAGCTTCCATAAAAGATTTAGAAAAGACCCAATCCTTCTGCCAAAACACCAGGAATCTTCAAACATAGGAGTTCAGGCGAGATTAAGTATTTTGATATTCATTATAGTGAAGATAAATTATGGCCTTATGTCATTACAGAACTAAATTTAAATCATCCAGTACCACATAGGAGAGTTTTCATGGCCACAAACCTTCCTGGTTATATTTCATACAGAAATAAATCCTCAAGTTTTATATGTGTAAAAAACATTAAAATATATAAATCTACATAGGTGTGGATATATATATATTAAAAAACACATAGATGTGTGTGTGTATATATATATATAAAATCTACACAGATTTTTTAAAATATATATAATGCAAAAAATATCTATTTTGGTAAAAATTTGTAGTTTTTCAGTCTTATGCTGAAGAAAGGTCCTTTCCAACCCAGACTTTTCTACGAATCTATGATTTAAGCAGCCTTAACTGCACAGATATCTTTTCCCAAATAACATGTCCCACGTAAATTTTCACTACACATCCTTTAGAGCTCTTGCAAGGGAATCCCATCAGAAAGTCACACGTGAGGAGTACATGATACTGGGCTTCATGTTTAATTAAAAATGCAGTTTCTGCTGCATATTGCCCAGATTGCTGAAAAGGAAATGAAGATGTCTTGCCCCAAAGCACTGATTCCTCACCTTCTTGCGAAGCTTCTGGATGCGATTGATCACTTCCCGGGCAACTCCTTCATCCACCATGGACTGGTCTGGGGTCACATCCAGCAGCACCAACACCTGAGCAAACGCACAGAACACCGATGAACAGGTGCCAAACTGGAAGCAAGGTGGAAGTAACACACTCAGGAGCTCAGGATGCTTTTAGGGAGCTCCTCACGTACAGTATATGGTGGAGAGAATATTGAACAGCTCCAGGATTCACACGCTCCTGGAACATGCGGAACTACCTGAACTAACAAACCCAAGCCAGCTTTCACCTCACTGTTTTCCTGCTGCTTCCAGAGGAACTCTTCCTTTAATCAAAAAAAGAAAGAGAGGAAATAACCAGTAAAATACCTGAGCATCGGAGTGTGCCTCGAACTGGGCGGATCCCTCTGTCATCTGATACATGAGACGGAGATCTTCCCCATGGAGTTCGTGTCCTTCCACAACAATGCTGCCTGCAGGGTTGGCAGACGGAGAGCATCTCTCACCATCCAAGTAAAAACTCCAGTTTTAAATTCAGAAAGCTTTAACCAAGTATCAGACTTCAAACACGTGCAATGCATATATTGGCAATGCAGTCAAACTGCAGTTAAGCACTAGTAAGCAGCACTGAATTATCCCACATTCCCATTTTTCACACAGGCACTTCTCCAGGCAGCAGAGCTCACTAAAACACAGGCACTTCAGCAACTGTTTGTGTGGAACCATCTGAATGGTATAAAACTTAAAAATAACCTGTATACTCCACCAACTTCAAATTTCCATTTAAGCAGTTCACTAAACAGATATAGCTGCAAAATTCACACCCACTTGTAACTCTGGAACTGAAGGAATGCTTTTAGAATAAAAGCTACTGCATAAATACTCAGTTCCAATCTGATTCAGTCTCACAGAAAGCTTATTCTCTGCTTCACCTTGGCCTCACAGTAGCACTTTAAAATCACAGAACATCCTGAGTGGGAAGGGACCCACAGGGATCACTGGGTCCAACTCTTGCACAGACACCCCAACAATCCCACCCTGGGCATCCCTGGCAGCGCTGTCCAAACGCCCCTGGAGCTCTGGCAGCCTCGGGGCCGTGCCCATTCCCTGGGGAGCCTGGGCAGTGCCCAGCACCCTCTGGGGGAAGAACTTTTTCCTAATATCTACCCTAAACCTCCTCTGACAGGAAGAATCAGTTTAATAGGAGAACAGCAGATCAGTGTCCATGCCCATTTCTAACCTACTGTCAGAAAAATAATGGAAATAAAAAACCCAAATTTTCTCCTCGTAACATTGGAATAGGGATAATAAGAGGGAAGCAGGCCTTAAGCTCCCCTAAGCCCACAGAAGGATACCCTGCCATCCTTGAGGGGTTTGTCCCACTACAGACCTGTCTCCTGGAATCTCTCCAGCTGCTCGCTGCTCAGCTCCTTGATGGCAGCCATGACGGGCTTGAAGGCGCCCTTGAGGCGCCGGCCCAGCACGGTGTGCTCGGGCTCGGCCCGCAGCCGCACCCCGTACTTCCCTTTGTCCGCGGACAGCGTCACCGCGCGCACGTTCAGCTCCTGCAGGGACACACACACGGGACACGGGCTGAGCAACACCCGGGGCACGCAGCAGGGCCACAGTGGCAAGGTGCCGGTTTCGGACGGGGTCGTCTCTACGGACCAAGCCATTGGCCAGCACTGGGAGAGCAAACGAACCCAACCCTGAACCCAACTGCAGGAGCAGATCCCGTTCTCTCCCTCAGCCTCCAGGCAGCAGGTCTCTGTCATTAACAGGCAGCTCTCACCTCAAATCAGCCCCCAACCCAACAGCCCTTTTTATTTCCCCCTCACAACTGCCTGAAGAGCTCAGCCCATTCCCGCTGTGTGCAGTGGCTGGAGCCAATGGCCTGGCAGAGCTCTGGAGGGAAAATTCTGCTGCAACAGTCCTTTCAGAACACATCGAGCCAGGAAACCATAACCAACCATTTTATGGTTGAGGTTGTACAAAATGGCCTCATTTTGTCTCCTTCCTTACCTGCTCATTCCAGCTCCTCACTGCACAGAAAACCACCCTGCCCAGAAAAGCTTCTGGCTGTGCCTTGCGGCCAAAACAGCTCCATAAAACCTGCATGGACTTCAGGAGGGGCCCCAGACACTGCAGGAACGTGCGTGCCCATTTTTCTGAGTTACACCTGCAGTTTTTGTCCCCATATCTGAAGGGAACATAGTGGTGCTGTGGGAAGTTTTATACAACAACTGATTGAGAGGACAACGTTGTTTTCATATGAGGAAAGACCGAGGCTGGAACTCTTTGGAGAGAAGAAAGCTGAAGGGGTTGGAAAACGTGAGGCACAGACCTGCACGTACATTTCACTGTCATCCAGCAGGCTCTGGCTGCCAGGCTGCCCAGTACTTGAAGCATTTGGTGTTTAATGCCCACTGGATGGTGGTTACAGCTCCCATCACCATCCTACAGCATCACCAGGTACACTTGGCAAACAAGCTGCTCCAAGGCACTTAGGAAGCAGAAGTAAATGGCAGCATCAGCATGACACGACTAGCAAGTAGCCAAACATTTGGATGGAGAAATAATGCTTAAATACAACCTCTGAGCTGCAGCCTAATTCCCTAGGAAGTCCTACTGACATGAGGAGCCAAGAACACAACTGAATCTAATTTTATTTAATACATCTTTTAGGAAATCTAATGAAAATTATGCACTTCAGAAATTCAGTTTCAATGGGGTGCTGCTGGAAATGAGCCCATGAGTTGTAAATGACAACCTCATGGGGGAAAAGAAATAATAATCCAAAAAATAGCACAAATTGAAAGATGACTTTGGGCCTGATTAGATAAATCACAGAGAAGCCAACTCCATCAGGACAAGTTTTCTAAACTAATTAGATTAGGAAATCACTCTTTTGTACACATTATCCATTCAAAAACCCAGAATAAGTCTTAGAAAAACAAGCAAATCTGTATCTTAGGTCTGTTTATATCAGTCTCAGTGCTTTGACTTAGGATGGTTCTTCATTTTGTCTTCCTAATTACTCAAAAATAGCTCCTTATCAAGTCTCATGTGGACACGCTGAGGCAGCCAGCCCTTCCCATGACC
Source organism: Cnemophilus loriae (assembly GCA_013397755.1). Taxonomy (NCBI): domain Eukaryota; kingdom Metazoa; phylum Chordata; class Aves; order Passeriformes; family Corvidae; genus Cnemophilus; species Cnemophilus loriae. The sequence goes on along the minus strand of VZTF01002608.1, from coordinate 106,411 downwards.
AGCTGGAAGAGCTGTGCATAGAATGCCTGAACATACAAGAGCCTTTTGCTGGTGCCATGTGCCCCAACTATGCCCAGTTCTCAGAACAAAGACAGAGAAATGTCAGAAATGCTCTGTTTCAGCTGGGCTGGGCTCTCTGAGCAGGCAGCCTAAAAAGGAAAATAAGTACTCATCATGTAATAGATGAGTACTAAGAAATGGAACACTGAAGGGCCCCCCAGCCACAGCTTCTGTGTCAGATAATTCAGCCTCGTCACAGGCTCAGTCACAGGGTTTGATGGAGAAGTCAATTTTCTCTGTTTTACAGCAGCCCTACACTGGGCTGGGGGTTGGAGGGATTACAAAGCTTGGATAGAAACAAGATTCTGACTCTGCACAGAGTCAAGTTTACTCAGAGAAAACCTTTCCCTGGAAGCAGCTGGGAAAAGAAGTCCTGACCCAGGCTTGTAAAAGGCCTCAAATAGAAATGAATAAAATGCAACTGTGTCCAGTTGCAAAAAGCCTTCTGGGTTTATTTCATTTTGTGAGCTTGGCTATTTTTGCACGACAAATCTATAATCTGGAGAGTTCTAATATTAAAATCTATTTATTTAAATGACTTGCTGTGTTCTGAAGATGAGAGAGGAGCACTGCAGATCAAAGACTACAGCTCCTTCTGCAAAAGCGATGAATGAAATTTCTGAAGAATTGACAAGTATATTTTTCCAATTCTTTTGTCAGCAACCACGCGAAATTAAATGGTGTAATTCTCCTTACCCATTACCTCTGGCATCTGCAAATTTACTCCTGGCAATCACTGAAGGTTCTAAAGCTCTGAATAGGCAGGAGGTTGATGAACAAAGCTGCAAATGCAGCCCAAGCAATGCTGCCCAGCCTGCCTGTAATCACTGACCTCTTTAGCTCTGCACCATCCAGTAAACAACAGGATTGATTGCCATGCAGTACAATAAAACACACACTAAGCTCCAGCAGCAGCTTGTTGAATTTTAAGACACATAATAAACCCAGGACAATAGACAGTACTTTGTGTTCGTGCTTCCACAAAGGCATCTGAGTTGGTTGTAACTCATCTCTCCAGAAGAGACTTTTGTCTGCAGTAGCAAAGGAATACAAACCAAAACATACTAACGTACAATCCAATTATGTAATAATTTACAAATTGTTAGCTTCTTTAGTTACCTTTCATTAGCTGTAGAAGCTGACAACAAAATTTTGGCAACTACCCTTTTGGAAGTAATTTGAGGAAGCAAACGTCATCTCCCTTAAAACTGGACTCTCTAGAATCTACAAATCCATTTTTCAGACCCGAAAAATGGGATGGACATTAGCTATCACAAAATTCTGCTGTTGAAGAGACCCAGATATTGAAATGATTATAATTAATAATAACAGCAATTCTGAAGCAAGGGATCATAACTGCCAAGTCTAAGAGCAATAATCAATAAGTTAACCTGACAGAAAACCTTTACAGCCCCACTTGCAAATCAATTACGATTTTTTAATTAAAATTCCTCTAGTGAACAATTCTTAAGCATTTAACTCCCACAGTAACTAAAAGCAAGCAGCACACAGCACTGATGTAGAGGTCCTGTGCACTGAGCTGTGACTTCCTGAGCCAGTGCTTCTTCCCCCAGCAGAATTTTTAGAGACTTTCCATAGGTGTGTATTTACGCTTGGGGAAAGCTGGTGTTGCTGGAATTATACATAACACAAGTTTCAGAGCTTCCTCTGCTTCATCTCCTGAACCCCCTGACTGACACGGCTGCCCTCACCCAGACAAGTGAGGTGAGCTGATCCTCCTTGGGAAGATGCACATTTTTGTTCTCTTTGCCAAGGTAAAGCAGCTGACCTTGACAACGGCAACTTCAACTACAACACGGTGGCACATTTTTAATCACATGAGCAGATCTGCTGTTACAGCCTCACTGAAGGGAAGAAAGAATCCTTAACCTGCCCAGAACAAGCACAGGATAAGGGCCACACCATTTCTGCACAAGGGAAAAGCCCCTCAGAACCTGTACTGCCAGTGCTTAGCGGGAACAGAACAAAGATTTTGTGTCACTGATCCTTGAAGATGGGTTTCAGAGCATGCAAACTGGTCAGATTCTTAACAGCCTCTCACTCCAATGTGGTCAGTTTTCAGGATTAAGTATTTCTCAACACTAAACTGACTTTGGCACTTCACCCACTGGTATCTCCTTTCGTTACAGCTCTCCTGGAAATCCATTTTACCTGCGAGTTGTTAATACGGTCAACAGGCAAGGTTGTTCAGGTAACCAACAGACACAATCCCCTTAAACATCATGTTCTTACCTCGAGTACGTACTTCTCTAAAGACCTGATGTTTTCCAGAGCCTCTGGATCCTGGTGGATAACTACTACTTCTTTCAAAGGATACTAGGGAAAAAAAAACCAAGAAGAAACTTAACTATTCAGTTTCCCCAGGTTTATCCTGAAGTTACAAAGCTGTTACACATTCCCAAGGTATGACAGGAGATGTGAGGGGTTCTAACCTTGACTGGGATGGTTTTTCTGTCTCTGATCACTCGTCCCAGCTCAATCACAGACTGCAAACAAGAAACGGCACTTTCAATTTTTTTGTCGATGAGATCCTCCCTGGATTAGAAAGGAAACATTATAATTGCTTCATTTTCACCACATCTCTTCAAGCAGATTGAAAACATTTTACCCCCTTCTCTGACATTTCCTGCAACAGACTCAATTATGCCCCGGTTTGGGGCAATTTGAAAAATGAACAACCAGGCTTTTCTTCTCTCTTTGTGGAGAAGATGAGGAGGAAATAACTTGCTGAAAACAAATAGCAGAGCTATTTTTACATCTTTTGTTAGCACCTCTCACAAGGTGCAGAGGATTGAGTCATACACAACCTATTCTAGTAATAGCCAATAAAAAGTACAATTTACATTAGTAACATCAGAACAAGATGCAGAAAGATATTATAAATAGGGTACTTATAACAACAATTAATTTCCTGCAACAAAAATTCACTGGATCTCAATTTATCATCTTTTCCAGAAATTGCAGATATTTGAGCTTGATGTTTTAGAGTTTTATCGTCTTTCCTAGTTCAATAATTTTAACACTCTTCCATTCTGAGGCAAGGCAGGGTTAGGGGTTTTTTCATCTTTGGGGGTGGGGAGAGGAGTGGGATTGAATTTTTTAGCTTTTTTTTTTTCTTTTTTTTTGAGTGAGCTGACATTTACATCTCGTTTCAAATGTACAAGCAGTCAAATGTTCTGAAAATGTGTTTTTGCTGATTTGTTGAGTAGCTGTAGCAATTGGGCAGCTCCTTTAAAACCACTCAGGTATCAAAGCAAGAGCAGAGGTATTGGTTAAAAAGACAAATATGAATAAAATTAAATGTACACAGATACTTGCTGTAATTTAAGGAGCAAAGTACTGGGATGAAAACCACAACTCCAGTAAGGACTGGCCAGAAAAACAGAGCTGGTAAAGGAAAACTTTCAACTGAAATATCCCCATCTGCAGCATTAGGGCTCTGAGAAGGTACAACCTCTTTTGAAGCTTTTGTTCTTCCAAAAACCAGTGCCTCAGGATGATCTTCCAACAGCTTGGAAACGTGGAAATCACAAGATGGAATATTTTGCTCCCAGAAAGCTTCATCCAGGATTAAGTGGCAGTATTTCTTGCCACCACTGAACAACATTGCAGAGCCACAACATGAGAGTATTTTTCACAGACTGAATGCAAATCCACAAAATTTAATGCAACCCATCTGTTCAGACACTGAGCAACCAAGCACAGCCTCGGTGGGGTTTTATCACAGGTGTTGAGTCAAGCTCAGCTGTGAAAGTGGCCAAGTCCCTCAGCTTTATCTGCACTCACCTTACTGGTAAAGTGGTATTTTCTGTAACTGCATCCAAAAATCTCTCTTCCTATTAATTGACAATATTGTCCTTTTGATGTATGAGAAAACTTTCAAAGTAAATGCAATGATGTGCTTTGCAACTCTAGGTGAAACGCAAACTTCAGCAATACTCTGGATTTGAAAAGGTGTTCTTTTATGGGACAAGGGAACAACTGATACACAATAAATTCTACAAACTAGTAACAGACAAAAACCCAGACAAAATGCAATACAGAGGAAAGTGGTGCAAGCCTCAGATACATCCCACATTTGCATGACGCAGCAGCAAGTCAGCACTAACTGCAGTGAAGAGTGACTAAGCCACTTTTAAATGCTAAGCCCATGCCTGAACTGAGTCCCTGCAAACAGCTCCCCCATCCTTCCCTGACTCCCTTCTGCAGGAGCCCAAAGCTATTCCTGGCAGCTCCCTGATGAGGGTGGCATTCCTTGATTACATATTCTTCACAGCACTTGCCCAGGGAACAGAAAATCAGCGCCATCATTATGTCAATCTCCAGCTCCCTGTTGCAGCAACTCTCACTATCAAAGCTCTCACAAAGACCATGCACCCTCCTCAAAGCATGCAGCAGCCATAAAAAGACACACTGTTAGAGAAGGTTTAAATTTTTAAACTGTGAAGTGTCAAGGTCACGTCCCCTCTCCTTGAGGGTTTTCACACTGAGCTGCAACGCCGAAGGAAAAGTTTGTCTCTTATTTTCAGGGACCCAGAGCAGACAGTGCTGCAGGAACTAAATGCAGAAACTAACTTAATCCACTGCAATACCAGTGATCTCTCTGATCCTTTAGGGCCTTTCACAGTTAGGCACTACAGCTTTGAGTCAAGACACAGTCTGAGGAGTAAAAAAGGGATATTCCTGCGCACCGTAAGAAAATACTGCAGTTTGGGAACATGCATTCCTCCTAATTGCTTTCCTTCCTATCTCCCCAGTCCTTTATGCTAACACAAATCTACTGCCTAAATATGAAGGGAAAAGAAAATTCCCAGCTAAAGCTGAGGGTGGAGTGTGAAGTGTACTGCAAGTGAAATATTCTCCTACAGCAAAGAAACTAAAATTGATCACAGCTTAATTAAAATATAAATATTTTTTGCTTATAGGAAAGAATGTGTTCACTAGCATCCTAAAGCTTTTTCAGAGACAAAGGAATATTTACATTATTAAAGCAGTTTGGTTTCTTGTTATGAAGTTTTAAACACAAGTGAGGGAGCACTGTTCTGTGAAATAAAAAAAACAAAAAAACCAAAAAAAACCAAAAAAAAACCAACAACAACAACAACAAAAAACATCCAAACCCCAAAAATGAACAAAATGCCCCAACAAACAACCAACCCCCCATTTTGCCACCTAAGAGCTGCCTCTTACCTGACTTGGGGGAGCATGAGGTAGTGGATGCTCTCAGTGTTCTTTTCCTGGACCGAGGCTGGATCAATGAGCGTTTTCAGATTCTGGTACATCAGCTCAGTGATAAATGGAGTATATGGTGCCTGTAACATTGCATTCAATCACCAGCTTTCCTTTATTGCTTGTACATTATGAATCAGTAATACCATGAATTACATAAGGACAGTTCAGCAGAAACAATGCTTACACAGTGTCTGCAACTGGGGTGTTACTCAAAATGCAGACTGAAATAAATCATGGAATTCATACTACTTCTTTACCTCCTTCCTGATATTTAAATGTTGTTTTTGGGCATCAGGCAAGAAATTCTAATGTGTCCTTATCAATCAGATGATACAGGCCTTCTTTTTACTACCATGGGGCAGATAAGCAAATAAAAGGGAAAGCTGGAAAATGAAATGTGCTACACAAAGATGCTTTTACATTAACTGCTTTAAAGTGTTATTGAGAGTAGGGTGTAATTCCCTTACCATGAGTCTGCACATGGAGAACAAGACACTAAACAAAGTTTCCAAGGCCATAATGCAGTCCTCAGTCCCATTCTCACCCTAAATGAAGAATTCACCAAGAAAAAAAAGTGATTTTAGGATCAGGAAGTGCACTTCAATAGGCTTCAAAAGTTTCCTGTGTTAATGCAATACACTTGTTTTCCAAACTGTATTAACTTTGGTCGATTCCACTGAGCAAGCCCAACAGAATTATTGGGTATTTTGGTTGGTTTTTCTCACAAAGCAGAGACGAGAGAAAACAGTTGACTTTCGTGCCACTCTCAGGCACAAAGTGACAGCATTTAAAGCCAAGATCTTGTGTGGAGCTGCCATGAATGCCATTGCCAGGGGGTGCCAGGAGTGCCGCAGCTGATCCCTACCTTGAGCCTCCTGCGGTTCATTCTGACGTACCAGTTGGTCAGAACATCCACAAACTTCACCAGCCGAGGCACCACCGTGTACAGCCTGTAAGCTGCAAGGGAAAATGGTTCCTGCAGGTCAAATCTGCCCTCTGCGAGCTCCTCACTTAGAAACCACATCCTCATTTACAGTCCTGGTGTCAGACACAGCAGAAAGCTCCAAAAAGTGACTAAAATATTGATCACGTTACAACTGTATTTTGAATATGCACAGCAGCATTCTCGTCCTCAAGACAAACACATTTCCCCCTCCCAAATTGCTTCCCTAATCCCACACAAACAGACATTATGGGAGCCTTATGCTTTTATCTGACTGGTAAAGAGGATAGTGGATAAGAGACTATTAATGGCAGGGGATTGGGCAAATCCTCCATTTGCACATGCTGCAAACGCAGCCAAGGCGCTGCAAGTTGAACAGAAATTATTGCAGAACCAGAACATAAAATTTTCTTAATTACTGCCAACGCTTCCTCCTTTTGCTAAGCAGATTTAAAATGAGACACCTACTTCAACCAAGTCTCCCCGAATTAATTACAGTTTTTCACTATTTTTCTAAGTAACAGGGTAAGCTAAAATGTGAAGTAGAAGCAAGGCTGATGAGGTAAGAGATAAACAGGGCTGTATTTTCAGGTTCTGTGTAACTGAAATCATGGAAAGCTGCCAGCACCAAGGTCATCACCAGCATCACTACAAAACAGGGAAACAAATTTCAGCTGTTCCTGAGAAAACTGGGGGGGCAGGGGAGGATGGACCTTACATAGGAGTCAATTTTCTAAGGAAAAACTTGTCTTTAACTTCTCTAAAAGCCAAGAGCTTCTTGAGCTCCATTCCGAATCAGTTTCGTTAATCAAGCAGCTACTGAGTAAAATGGATGTTGGCTTTAAAAGCTCCACCAAACTTTTCACTGTGTTTTGTAAAATACAAGTGTTTTTAAAGGCAGAGAACTGGGATTTAAACCTAAAAAGGAAATGCCAAGAAGATTCACACCATGGTGGGGAAGACACTATTTATGGGGGAATTTTTATTCCTAAAAAATCCTAACCTTTCCTCTAGCCATTCATTATTTAGTTAGGAGACCAGTTATAAACAAATTTTAAAATAATCAAAAATCCCACCCTTCAGGGACAGTGTAGCTTTAACAAGAAATACAATATTAGCCTGGAAAAATGCATTTCTCTTCTCAATAGCTGTAACCAAATTGTGAAATCTGGTTTTTTGTGACTCAGTAAAAAGTCAGGGACATACATGGAGACACTATACACTTCTTTTTATTTCAGTCATCAGGAGAAAAGATGTTTTACTAAAATAAGTATTGGGCACTTTAGTAGAAAATAAAGTCCTAATAAGGCTTATTGATTTTTAATACAGAATTTTAACACCCCTGAAAGACATCAGGGTTTCAACACATGTAACTTGTGCCGTTTTCCATGAATATTGGGAACGGGGCTGGACATCCTCCAGCTGCACACATTCCTGGAAGGCAAAGCTCTCCCCATGCAGGAGCAGCAGAGGGCTGTTCCCCCTCTCTGGAGTTTTTCCAGGCTCTCTCAAGCACCCCAGAGTTGGAGGGGGCACAGGCTCAGCCCCCTCCTCGCCCCTGAGCCCATTCAGGTGAGGTCAATCCCACACTGACCCCACTTGGGCTGACACTGCCACCTCTCCAAGTGCCAGGAGAAACTGGGGCAGAATTAACATAAGTTGGACTTAATGGAAACATTTTTCCAGAGGCAGGAGATCAGTGTACAATTCAGCTCTGCTCTAAAAGACACTGGATGAAATGGAAGAAGCAGAGCCCAGCTGCAGCATTTCCCTGGTCAGTGGGGTCTCCTCAGCACTGCCACTTTCAAACTTGTCTGTTCTTACACCCCATCACCTCCAGCTGCAGGAATTTATATTTTTATTCATCTCCTTTATCGAGCATTTGACAGTATCAGTCACCATTATAATCTTCCCTTGTCTCGTCCTGACATTTTTCCTACTTGAAGTGATACGAAGTAGAAAATCTTAAAAAAAAAAAAATCCCAAAATAGGTTTGTAAAAGAGATTAGAGTATCATGTCACAGTACACAAATTCGCTGCATCTCATTAAGATCTGCCTGACTGAATCCAGAGTTTACGCAGAAAAATAAATTGAAAAATTCTGTTTATTAATCCCCTCCAAATGAGACTGCCACTCATTTGATGAGCACATGATGTTATCTTCATCTAACACAAGACAACAGCATTTCGTACCAACACTACTGCCTTGGAAGTCTTGACACTGTCATTTTCCAACAGGAACTCTTTTTTCCTGCTTGGAAGGATCTTCTTACTTTGTAAAGATGGTCACTGACACATCCCTTTTTGTCAGCTTCATCTTGTTCTCAGAAATCCAGAGCAGATAATTCAAGTTTCTACCCCAATATTCACCTTCCTACAAATATTTGTTTAAACCATGCACTGATCCAAGATTCCAGGTTCACAAACTCACAAACGAATTTTCTGCTGTCCCTCAGAGTGTTTTCCTCTTTACATGCAGCACATAAACTTGCCCAGGCTCTGCTTATTTCTGCTTGGCAACACATGAAACTCAACACAAGCCACCATCAAATTTCAAGGATAACAACTTGCAGGCAGAAGACACATTTTCATCACTGAGAGCCAGCTTTTATCATATCACTAGGTTGGGTAGCTTGAGGATTCTTTCTTCCTTTAAAATGAAATGTTCTTAGATGAGCTCACATGAATTCTGCTCGTACCCAAAGACCTGATTCATCGACCACAGCAGGATAAACTCGCTGTGCTGGTCTCGGTGAGAGCAACCATCACATCAGTCAGAGGGGGGAAAGCAAGAGATGAGCACAGTGCAGGATGGTCCTGTGTCCCCATGAACTCACATCTGGCATTTAGCTCTTTCCTTATTTTCTGTTATCCCACTTAACACCTTCCTTCCCAAGCCCAAGGCTGCTAAAAATTTTTCTGAGGGCAACCTAGGATCACCAGCACGAGGGGGGTTATTTGTTTATTCATGAACAGCAATGGCAACGGCCAAAGCCACCTTCTTTCCAAGATCTGGGGTTCCAGTGCCCTCAAAGGCACCAAAACCTCTTCAAATCCCACCGTGACTTTATCTGCAAGTTTATCAACTACTTCAGGGGGTTCCTGCAGCATCTCCTCTTTGCAATTGTGTGTCCCAATGTAGTGTGAGCATCAAGAGGTATGGGATGAAGACAAAGACAACAAGCAGGAAGAAAAACCTGGAGAATTCCTTCTTACAGCTATCCTAATACCATCCACCCTGCTGCACACACTCCCACAGCATGATTCCAAAGAAACTCTCTCCATGGAACTATACCAGGGAAAAATTTATTGCCAGTGCTCATGTACCTCTCCAAATTATTTTATTCAGCTGACTTGAGCACTGCCCATTTTATCCCTTTTTTAACAGCTTCTCCAAATTCTATTTGGCTTCCTTTTCACTGCTGTCTTTCAGTGACTATTATAATATTATTAATTGCTCCAAGCACTGCAGCAGACGTTGTTACAGCAACAAGCTCCATCACTCAGCTCACAGGATTAGCTGTGACAAAAAAAGCCTCATCACTTTTTGAAATCTCATGAACAAGCATAGCAAAATCTGACTTAACACCCATGAAAGAAGCATTCCATGGATTATGGTAGCTGGTTAAAGACTTCCTTCCTTTTATCAAAGTCTTCCATGGAATTTGGGAATCTCTCTATGGAAAGGCAAGTTCTGCAATCAGACATGAAACACCCCCAGACCCCCTGAGCAAAAATGCATACCTGCCATTTCAGCTTTGAAGAACTGGATGAGGGACTGGGTGAAAGAAAGAATCCATTTATCCATGATGTTATTGCTCTCCTTAACTGTGTTCTCATTGTAAAGGAATTCTCTTCCCTCATCCTATCACAAAAACACAAAGCACATTTCCAAGTCATCAAGGTATATCATCAAACCTCTATATCCAATTACCTGTCACCCACCACTATTTTGGCATCTTCCCTGAGTTACACTGGTTTCCTACCAGCAAACATTAAATTCCAGACACAGGTATGTAAGAGAAGGAGCTATGGAAAACCTGCCTCCCACTGCTGCCTCACCACAACCTTTAACTGCAAAGGAGGCCTGTGATTTGGGCGTGTTAAAGCAGATAAAAAGCACTGCCAGCCCTTTCCCTGTGTGCAGGGTGAGCCCCAGCCTCCAGACACAGGGTAGGATCCTTGAATTTACACAACTCCTTCATCCAGGAGGATCTGAGGCATTTCTAAGGAATTTACTACGCAGATGGATTCTATCTGGGGAGCAGGCCTAGAAACGAGACCGTTACTTTTTTAAGAACATGCGACAATTTCAACAGATTAAAACACGGATGAATGTAGCAACCTGAAAAAACAGGTGGAATTTTTAGCATCCAGCACGCACACAGTGCCTTTCTGCTGCTTTCCAGAGCACTGATGTTTGCAGCCATGTGAGAAATGCCATCATTTTGCAGGTTCTGCAGGGCCTTGCAAGCAATACCATGTCTGTGCCTGCTCTGACTCTTTCCCACACTCTTACAACAGGTTAGAAACAGGGTTTGGGTTCTTCTGTCAGATTTACAAACAGTATTTAACAGCTGGTGTTAAAAGCCTTTAGACTTCCTCTTCCCTCAGAGTCCAGATGAAAAAATCTGTTTGGATTATTCAATCCAGAAACTACGGATCCACTTTCACAGTACAAAGGAGATCCATAGGAAAGAAATGCAGGAAGAGGAGCAACCCCAGCGTGAGCTCAGCAGTCATTAACCAACTACAATTAAAGGGGGAATTAAATAAGCATTGAATCATTATTATACCTGATCCAGGACACTGGGATTTTACTTTCTCTCTTGCAGGAAGCAGAACACAATGAAGAAGTTGCTTAAACCTGTGCATGAAATCTAATTTAAGCATTATCACCTCCAATAGCACATTCTTTTGCCTAATATGGTGCATAGGAAGGATTTCACTATGTAGAAAATAAAAATCCATCTGCTGAACTACCAAACCTATCTCCTTAAGCACCTGGATTTCCCACTGGGGTCTTCCATCCCCAGCTGAGCTGACATTGCAAGATTTAATGAGATCACAGCAAAAAGCTGTAAAGTTCACTTTAGACAACTCAAAGGTCACACAGGATAAACAAGTCTATTTTGGGGGTAACATGTAAGTTCGTCTGATGAATGCTGTCTAGGGATCTTAAAAAAAAAAAGACTTGTTAAATACTAGGATCTGGAGTTAGCAAACTTTCTTCCCCAAAGAGGTTGCTAAAACAGACAAACCCAATTGTTTAAGTCAGCTGTTTACTGTACTGATTTCTGAAGTCAGCTGCCTTTATTGATTCAAATGACAGCTCTCCACAGTGACCAGGCTGCCACTGCAACTGCACGTGAAGTACAAGGTTTGGACTTTACATTTAGCTCCACTCTCCATTAAAGTCTGCACTAACCTGCTGTCATTAATTTCAGCTGAAAGATTAAAATTGGTTTCAATAGAAACGATACAATATACACATCAAATCTTCAATTTTAATGAAAAATTACTATAAGAAGGAAATTTTAATCTTGCTTTCACACTGAAAGTGTAGAAACTCCTGTCACTCATCCAGCATTTTTAGTAGACTTCAAATGTAATCTACAAGTCTAAAGCATTATTGCTTTTGTGATTTGCCTTTCTTTCCATTCCATTTCTGAATCTTTTTTCTAAGTTGCATTTAAATGTAACTTTTACAAAAATTACTGTCATGTTACAGAAGACAATCTTCTTGCTGTGGCTAATGTATTCAGAACTGAGTATTCCCAAGTTAAGCATTTTAATGTAGATTCATAATTAAAGTTCCAGTAAATGAGTTAGCTCAAGAAACTGTCACAGCAGCCACTACTGAAAATAACTTTTCCTGAGTGATTTGCAATTCTGCTCGAGTTCAAATTGGGTGGTGCTGAGCACTGCTTTCTGTGCAGAGGAACTTGCAGCCCAAGTTACAGATCCTCCTGGGACAGATCCTCCTGGGCTGGAGCTGGGCTGGCCACACCATCCAGAGGAACAGCAAAGAAGAAGTAGCAGCACTAAGGCAGGATGAGTGGGAACTGCTGCCTCCAGCTGCTCTGGAAACACCGACAGGAAAACCCAGGTGTAGCAGGGACATCTCAGCAGGATCCCCCCCAGCACACAGGGGTTTAACTGGTGCTCCCAGGGGGTGAGGAGCAGCAGGTAATTGCTCAGTGTGTCCTGACCTCACAAACACCAGGTCTGGACTTCCTTTTCAACAAGTCTGAATGCAGCAGCAGCATACCACTGATGTGAAATAAAAGAGACTCAACAGCACTCTAATCTGAGAAAGGAGAGCTGTCATGCCTTGGCAGTCCCCCACCTTCCTCTCCTCCTTTCTATATTTAATAAGCTTGGTCAAGAAGAGAAAGATGCAGGTGATTACAGCTTCATAAAGCATGGTACAAACAGCAAATAACAAATTAGGAGCATATATTATATACAACCTGATCTAACTTAGAACAAGGAGGTAAAGATCAGATGACCTCCAGAGTCCAGACCTCCCTTCCAACCTGAATTTCCCTACAATGCTGATTCCCTTGAACCCTGAAGAAGCAGAAAATCCCTTGCACTCAGCCCCTTCCCAGATCTGTACCTTGTGCTGCAGGATCTGAACGTTCTGCACCAGGAAGCGATAGGCGTTGTACCAGGGCAGGAACACATCCTTCAGGATATCCCTCACTCCCTCCTCCTTAAACCTCAGGTTTTCTGCTCTTACCACGGGAGAATTGATCAGGTACAACCTGCAAAATAAGAGCACAACACTTCAAAGCTTAAAACTGCACGTACTGATAGGGTTTCACACTAAAAACTCCAAAGATGACTGTACTGTAGGCAAGTAACAAACTGAACATAAAACCATCTACAGGAGTTTTTCTAAGATGCTGCATATACAATTTGACTTTAAATTTTCTTCTTTACTCTAGAAGTTAACTGAAGTGCTAACACATGCTCAGATGCCATCACAGTACAAAACAAGCAGAGGCTGCACGGAATTGGCGTTCATCTTTAGGATGGCACCTATTGTTTTTGCAATATTTTGAATTCCTCAACCCCAACCCAGTATCTCTCTACTCAGTCTAGTTCATTTCCTCAATTATGAAAAGCTTTGACAGAACTCAGGAGCAAAACAAAACAGGCAAATCCAAGGAAAAGTGCAGAAATTAACACTTCCAAGAAAGACAGCCCCTAAAGGGGCCACAGGATGTGCCTCAGCTCCAGAGGCAGCCCTGAGGGAGCAAAGCAGAGGATCCAGGTGACACCAGCTACTTATACAAGAGACAGAAATGTCCCTCAGCTTCTCTGCTGTCTCTGACTTCACAAAAAAATCATCATTATGCTTTATCCTACCTTCTTCCCCAAATAAACATTCTGTTTACAGAAATAAAATGGAATCTATCAAGTTAACTCAAAGAGAAGCCAGGCCTTACTCAGGTATCAAAAAAACTTGAATATAAACTCAATTTAGACACACTTCATTTAGTTTTCCAAACATGAAAACCAAACCAAATATTTTTCCGTTTTAAAGATTGTGGCATTTTTCAATCCAAATTTATTAACCCATTTTCTCACATTTTTAAACTTCTAAAACCATGATTCTAAACTAATATAGCTTTACAGGCACTTCCTTTAGGAGGCTTTAAAATCTTAATGGGGTTTGACACAGCACATTCAAGAATATCAGATCATAAATTCTTCAGGAGAGAAGGCTTCTTGCATTAAAACTAATAGATAAAAATAGAGCTGCCAGAATAAACAGACAGTAATGCAGCACAGAAAAGGGCTTTCCAGTAATGGATTAAAAAAAAAAACAAACCATTTTTAAACAGAGATTCATAGAATGGCTTGGGTGGGAATGGACCCCAAAGATCACCCAAATGATCTTACCTGAATTCAAATTATAAATTTACAGAAATACAGAACAATTAATGGCAATGAACTAGTAAGTCCTTAAATGAAACTAGAATTTAGGTCTAACCTTAAACCACACCTTCCTTCTATCATAATTATTTATGTGCCACATTTTGGTGGTGTTGTAGTATTGTTTTTTGGGGTTTTTTTTGTTTATTCTAATAAAGCAGCTCTACCCTACCATACAATACGTAAATGTTAAAAGAAGAGCAATTTCCTCAATTACTGCAATGCACAAGCACATTTATTCTATGGAAAGAGAAATAAGGCACACAATAAAGGAAGAGTTCCATCAGTTTAGTTACATCCATTCGGTTACCCACTGGGCAGAAAATAAAACCATCCTCAGATCAAGCCAGTGTTATTGAGTTTGCTGAAAAAAATTAAGTAATCTCCTCTTCACCCCTCTGAACCAGCAGCTTGCTGCATTATTTCTTCTGCATTTCAAGACCAGGTTGAGAGGAGGATGTAACTCCTCCCTTCTAACAGCAATCCTTACCCCAGGACAGAGGAAAGCAAAGGCCTGCAAATACCACGACCTGCAAATTCTTTCTGACATAGCTCAGCTTGGACAAGTCTCCAGCCCAGGTTTCAGCAATATTGAAATGTAACTGGTTTGGCCCTTCTTACAGATTTCACTCAGGATTCAAATTTCATGAAGTCTCAAGTTGGGTTGTTAAATTTACTGTGCTGTTATTTCTGCTGTTTGCCCTTTCTACTCAATTCCATTTTCATTTCACCAACTTACATCTATATTTTCCGCTGATCTATTTATCAAGTTACTGCTGAGAATACTTCAAAGCTGGAGTTAGAACATACATATATATTTGTGTACTGCAAAAGCTAAAGTAACTCTGCAGGGAAACAGTGCCAAGGAAAAAACCTCAGTTGTAGCTTTTGCTATAAACAGAGAACATCAAGAGCCTCAGAAAAAGCAGAGAACTGAATTGCAGAGCTCCTTCCAGAAATGAGCCCAGGCTGCAATGCTTTTTACTCTCTGTGTGGGTGTAGGTATAAATAAATGTGACATTAAAGAATGAGTACACTGGCAGAAAAATGAATTAGCTTCTTAGAAATTAAAAAAAAAAAGAAAAAACAAAAAACCACCACATGAATAATGGAAGTGTAACTTCTGGTGTTTGAGATTTTTTTGGTTTGTTTATAAAAAAGGCAGGGATTTTTTTCAACAGAAACATCACCTGTGATTTAAAAATCTCCAGTATGAGTAACTCCAACCCTTCTCACTCATTATTGCAGCTACCAACTCACTGCTACCCTGCTAACACACCTTGTTTATTTGTAAAGAGCAACCTTGATTAAATTTAAGAACACCCAACACGTGCTAGGTCTTTTAAATGCTAAAGCTTGAAACAATTAGCACTTCATATTGATTTTTTAAAATTATCTAGAAGCAACAACCATCTTCCCCAAATAAACATTCAGCTTTCATTGAGCCCATCAGTTCTGTGTGTAGCTGTAACACGCACAGTGTGTGATGCCTGAAAGGTTTTTTATTTACACAAGAGTTACAGGGCTCTAGAGAAATGCCCAAGTAGTGCATTCCTGCAGTTATTAAAATGTCTTTTATGTACCTTTACCTCAAGGTACCACTTGATGCATGTGGTCAGTGCACCAAGCCAGAGGACCAAGCAACTGTGTAATTACTTTACATGTTCCTGTAATTTTAATGAACCACTTGAACTGTGTTTAATCTCTGTTTGACCAGGACAATCTATCTACACACATTAGGCTGCTCTACTTCTGCTCTGCTGGTGCCACTACTAGGTGCAAATTACATACTTAAATCAACAAAAACAAAGCACTTTCTCTCTAGAAAACATTCAGTGCAAACAGCAAATGTTTTGTGCTTTATGCAGAGACCCTTCTCCAAGCCAATGATTTAAAAGTGACCTTGTAGTACTGTTATCAAATATTTTATTCAAATTTTCACTGGCTCAACTCAGACTATCAGTGCTGGAGGAAGCACATCCCTTGGGTCTGAGGGAGGTAAAACAAGTCCAGGCACTGCATCCATCACCAGTTCTTTGGAGTCATCCACTCTTTGCAGCTACTTCTGTCACAGTGGTCTAGAAGCTTCTACAATTAACTTTCTTCCTGCTGCTGATTGCCAAAGCCCCACAAGCAGCCTCTTGGTGTGGATCTGCCATGAGCAGGGAGCCAACACATCCCACTGAACATCCACCAAAGAAATCCCACCTGAGTGCATCAGCTCCGTAACTGTTCACGATGTGCATCGGATCGGGATAGTTCTTCTTCCTTTTGCTCATTTTCTGGCCATCACTAGAAAATACCAGAATGTAGGCATCAATTCCCAGAGCTCTTGTAAAACATGCATAAAGAAAAAAAGCCCTTCAAATCCAGCTCAATTTTTCTGTCCTAGTATGCTCCTGACACAGACATAATTATATATATCTATATATTAGCACATTGTTTCTGTAGGACTGTTGAACCTACAAAAACAATTGAAAAAAACCAAAACCCAACCCAAGAGGCTCCCAAGTCACAAATCTTAGCAGGAAATCTGTCCTTCCTACCAAAGCTGAGGGAAGATGCACTTGTTTTAAATCAATCCCTCCAGCCCACCAGCAAAGCTTCATTCGAAAATAAAGGGAAACAAATATCATTAAATTACATCTAAAGCTACATTTATCATCCCCTTTACTCTGCATAACAGGTATAATTTCTTTCCTACTCTTGTAATTCATTTTCTCTCTCAAGGCAGGACTAATCCTGCTGGAAAAAACCCAGTGCAGCAGACAACTGGGATGTGTGAGCCTCTCACTCTCCGGTGCCTCTTATCTCCTGCAGCACTGATATCACCCTGGCAAGCCTTAACAGCTCCAAAGCCCATTTCACATTCCATTTACAATTTGCAGGACTTATCTGAAACATTCTTTGACTAAAAACCTGCTCAGGAAGGAGCTGATCGACACCAACCTGGCAAGGACAAGGCCATTCACAATGACATTCTTGAAAGGAGGCCTCCCAAAAAGAGCAGTGGACAGCACCAGCAAAGTGTAGAACCTGAAACAAGAGACAACATAAACATGGCTTTATAAATACACCAAGCTAAAGCCTGCATGTCTTCATTACAAAATAAATGTTTCATTACGTTGCTTTCCTCCAGCAAAGATAAATTTTAAGTCTGGAGAACATTCATGTGGCAAAAAGTCAGAAGAGGAGCTTATTGAAAGTAGATCTTCTATTTGGAGCATATCATGCTGTTTGCTCAGCTGGGATCTACTAGTCCAGGAAGGCAGAAAAATTCTAATAGGAAGCATTAGGAAGGTCGTGAGGAAGGAAATTGCAGATTTCCCTCTTTAGTACAAAAAAGGGAATTCTGACCCTGAACAAGTTTTCTGTTTGCTCACTGCAAACCTGTGAGCATGGGATCAGTCAGGATCAAACACAGCACTCAGGACCAGCACACTTGGGGGTGTGTGTGTGTGTGTGTGTGAATTGTGTATTCTTCAGCCTGACAGACAATGGAATATAGTATAAAAGTATAAAAGCAAGTTATCAAAAATTGGAGGAGCCTCCTTCCAATCCTGCCAAAGGTTTGATTGGAAGGAGGTTGTGGTTGCCTGCTTAAATCAGCCACCACTAGGAAATAAGAGAATGTTCCCACAACAAAGGGCAGCAGTGGTTCCTCCCCGTTCTGTTTGATGTGTTTACAACCACTCTGTAAACTGGGACACTCTGGAAATCAGTGCTGGAGCAAGCACAGCTTGCTATTGTTCACAAGGCTGATCTACGATTATATCTGGGAAATTAAGTGGAAGTGCAGGGTGATGTGATAATTTCACACTCAGGAGCCAGAGCCTTCACCAAAGGAGGGAAGTGTGAGCTGCTGGAACTGCACTGTTGGTAATTACTTTTAAGAAAGTAACTGGAGGGTGGGCCACAGCTTTCCTGGCTCAAAACAGGCATCACACTGACAACTGCTTAGCAACCTTCAAAGAGAAGGTGATTATAAAAAAGCTGTAATAAGGCACAGGAGGTTATGTCTCAGAACCACGTATTTGCATGAAGATTTAGTGGAGAAACACTTCAGTAGGGAAAAAAAAAAAATCCATCTGTATGTTCCAAAGTCGTTTTTATCAAAAAGCAGCCTGTAATTGCAAAAGCATTATTCTGACACTTGAGCGTCCTCTGCACAGGTTGCTGTGTGCATTTATTAAGTGACTTCCATGACAACTCTGATGCTTATCACAGACAGGCCCCTAACTCTCAAAATCACCTCAACTCACACTGCAGGATACAAATTCTCTTTATTAAACTGCATTTTAATTTCGTGAATTTTCACCAATACTCCTCCACCTGCACACAAACATTTGCACTCAAAATCCCTGTGCTGATTTTTAACTTTCTTAAGAAAACCCCTAAACACAAATATCTGAGTATTTATTCAGAAAACTGACACCTCAAGCCTACAGGGCTGACAGTTCATTACAAACACAGCAGTTCTTCCTCAGTACTTACTAAAAAGTTCCTCGTGGACAAACTCCCAGCACTTTCTGCAAACCGGTCACAAATTCTCATATTAGAGCACCTGAATTTGCAGCTAAAAAGCAGAAAAGCAGAACCAACTTGGAGAGATTTCAATATTGTTTAGGAATTCCTAATTCCCTGTATTAGGAAAATTGTACAGGCAGACTGTAGGCACTGAAAAAATGCCCCCAAGGATCCTTCACAAATTTTATGTTCAAATTATCAAACCCAAAGAGCCTCAGCATGAGGTGCCTTAGTTGATGACAGCTACAAGACTGTCTTTGAGAACCTGTGATCCACATATTCTGATGGAGCTCTTCTGATTCTTCCTCAGGTTGTGCTTTTAAAATTCACCTCATTCACTCTGAATATTTTAAAGCAGCGCCTTTCTGCACCTTATTTTAGAAATATCTTGTCCACAGACACATTTGTTTCCTGAAAACTTCCTCAATTTTGCTGCTGCTTCACCTTCCATTCACCAAATCTCAGTCTGTTTCTAGATATGTCCTTGCAGATAAATAGCTGTCAGTCAAACAGTAAAAAAGCCATAACAGGGACAGAAATTCACCCCTTCGCTCTACTTTCCACCTAGAAGAAAACAGGGAGGGAATCTTTTCTCCCTTTTTTCTTGAACAGCTGTGGGTAAATTCATGATCCTGTGGTTCATGCCAAAATCCTCCAGCTGTGAATTCCCTGTGGGCCGCCACATTCTGACCATGACCGTAAATCTTGCTGCATTTCCCTGTGCAGAGGCAGAGCCTTTCCTACCACTCTGCCTGGACTGCCAGTCTTGCAACCCAGATACTCTAAGATTTTGTCCTATGGCTTTAACAAATATAATTCAGCTGTTTCTCTATCCATGCAGAAAGTCATCGAAAATATCACCTTCCTGGACAACCACCTTTGTCACATTAATTTTCCCCTTGTCTCCCTGGATTTTTTCTCCTTCTCTCTTCTTCATTTCCTTTTGGAGTGAACCAGAAGCCACCAGACCTGCACTTCCCAGTCCTCACTTCACAGCAGCTGCAGCCTCTGACCTGACACAAAACCAATCCCCATTCTCAATCCTCACACTTCGTACAGGATGTGCCAAATACAAATCACATCCTGTGCTCTCAACACTTCAGAACTCATCTTCTTGTTGTTCTCTTAGACCTCACGTCTTAATTCCTTCTGTCTCTCACATATCAGAAGCGCTCTACTACAAATCACCCAACACTTGCTGGTAGCAAAGCCCCAGCTCATTTTCAGCCAGGAGCACCTGGGAAAGGTGGGAGCAGCAGAATTGAGGCAGCTGTCTTGATTTCCCACCACAAACAGGTGAAACACACACCTGGCTTTGGGTAAGACTCCCAGGAACTCTTATGCTGATGGTAAGAACAAAAAGCAACCTGCCCCAGACTGCAAAGGGAAAGCCTCCTCTTGCACCCTGTGGCACACAAGTCTGAGGGCTCACACCAAATCTCTTTATCCTGAGATCTTCCATTAAAACAGAAAAAAAAGCACTGTTTTCTAATTTTTTTCCAGATAAAAAGAATAAAGAGGGAAAACTAGGTTTTTTATTCTCCTTTTGCTACCCAACAGTATCTGCTTGTATACTAAGGTATTAGGTAATTTTTGGCATCACAGTTAAGGGGCTGAAAAGTGAAGACATTTCACTACAATCATGAAATTTAGTTGTGTTTGGTATCCTGCCTGCTTTGGTTGCTTGGTTTGTTGGGGGAGCAGAGGAGTGGGCAAAGGTAAGTGCCAGCTGTATTCCAGAGGAATTTATTTAGCCTTAATACTTCAAGTCACTGGATGGAAAAGTTCTGCTTGGACACAGTCAAACTCACTAATCCAGAAAACACAAAAATTCGTCTTAATCTGTCAATTTTCACAGTCAACCTCAAACTTCAAATACAGACTAAAATACTTTGCAATGCTAAAACTAAAACTGTATGCGGGCATACAAGTATGTATGAGAACGTTAACCACAGAAAATCAGAGAAAAGTTTTCACCCGTGTTTGAAGAGGATTTATCCAGAGTGATAGGTAGCTTACAGCTAAAAACTTTGATTTTTTTTTTTTTGTAAACTATACAATCTTAACAACGTAAGGTTTGATTTAATTTTTTTTCCGCACTCACATAAACCCAAAATTCAAATTTAATCTTGGGCTAAAAATTACCAGGCTATACATTGGCTTGAAATCCTCAAAACATTGACTTCCATTTCAACTGACTCAATTGCAGCTACATCTCCAGTAGATAACTCAAGTTCTGTGATCATTCAGCTGCTGAGATTTTTCCTCACCAGGCCAAAGATGTGCTCTACTACCTAATGATGTCTTCCATAAGAGCTGGGAAGATTTCTTGCTAATATTGTATTTCTACAACTTTTTTGTCACCAAGCTTTAGACTACCTCGTGTTTTAGTTTAAAAAACTAATTATACACTTATCTGTACAGAAACAGTCAAATTATCTGTACAGCACTAAAAGTATTGAAGTAAACATGTTATAATCCGCTGTTAAATAAATATATTCATTATTAAAGTAAATAGTAAAGCACTGAAGTGTTAGACACAGGGCAATAAATGGCAGAAAATTACCATCCTCGTGTCTGGTCGATGCCCTCGGCGATGAAGTCAGCGGGGAAAGCATCCTCGAGCTCCCTCCTGTTCTCAAAGGGGTAGTGCACCTGGGCGTAGGGCATGCTGCCGCTCTCAAACCAGCAGTCAAACACCTCGGGCACGCGGCGCAGGGAGCCCTTCCCGCAGCGCGACGGGACGCTCAGCTGGTCAATGCTGTGGGGAGACAAAACCAGCAGTTAGGAGAAGTTCATGTCACGCTGGTGTATTAGGATGAGAGCAGTTTTGGCTTTCATTTTAATGGCTCTTCAAAAAGGTCAGCGTTTCCTTTGATAATCTCTGTAATTTTTGTATTAACGGTGTTCAAGACAGGAAAAAGGAAAATTTGTATGTGTTAATCACAAGTCCTGTTACAACTTTTCTATTTTCCCTAAATCTGTTTCCCAGGGCTTGGACAAAAAAAAAAAAAAAGAAAACAAGCTTTTTTTTATATGTCTGCTCATCTATTTCTAATACGCAGTGAAGAGTCTCTGTGACCCACCTTTCCCGATGCAGATCCGTGACTTTCACTCCAGACAGCTCCTCCAGTTCTGCCATTGAACCAACACAAACCACCTGTAGGAGAAATTCAGGAAATTTAGCCAGTTTTTGCACACGGGAGCTATTTTTTTTTTAAATTTTAGACAGGAGACTTGCAATATGTCTTGTAGTAGTTGATAGAGCTGAAAAAACAATAAAAATTTTGTACAAGGGTCTCCTTCCTCAAATGATGTTAGAGACCACTGCCCTGATTTAATACAATTCACGTTACAAGAACTGGAGACTTGGAAGCAGCAGCATCTTGGCAGGTTATCAAAAAATGTGGGATTTTGTGGAGGGGTTTCTCCAAACAAGCCACAACCAACAACCTCTGAAAATTCAATGACTGACTTTTATACAAACAGGAGTGTCAGATCTCAGGTTCCTCCCCTAAAGAAAGCAGCTCATTATCCATGTAAGCTTTCCATCCCAGGTACACTAAATCGTATAGGTTAAAGGCTTTTTATTTAAAGTGAAGAAAGTGTCACAGCTACCAAAGGGGTTGCTAAGAAAGACTTTTCTTGGTTTTGTTGCATCGACACACTATTAAGAAAAACACAGATTTCCACAGCAGACTTGCACTGACATCATGCAATGCTGATGAAACAATGATTCTGAAAAACTGTATGAGAAAGCAGAAAAGCAAAGCTTTCTCTGCTTTAGGTTTTACTCAAGTTGAGCCCTCCCAGAGCCCTGTGGCCTCTCTCATCTGGCAGGGCTCACAAGCCACAAGGCTGCAGTACAGGCCTGGATTTTGGAGATGCTGTCCCACATGCCATCAGCCCCATTTAGAATTGCTGTGGAAAAACCCCAGGGTTTGACAGATCTGACAGGAAAGGAGTTAAATGCAGCACCATAAAGAGGCTGTAAATAGGCCAGACGTTCTTCACATGAAATAACTTTTTAAGTTGCTCTTACGATACAAAAAATCAGAGCAGTGCTCAATTCCTATAGCTAGTCTTAAACATATGCATATGTATACACATGGAAATTGTGACTAACTGAAAGGTTTTGGTGTTTTTAATTCCAAAAAACTGTCATGAATTACAGAGAAGACAGAAATTCAGTCTGATTTGGGTTTTAAGACATGATTTTCCCAGTGTGATTCAAGTGCTGATCTGCATTACTAATCACCATCTTCTATTGTTAAAGTACTTTGGAAATGTAATTTTTTCATTATACTTATTTGTCTTTTTTTTTTTTTTTTCTGTAGGAAGTGAGGCAGGACAATGATTTCACCAGCCAGGTGCAACAGCCTGCAGAATGCACAGCAAACTACACCAGGGGATTGAGCCCAGGTAAAAATACATCTTTGTCAACAAACTATTTTTAACCCAGATCTGTTCTTCACTCATGTGGCCCCATAAGTAAACACACAGGCTCAAGTGAGCAGCAGCAGGTGCTTAGTTCAGCACTGCTGGAGGAAGAAAAGGTATTAATAGAGAAATGGGTAAAAAATGCCCTTGGATACACCAGTTACTTCACCTTCACTAACCTTTGTATTTGAATACACCTTCACACTAAGCTCTGGGAGAAAAGCTGCTCATTATTTGGTGCTTTTTGAACGAGCACGTCAATGCTGAAGTAAAATTCTGAATATTGCTGCACAACTGTACCCAGAAATCACTCATGGAAGAAATAAACCCAAGTTCACATGAAAAATCCACCAACCCCCAGAGGAACATAGGTCTCCCCCCAGTGAATAAGACTGCCTCTGTCCAAGGCAGAGGAAGGAGCTCCTCTGTCCCAAGGGGAGCTCATTAGATACTGAAAGGCAAGAGGAGAATGCAGCAAACAGATGTTAATTAAATTCAATCCCTCATTAGGCCGCGCCCACGTTTCTGCAAGGAACACGCACAGGCTGATGCTCTCCAATGGAAGCCCCTGCTCTGGATACATCCCTTCAGCAGCCACGGCTGCTCTGAGAGCCTGGGCCCTCTCCCTGCCAGGCATTAGCTCCTCTTCCACTTCATGGTTCCCATCAGCTACAAAACCAGCTCCACCAACATTTAACAGCAGCAAAGACTGCAAGAAATAGGCTGCGACTGGGGGCTGTTTAACCTCGTGCCAGCACCTCCGAGCCCTAATGAGGAACCAGAGGTCAAGGTTAACCACTGCTAACAAAATGAACTCCAGGATTATCCATGTCAAGAGGAGGATAAAGCCAGCCAGCAGCATTCGTGGAACTCGATGTTCCTGTGGCACAGCCCTGCAGCCCCCACTAAATAAAAATGTTTGTTTTTGTGGGTTTGCCATTTCAGCTCTGTTCAGAACCACAACTGAGGAGTAAGGAGTGCCCACAGAAAGGAAGAAGCCCGCATAGTGTGTCAGCAAAACATTCTGGGATCTCCAGAAAACATCTCATGAATATTAAATGGGAGAAGAAGTGACTGCTACAGTCAGCCAGAAGAGGCCTTAATGCAGCCTCAAAGCAGCCCAGAAATGCACCTGGAGAGGTTCCCTCACCCTCAGGAGAGCAGAGGCAGAGCCCTGTCGTTCCCAGGGCAGCCAGCCTAGGGCAGGGTTACCATGAGTGACAAGCCAGGAAACAACCAGGGAACTTCCACAACATCACTGAATATTGAACGCTATAATTTGTACATAAGTCCTATAAAATGAGCCCATATCTGCTTTACCAACTTGGTTGTTATATTAAAAAATTTTATTATCTAATCCAAATGAGATGTGCTCCTCCACTGAGGAAATTGTTGGAATTTGAAAGCTTAAAATGATAAACTGTCTGCAAAAATGTGGCAATAAACACAAGCTTCAAAATTTAGCTTCCATTATGCGTCCTTACCTGATAATTATGCTAAAAGAAAACTAAAATAAAACTGCGCGAAACCAGTTATTGATTTGTAATAAAATTCACTTTAATACCAATTAATTCACCTTCCTGTATATTAAATAAGGAAGTGTTATTACTTCTCCAGGATTTAATATGCAAAGCATAATTGCGTGCAACAAAGTGTTCTTCTGAGAGCAAGACATGAAGAGGCTGCTCTGCAATCCCACACGGCACCGGGCTGCAGTAAAACTGGAGTCAGGGAATTCTGAGGGAATATCATTACTGGGAGAGCAGATGTCACCTAGGCTTTAAGTTCCACATCAGTTCCAGCGGTATTTGTTTTTCAAGCTGCATCTCACACACATAAAAAGAGAGTGAATATTTTTTAAAAAAACCCTAACTTGAAATTTAGCTCGGTTCAGAAGCTGTACTCAGCTATTAAAGCACAATATTCGAACTCTGCAGCAAACAGAAACGTGTAAAATCTATGGATAGAAATAATAGACCTGTTGGTATTTCCATCATTATTCAGAACACCGAGCCCTGAGGAATATTTGCAGCTCATTTCAGAGGAAAGGTCAATCTTCCAAGTTAGACATCATTTTGTTATTAAAAACTAACAAATCAAACGTAGAAAAGCAAAAAAATCGGTACACACAGGAATACAGCTATGGGGAGACTGGACAGAAAATGAAATATTATTAGAGGCAAGGAGTGGAAGTAATGAAACCTTTACACAATCTTTTTCAGCTGTAGAATGAAATACCCAGGCACAAAACTGAAAGCCTTTTTATTACCTAAAAAAAAAATTGTTCTATCAAACGAGGGACTTAGACATGTTGGATGAATGTGAAAAAAGTGTGTATAAATTGTCAGTCTTCAAACTAAACTTTAACTGTTATACGAGAGACAGAAGCACTTGGTTTGTCAGTAATTTACAAACACACTCACAGCATAAATTGAATCCAAATGCCAAGGCTTTCTTAGATACTTAAATCCTAATTGCAGAGTATCTCCCTCTCTCTCCCAATACCTCCCTGCCTACCAAGATCCCCAGTGAAGAGGAAATAAAAAATGCTTTATGGTGCACATATAAGCAATGGCAAGTGTAAGATCATAAAATACTTCTCTAGCAGATGTTCTCCTACTCGAGGTGTTTCAGGTCTAAAATGAAGAGTAAAGCTTTTTCAAATCAAGAGAGAGTAAAATGAAAGCTTGGGATGCTGCCATCAGTATTTACCTTCCCTGGACATCCTGACACTGCTTACCATTTCCTGCTTCCAGCATGAGGAAGGCTTATCATGCGTGTCTAATGGAACTAACCCAACACAAAAAAAAAAAAAAAAAGAAAGAAAGAAGAAAAACAACACACAAAAACCCCCAAACCCATTTTACCTTCAGAAAAAGTTTTAAAAACATCAAAATTGTGTAAAGTGTTCACTCGTGCCCTCTGCATTATGCTACCAATGCAGGGTACCTTACAGCTTGACAAAGCTCATTTCTAGCACTCCCATTATATATTTTCATCATTCCACTAGATTCATATTTTTACACTCTGCTACATTCACATTTGTGGCACTACAAATATGTATCTTCACTGTTCTGCTGCGGTGGACTTGCTTTCATGCCTTCAGCAACTCATTTGGCTTGAAGTAACCAACCACCAGAATTTCAAGCAGACTTAAAGGAGCTACAAAAAAAAAAAAAAAAAAACCCTCCTCCTTGCCATTTTCTCACTGCATTTATTATTTCCTTTAGATTTGCCATCACTGCAAATTCTTGTGGGAAAGACAAGATTCATTTTAATGTGAAAACCAAGAAAAATTGCTTGCAGTTCTCAAGCAAAAGCAAAGAAAACCTGTAGAGGCACACAAATACACCCATAAATACGCACAGATCTATCACCTATTATACACATACAGATAGGCTATACAGATACGCTGTTAAAACATGTTAACAGAACTTCAGACTGCAGCAGCCAAAGATACACCAAAATAAGCAAACAACAAGCACAGACAGGTTTTTCTGGCAAGTGGAACCTTTCATTTCCTCACTCACCTCTTCCAAATCCTCGCTGACCCACAGAGGGATGGGGGTCCCCCAGTAGCGGTTCCGAGAGATGGCCCAGTCTCGGGCGTCCTTCAGCCAGTTCCCAAAGCGCTTCTCCCTCACGAAATCTGGAACCCTGGGCCAAAAACAACCAAAGGATTAATATATCGCTACGTCCCACTGAAAAGAAAGCTGGTAAGAATTGGTTGTATTCGATTCCATCCACCAAAAAAAGTTCATTTCAGCATTGATTGACTTGAAGCACATTCCTGTTACAGCAGTGGCTGCTGCGAGGCCTAAGGCCAAACACCACAACACTGCCTTCTCCTGATCTCCAGGTGAGCTACAGAGGAGAAAAACACCACTACAGAGGTGGAAAACACCACTACAGAGGTGGAAAACACCACGTTTATTTTACTAGAAAGTAACTCAGGAAAACACATGCAACATAAAATAGATTCATTAGGGATGAAGCAGTGGCCAAAAGTCCTCAGCACAGTCCCACAGTGGAGGATTATGGCTAAAGGTGATCACAACACTGCTGCTTAAGTTACGTACAGAAAAAGGAACAGCTACTGAGATTTTGGTGCTGAATGAAATTCCGAAGACTGAAAAGCCCGGAGCAATGCCATTAAAAAGCACCTTGGATTATGTGTGGGCATCCAGGTACATGCACATTACTCAGGTTGATAGATCATACAAAAAATCCTTTCCAAGCTACTTATCACCTCACTTTGAATTACTCAGTTAAGAAACAAAACATGCCCCCCAACCACAGAACCCTATCAGTGCTTGCTAAAACCTCATTTTGAGCACTAATGGGCACTGAGGGATGTTAAAGACAAATTTTCATTGTATGAAAGTGTCTTGGAGCTCAAAGGTTAACGCCAGTTCCTGGTTGTGCTAAGTGGCCTGGTGATTTGATTAGAAACATTTGTTTTCTCTCAGGATGTAAACAAACAATTAACTATTTATCCAGTGATTATGTGCAGATGAAGGAAAGCAATGGGTTTTATGGTCAACAGTATGCTCCCTTCGTGCCTAAAGGTGCATTTAAAAAGACCAAACTCAAACGAAACTCACAGAAAGAGCAACCTTAAGACAGTGTTGGATACAGAGAAACTGTGAATGAGCAGCTCACAACAATAAAGCAGCTCTGGAACTGAGCTTTGAGCAAACCATGGCAAGTGTTGCTGGGTTTGTTTTTCCAGTCTAACCAGAAAGGCCCTTCCCAAAGTCTGAGCTGGATTAGGAGAGCCACAGTTTCGAAAGGGGGAGCAGCCAAACTACAAAGGACACAGGGTCTCTTCCACCTTTCTTTCCGAAGCTCTTGGTCCTCTTGTCAAGTATTTCTTTTTGAAGAAGATTTTTAATCACAGATCAGTCCCAAGAGTAACAAAGATGAAAGGTTCCTTTAAAGGAAAAATTAAAAGAATGGATTCACATGACACATCGAGGTAGGATTTGGCCCAGCAGCAGGAGATTTATGAAATAAGTGTGAACAAAAAAAAAAGCAAACTATTGATGAAAAGAAAAGCTACTTGCTTTTAAAAGTTTTACCCATGACGAAGCCATGTGGAGATCTAAAGGCTTCTTGATGCCAATGTTGTCTCAAGTGGATAAAAACTACCCTTAAAAGCCTCACTAAGTATCAGCCTGAAGTTCCACAGCTTCCCTTGCTATTTCTGGAGTTACTTTCAGCTGCAAAGTTGTCTTCTGTAACACTTCTCGAACAAAAATCTAATATAAAAAAATTTTAAACAAACTCAGTGAGTCATGTTTCACATGACATCTGTAGCCCTGCTTTGAAATTTAGAAATGTATACAGGCTTTCCCAATTTGGTTCAGCGTGGGACTCATTACTATTAACTTTCTGTGGTGACCTTAGGAGACCCTCTCTCCAAACACAAGTGGAAACTGTACAGAGTTCATTAGCATTCGCCCAACATTCCACTAATGTGGAAAACTTCTCTCTACATCACTCCTAAACTAGTTTCCATTTTTCAGAAGTTGTTAGACACTGATTAGCTGAAATTATTAGTCCCATTTAACATAGCTAGAGGCTGAGACAATCCCCCAGTGACATTAAAATGCTAAGAGTTTCAACTCTGCCTCCTCAAAACACGCATGAAAAATTAATTTTATCCCCAAAGTGGACATTAACCACAAAAATCTATGTGGTGTGATCTCTCTCTCTGAGCTATGAAAGCATATAATTTACCTCTTCTGGTAAAATTGTCTGATCCTGCTGCCAGTTTTCAGTGGAACATAAAACACAAACCACTTCATCTCCTACGAGCCACGTTGGTAACAATGATCTACGGCTCTTTAGAGGTACAACGCAGGAATAACACTGGCACAGCCATCAAATCAAGTAAAAACAAGCCTGTGTCTCACACACATTCTGAGCCCATCACTCAAAGGACGCGTTCCTTAAAGCAGCTGGGTTTTGCCACTGCACAGAGGCTGCCCATGGGTGCTGCCCAAGGGCAGACACAGCCTCCAGCTGGGATCAAGCTGCAAGAGGGATCTGCAGCAGGGAACGGCCATGCCAGGCACAGTCCTTCAAGTCTGGTGCCCATTCCCTCTACTTATTCTCACTAGATTTAGCTCCAGGTATCTCAGTTTAACACCCACCTACATATCATACAGGAAAAAAGTAAAATCAGAGGCACCTTCTACTTGAATATTTGATTAGGCTGGGAAAAAAGAGTATTCTCAATGATGTTGTTACCAACACCTGATCTTTATTTACACCAATTCCAGGTTAGTGTTCTTACAGAGTTTTTTCAGTTTCTTTTAATCCTACTCTTAGATATTTTCTTGGTATATTTCTCCTGCTAAATTTTCATAAAGACACCATCTTGCCACAGTTGAGGAAGTGTTTTTTACTCTTCCATCTACACAAAGGAGCTGGAAGACAAATGAAAAGCCCTCTCCCATATGCCAATGCAACGTTTTTCATGTTTAACCCCACATCCATCACAAACCCCCTTCAGCCTGAAAGCACAAATCTCAGGTTCCTGCTGGTGACCACCAAGTCTGCAGCTGGGTGTGACCAGAAAGTGCCCAATTCTACCTGTTCAGAGCCCCCTGGACTGGCACTGGACACCTCCACATCTCAGAGAAGATCAAGCCCCAGCTCCCAACAGTTCCACGAGGCTGCCAGTGAAAAATCAAAGCAGCCACGTCTCTCCCGAAGCCATCGCGCTGCAGCTCCTCAAACTGAGCTGTGAATATTTTTTTTATTTCCCAACTGGCCTACAATTTGGTTGACCTTCAAATTTCTCTGCAAAATGACACAGATAGGATTTCATACTTCTTCCTGTGACACTGAGCAAGGTTAAGGAGACTGCTGCCTCAGCAGGTCGGGGAGCTCTTGATTCATGGGTGTGGAACAGAGTGGGACAATTGCAATTTCTCCTCTTGGCACCCAGGACAGGGCACTAAATAAACTTCAGGCACTGCAGCAGTTGGAAGGTTCAGGGAACTGAACTTCACAACACAAAGGAATAAATATTGTTTTGCCACATCATAAATTACAAAGATTTTGAATCAAAAGTACATCAGTTGCAACCTGTTTGAATGCTCAGGTCTATCTTACTTTCCCAACATCAAAACTCTACCGTACAAGTTAATGAAAATTATTCATTTGCTGCAAATTTCCGTGTCCATTTTTGACTGTTTGTTCCTATTTTTGAAGCAGATGTGGGGTTTCGCTGAATTCATGCATTGCTAAGTCCTCTGCACAGTCGACTCCCACATCCTTTCTTGGTAGCTACTCATTTTCTTAGTGTCTAAAATAAAAATTCCATTTGACAAGCCAAAAAACCCCATGAAGAGCAAAGCAAAACCCAGTCTTTTAATAACATTTATTAACTTACTACATCAGGAACCATCTTCTTTGCTTTCTAAGTCTGTGCTCTGCTCAGCACCTGAGTCACACAAGCAATGTGGGCATGGATTTTAAAATAGCAATTAGTGACCACTTTCAATCCCAGAGCAGGACTGGGTCTGCTGACAGCAAGCTACCATAGGCTGAACCACTGGGTTCTCACCACCAATAAATACTCAAGGAATAGCATCAATTATAATTAACAAATTTGCTTTCTGACTCTGGTCTCCAGAGGAGAAATGTACAGGATGCAAATTAAAAAATATTCTAAATCATTACATAATCCAGAAGGAAACCTATTAAAAGGATTAAGACATCTGTTCCTTTTCTGTATATATATTTTGAAGCATATTTCTTGTGCTCATAACACAACTGCAAATACTGAACTCAGCTTATTATTCCATCTGAGAGCTCAGATGTGCTCTGAGCTGGCTCACCGTGCCCCAGTCACGGGATGCAGGAACTGCCTCAAAGCAGCACCATCCCTCTTTTCTGTAAACACAAAGAGCACTGCCAAAATAAAGCACTGCCCCTGCACAAGCCTCGTGTTTTATCATCAGTTCAACATTAAAAGCTGTTTCAGATATTGCATAAAGATAGACTAATCCTTTCTCACCCTTCATTACTCTTCTCACCAGCTAATTTTATTCATGATATTCTATGCAAAACCACAGCACCTCTATGTATTGGGTAAGATTTACTTCATAATTGCTAATTAAAGGAGTTAAGACTACAAAGTTGATAAACAAAGCACCACCTTAAGCAGTGTGAATTAGGGGACCTAATACCAGATTAAGAACTCGAATACAGCTTTGGTTCTGAGAGGATGGTCCCAGATCTGTCCTGTCCTTTGGCAAGCTGGTAACTTTTTAAGTGCCACCTGAAATCAGGAATCAGTTTCAAGGCTGGAAAACAGAAAGTTACTCTTCCAGCAGATAGCTGAGTTGTATCAGCAACACCAAAGGTGATGAAGTAGTCATTCTTTGTCATCTAACTAAACGTGTACAGATTTATTTAAATTCCTAGCATACCAACTGGGGGGTTTATTTTAGGTGTAGAATTTGGCTTTCTTTTTAAACATTAACCAACCCTTAGAAGACAAAGGCTTAAATTCCATTATGTTAATTTACTCTAATAACAAGCCTCCTTCAGCATGCCCTCAAATTGATTTTTAATGGTTTTTAATTCAAGGAGATAAAATAAGCAACTATTCATGCCCTTTTGACACTTTAATTAGCGCCAATCTATATCATGGACCTAATTAAACATGGGGGGAGGCGGGAGGGAGGAGAGGGGAAGGGAGGAAAGGTCAGTGTGTGCCAGGCAGAATTTCCACTGCAGCAGCCTCTGCTCCTCAGCCTGGGAGAGCTGCTGGAACGATGCAACCCCACACACCCCACACGAGCCTGGGTTACCTCCACCACTGCATTTTCTGCTTACGTGCAGCTTACAGGGGCCAAACGAACCGTGCTTTCAATCATTTTGATCTCCCAATGTTTCTCGTCCCTCTTTTCTCCTGGTTCCCATGGCAACCCCCACGTTGTGGTGTGACTGCAATGCTGCTGCAGACGCATCCCCGTCACCGCTGCTCCCGGACACGGCGGCGCAGCCCCAACCTCCCCTTCCGGTACACATCCCACTAAAAACCCTGCTCCATCTCCCTCGTAGGACCCAGGCACCCTGCTAATTGCTGTTAAAATTCCTTATCTTATCAACAATCCCTGCAGCCCGAAGCCAGGGAGAAGTGAAGCTTCCTTCCACTTCCCTTCTCTCTGCACAGTTTCCTTAAATTCTAACATTTATTGGCACAAAGTACTTTTGCAGGGCATCAGCACTCAGGATCCATTTCAATCC
The DNA here is from genome assembly GCA_013397755.1 of Cnemophilus loriae. NCBI lineage: Eukaryota > Metazoa > Chordata > Aves > Passeriformes > Corvidae > Cnemophilus > Cnemophilus loriae. Next base: position 73,971 of record VZTF01002608.1, on the reverse strand, counting down.
ACATGTATCAATACATTTGCACTCCTGTGACAGTGGCAGACATTCAGCACACTGCTCATGTCACGGATTTACCAGCTGCCCAAGAAAATCGTGCTGGAGTTGCTTAGTGAACTGGCATTTGGGGGCTTGATTTCATAAGATGTCCCTTGAAGCAAAAATAAGCTTTTGGTGACCCCTCAGTGGGACTGAAGAGGTACCTCTGCATTCATGGCATCATCAGCAAGCTCTGCACAAGAGGCTCGGAGAGAAAACAGCAAAATTAAGGCGCAGCAGACCACAAGCCATCAAAATCCAGTGAACAAGCCTCCAAATTCACTTCTCAACCATGTCTGATAACAGACTAATAAAACCTTCTCTGAATTAGACAAACACAAGGCTAACCCTGCAGCAATTTTTTCCGCCTCCTGCTGTAGGCAATGCCACTAATTTGGATTTTTCCTCGGGAAATGTTGCCATCTAGTGACTCCACGTTGCTGTACACATCACAGTTGCTACTAGAGGGAGGATCTCACTTGTATTCACGATTCCCCAGTAAGAAAAGTGTGACTGATGACTCAAAAAGAAACGTTACGACTGCATGGTGATACTAAAGAAAAGAAATAATGAAAAAAATCTACACACACCACTCATTTAAAACTGTTCACATGAAATGTATTAATATTAACAAACTAAGAAAGAAAATGTCCTGAGACTTTCTATAAAAGAAAAATAAGCAGCAAAAGAAAGTAAAAGGACTCACTGATCTTCTTCCATTGCTCTACAACCCTGTTATGATTTAAAATTCTGTTGCCCTGCTACAGACTCAGATTCCTCATCTGAGCAAAAATGACAAGTGCAGTAAAATAAACATTCGCTTTCTATTGTGGATGGGCTCCACAGCCCATCCCCTGCACAGCCTCAGGGTTTCTGACACAAACAGGCATCACTCCTGATCACATCTCACCTTTCCACAGGTGGGAGACGCTTTTGTGGTCAAAGATTAAAATGACCAGGACCACAAGCTTCTCCAAAGACTGACGTGCTCGACTGACACATGAGAAGCCATTTGGGCTCACACAGGAGCTGAAGGCAGTGCAAAACTCACACTTTAACTTCACTCACAGAAATGTGTTGTGGGTGGCATTTCCAGCAAGAACTAATAGCTTAAGTGATGAAAGTCAGGAAAATAATACCTTCACCCATACATCAAGCTCTTTATTACAACACCTGAATTCTTCAGCGGTGAGAAGATGCCAGAACAAAAGGTTTGGCTTCTTTGAAGTCCCTGACTGTCTCCCATGACTGCTTTCCTTCCACTGATGCTCATTTTTCCACTGCTCCGAGTGCTGCACATCTTATGCAAACAGTGTCAGAACTGCACAATGTCTTTAACATTAGAAACTTGGCAACAGTTACAGGTGAATGTTCCAGGGGTTACTGAAGGAGAACTTTGAGTGAGGGAGGTTTAAAAGAAAGAAAAAAAACAACAGTTCAAAGCTGATATTTAAACACAAACTACAGAGTCTTTTCTATCAGTCTGCAAGAACAGAAATATTACATCCACTGCCAGAAGGATGAGCTACAATCGTTTGGAATCCTCACAATAAATTGCACTGATTTATTGGTTACAGTAACTTATAAATTTTCAGTTTATACCAACTCTGAACACTAATGACAGGAATTATTCCTACATTGTAATTATAATCTAAGGTGGCCTGGTTTAGTCTGTGGGTACATAGAAAATGCTCTTTTAACAAACCATTTGAGAAAATGATGGTGACAACAATTAAGGCTGAAATCCAGACAGCACCTTGGTGCTGCATCCAGCTCTCCTCATCAAGAGGAGAGAAAGCCAAGGTCTGACAGGCCTGGATTTTACAGCAGCCAAATCTGCCCCTCCTCATCTCAAATATGGCAGCAGTGGGGGCCTGAATGCCAAACAGAAGATAACCTTTTTAATTTAAATTTTCTTTTAAATAATCTCAGTTACACAGTAAAGAACATGCAGTAAGGGAACTCGAATTAAAGGCTGAACCACAGCCCCCTAAATACTGTTCCAATTGTGCATTTTCATCAGCATCCAACACAAGTTCATTCCCAGTCTGATTGAAATAAGGATGGGCCAGAGTAGAGCAGGTTTTTTGGCTTCTGGTTTTACAAAAATGCTGGCACATTACTCATGTAACCATTACTGGAAGTGATAGTTAAATTCATTTTGAAAAATGAAAATGGAGTTGCTGGTTTTAATAAATTTTGAATGACTGTGGCCTTGTAAGTTGGGTAATTCACTAAAAAACTAATTAGAAATGCAATCAGGTTGCAAAGTTTGTCCAAGTATGTTTAATCTATTTCATCAGAAAGGATAGCTATCAAGAGGGCAGCTATTCTCAAGGGACAATATACCTATCAGTCATTTATAGGAATAAAAAAAGCCATGCAGTCAAACCCATTTTGTAAAGGTTAATATAGTCTGAAAAGCATTTATCCCAAATTTTCTCATTTTCAGGACATGCTGAAGCCCCAGAGAGTCCAAAAATAAATTTTTAAAGAGCTACATATTATTCCTGTGACACTTTCAGAGATCAAGTCGCTTCAAAAGCAGAAAAAGTAGGTTTTGGGAAGGATGGAGTTCCCAAAATTTAAATAAATGAATACTGCAGAAGGCCAACAGTCTCAATGCCAACTTCAGAAGCTACAGCCCAAACAAAACTGGCATCAATGGAGAACACAGGAAGAAAACCTCAAAAACACTCCCTTTATTCCTTTAAAAAGCTGGATTTTAAAAGCCAACTTCAAGTAACAAAGATTACCCAGTACTCAAATTACTATGAAATCACATACTGGAAATACATCTTATTTATCAATAATTCTGTGATAACACATCTCTACTTGTAGCCATATTCCCAACAAGAAGCTTCTCACAGTCTCTAAGACCACATGGCATTAAGAGGAGTCCTGAGGAATCAGTTTTATGTTCAATTATGGATCTGTGTTTAGACTCAGGAATTGCCTAAAGGACAAATGGTTCCTTTAATTCCAAGCATTTTGAAAATTGCCAAATGATGTCACTGCCTGCTCTTCTCACCCAACCTTTGCAACAGCAGCTCCAAAATTTGCTTCCACTTGTATCCCCACTACTCAGTACTTACAGAAAGCACCACTGAAAACCCAAATATGTGCACGAGGCAGGGTTCAAACTGATCAGTAATTCTTACTAACCAGTGTCTCCTGGATGAGTGGAGGTCACTTAGCAGCTTCTTCCTGAAGCTCTGCTTCTGGAAAAGCAAAACCAACCCATCCATTCAAGCCCTTCCTTCATAGGATCATCCCATTTTTTCTTCTGTTCATGTGAAAATTAAGTATGCAGGTCTACTGTCATCCCAACAGTGAAAGCATCTTGAGGAAGCTAATTAAAGCTAAGAACAAACACTTTCACCCCCTCTCCAGCTTATTTTTGCCCCAAAGGAGGATCACAGTATGTTCTGCTACGGAAAACAGAAAGCAACACTTACTAATCTCTAAACTCTCCTGACACAGCCCGACTGGGCATGTGCTGCTTGGCAAAGCCAGGCTGCAGCATTTTCTGGGCAGGCTCTATTATGGATCACTGGCTTTTCCCACAGATCCCAGGATTTACAGTGCCTGTACCACGTAAGCAGTTATGCAAAAGCTGCTCACGGAGAATTTAACTGCCAGCTACTGTCCATGAAAAAAAGGCAGCACAAGCTGTAATTGCTCACTGAAGGTTGAGTCACCTTCCTTAACATCGTCTGAGCTGCTGACAAGAGGCAGCTGTGGTGGGAGAGGGGTGGAACCCCAGCTCTCCCTGCAGGCCTCATATGGAAAGACTGAATGAGGTTGGAATCTCCAAGTTCTCCCCACTCACTGGGAGGTCTCAGCCTCCCAGGCACAAATGACTGATGAGAGGAAGGGAAATAAAAATACAGCTTATGAAAGTGCAAAAGATAAGGTCCTTCTGTTACTAACACACCACAAACCCAGGACTGACTCCCTAAAAGGCCACCAGCACCAACAGTTCCCTTTTACTGCACTTAATAATGCATTTAAGTCATTATCTAAAGCTCATCTGCTGTTTTCTACATAAATTTCACACGAGTACTGTTCACATTCCCTATATACATGTAAAGATTTCATTTTTTGCCATTAGCAGAATTTTTTTTTTATTTAAACCTGTGTAACTGACTTTACCTACAACAATTAGGGCAGCTGGGTTGAGCTTTTTGTGGGTGTTTGGGGGGAGAGTGGGAGTGGGTTTTTCTTCAAATGCACCTAGGATGAAGTAATCAACCTTATCTGTGATAAGTAGATGAAAAAACCCTCAACTTGTCTAAGAATTAGTTTAATTTGGAACAAGATATACACAGCACTAAGCTGCCTCTATTACTGTCTCGGGTGGAGCCTTTTGGGAAGCACTTCCATGCTTCTGCAGGGTGATTCTCCTCTGCAGCTTCTCTCATGCTGAATTGTTTAGGTTTGCATAACGTAATTGGAGGGCACTTTTAATGATCCTCTAGTGTATTTCACTGTAAATTACTAGGAAATAGTCAACCTTGACAAAACAGAGATAAAACACTGTTTAGAACCGGTCCCAGTAGCATTGGCTGAAAAAGAGTGGAAATATGAAGCAGAGTGAGCATATGAACAGTGGAACAGCCTTGGAGAGCTCCAGCTCACACCCCCACACCCCCAACTCCAGGGAAAGGAGTAAAACAGATTTCTGCAGGAGACATTACCAGTAGCACTGGGCATTGTTCTCCAGCAGCTTCTCCACCATGTGCTCCACCCTGACAAACCAGCTGGGCACAGCTTTGTAGATCAGCGGAGTATCTGACCTGGACAAGGAAGGGAATGAAACAAACAAAAACATTTTTAAATGCTACATTATTTATAAAATGCTCTTTAATATTGATTTTTGCACATGACAGTCCCCTTTCCACAGACTGAGTTCACTGCTGCTGAAATATTATCACAGTTCAAGGTTGGGGTCTGTTTGGTTTGGTAAATTACATCAACTGTTACACTTATGTGAGCTACTATTTTGAAATCCAGCCCTGAAAAAAGATTTTACAGCCTTCAAACCCAGTAATTCAAGGAATTTGTATAGCAAGAGCAATCATGAGAATGTTCAAACGATACTTGAATTTGAAATTTGTGCTCCTACATAGTACAACATTATGAAGTTCAGTAACTGTTAAAATGAGTCATATTTCAGTCTTCCACATGAGCTCATTCTGCATCATTTTTAATGTGTATATAAGCCTGAAAAGCCAGGAAACATTATGCTGGTTTTTTACTATTTGCATTTAAAATAATAATCACAAATTATAAAGAAGTAATAACACCCAGGGTTAACTAGAAGAAAGTTCCATTCCAGGAGGAAAAGGAAAGCAAGACATCCAGATAAGCATATAAAAGAAGTTTTAAATACATCTTAACATATTCCTTACTGCAATAAGCAATAAAAGAAAACCCATACGGGAGGAGAGCAGTTTCACAACTTGGGATTGCTTCGGAATGGAAACACGAGCACACAGACTGAGCAATTCCCTAAATTACTTGGTAAAATCAGTATCTCCAAGCATCTGACTGCAGTGTCCCAACCCAGTCTCTGATTTATCAGTGTCATAATAACTGCTGAAGGTCTTGCTCAGCTGTTCAGGTAGCACATCCTTCTAAAGGATCCTGGGATCCAACAGTGGGCACAAGTCACTATAAGGAGTTCAGACATTTCTAATCCTCCACATCCATCCCATTATTCCAGCCTGAAGAGGGAGAAGAGCCCTAGGGGATAGGATCTGCCTATGGGTACGGAGGAGCAGCAACAACAGAGACAAGAAGCTCATTCTCCTCTAGCATCAATCCACCCCACAAAATGTTTCTTGAAAATATTGCTTTTGTTTAAGTCACTTTGGTTCAGAACCTGGCAATACACAAAAATTCACCAGCAAAGACCCTGAGAAACTCCTGTTATCTCCCATGTACAGTCAGTACTACAAACAGCCAAAGTTTAATTCATTTTACTTACACCCACAGCAAGAACACATTTGAAATCCACAAACTACCGCAGATTATAATGTAAATTAAAATTGCTACTGTGCCAGCACTTGCTAAAGGTGCACCTGCCTGACCCATAAAAGAAAGAAAACCCACAGCAAAGGCAGTTCAGACCTTAAAAGCTGAACTCACAGTGCACAAAGCCCAATAATAAAAACCACATTGCTTTTTTTAAAACTATATTTCAAAGGATATTTCATTTTAACTATAACCTGTATGTTTCAATGTGCTTAAGTGTTAAAGTACTTATAACCTTAAAGGAAATGGTGACAGCTCAAAGTAATAATAATGTAGTTGTGTCCTAGCGATTAAATGCAAACCTACTGATGGTTTGCTACTCAAATTTAAGTCCTAACAACTAAAAAAGGGAACAGTTCGGTTCACTCCTCACACAGCAGCAAGATCCCAGGAAAAAAGAAAGCATTCCCCAAACTACAAGGTGTTTTGATTTCACTGAGTATCTTGTTTCAGATGTGCTGAATAATGATGAATTGCCATCACAAGATCTTGAGTAACTGGAAACAAGTAGAATAAAATCTGACATGAAAAATTCCTCACGTGGTCTTGTCATACTGGAAAAGGAAAGTTGGGACAATAAAGTGGCACCCCAGCTCTGTGAGGAGAGAGCAGCCGACAGTGGGGCTGGCTGCAGACAGGCCCAGGGGCACGGAGTGGCTTCAGGCAGGAAGGATCCACGACAAAGGGCCAAGCAGGGGAACCATTTCCCAGGCTGTCAACCCAACACTGAGGCTGTAACACCTGACAAGCACTCCAAGCACCCACAGGGCTCTGTTCCACCTACATGAAGGCAACAAGAAAGGGGACAGGGCACAGTTTCCCTGAATATTTTTCTTCTGGCTGTACTGACAAGCAGTGCCTCAGCCAGAGACTGCAGGGAATGAAACTAAAATCTGTCCAAGCAATGACACCTCACATTTCTGCCCCTCGTGACTGGTGAGAAGGTTGAGGAATCCACATTCAACTGGGTTTTACTGCAGAATCAAATGAGAAATACCCATTGCTGCGTTTTGTTTTCCATCAACACAAGGGGAAAACCACCCAGACAGACTTTAAATCAAAGTCTGATGCTTACAAAGTTCCTGCCTAACCATTCCTCTCTGTCTCAACCGAACGAAGTTTTGTTTCCCTTACAGACAGATCCTTTAGAAACGCATCAGAAGGTTTAAATCACAGTAACTTGTGATCTTATTCCATTTTCTTCTAATTTAGGAACCAAATGATCAATAATTGAGCCCATGCTATGAAGATGCTTCTTGGCTTGGCAAAGTCAAAGCTCCACATGTGCCAGTGGTAGAGCTCCCCAGCACCGTTCCCAAGGGATGGCAGGCAGGAGCTGTGAGGGACACTCCAGCTGTCACGTCCAAAAGCTGCTGAACTGCTGCCCAGACCACACAGACTCTCGAGATCTCACGTGTGCACACAGCAGTTTTGACCAATGTCCTCCATTTTCAGCAATTCCAATAAAGACAAATTCTAACTGAAAACTATCTACTGAGTCCTTACCAAGCTGTTGTGTTTTTCATATTTTAAAGTTTAGTTGACAGAAAAAATTACTGCACGGAGAAGGACCCTAATTTCATGATATGTAAAAAAAGAAGGCAAATTTCTCAACATCCCAAGGATTCAACAGCTGCCTGGTTTCAGGGAAAAGCAGCAGTACATTAAGAAGAGTCTGATTTCAAAGTTTTCTTACATTAATCAAAATAACTTATAACTATGTTCAAAGTTAAGAACTGCTCTTCTACTTTTAGCATATTCCAATTATGGTTTGATTTGTGATGGCAGTGAAATGAGCTTTTCAAGTAGAATCCATTGTTCAGTTCTACCCACCGGATAATTTGCTGCTAGGTGCTGCCTGCAACTTATCATCAATCAACAAAAATGTCAACAGAGTGGCAGGATTAAGGATCTTCTACAGAATCAGCACTTCTACATCCCTGCTTTGTCTCAGAAGGCCATGACTGGAGATCTGAGTTGCTACACAAGAAAAACACAAGCGTTGCTTGATTTTGGGGCTGCTGTTTTTCAAAAACTGTCCCAAATCATCAAGGACGGAACATTTGAAGAGCAATTCCCCTTCTTCCTCCAGGCAGCTGCCAGAAACAAACCAATCCTGCTGTTCAAGAGCAAGCAAAGGTTATTTTTGCTATAAATTAAAGATAAATGTACCCTGCTAGAACACTTCACCTGGCAGAGTCAGAGCCAGACAGAGGGGATGAGCTTTTATCACAGTTATTTCAGTACAGGTGCTGGATACATCAGATAGGACTTAAAATCTTCAAGCCATTTCAGATAATTAAATTAGATATTTTATTTTAAGTGTGTCTTTGCTCATCGTAAAAATTTAATACTCTACTAAGAGATTACTGAAGATTCTTTTTTTTTTTAATTTGACATTGTTCGGTGATTTTTTACAATAGCAATTGGGGAAATTTCAAACCAGGGAGGACACTAATAAAAACAAGCTTTATTTCTAGATTAAATCTGTCTAGCCTGTATTCCTCAGAACCAAAAATTCTTGTTTGTTCACTGATATTAAAGGCCCATGGAGAATTCCACTGCAAACTTCCCCCAGAGACATCCACCTAGGGATGTTTCCACATTTTAAGCAACTGGGCTTCTTTCAGAGAAATAAGTCATTTTACAAGGTTAAAAAGAACTATCATTTAGCCATTTTAACCAAAACATACAGAGCTGTAACATCTAAAGACATTCTGTGATATATTTATTTGGATGCAATTCAAAGGGTATCAAAAAAATCCTTTCCCATCACTCAGCTGCTTAGAAAATAACCTTTTTTACAAGAGGTGGTTAGTTAAGGATTCTACACCAAAAAATGAGAGACACAAACTACAAAAACACACATTTAAAATCATAAACAGAAACTAAATTCATCAGATTTATGGCAAAAAAAAGAAAAATTCCTTGATGACTAAACCAAAACTGGAGCTCTGCTAAATTAATAATCTCAGTTTGTGTTACTTTTAGTTTTGTCAGGAAAATTAAGCGAGGGAGGGGGGGAAAAAAATGGGAGAAACCTGAAGAGCTTCTCTGTCAGAAAGCTCCACTCAAAGGCAGGTGCAGGTCTGTGCTTACCTCCAGCAGAAGGGGTAGCTGTGCTGGAAGGTCGTGCTGTGGACCAGCCGGCCCTTCTCCTTCAGCCATCTGATGATGTGCTTATCTGCATCCTAAAAACACAGCAGATTTTCCTTGGAATACACATTTCACTCAGTAGGCTACTACAGGATTTGTCTCAGATACTCTAATTTAAAAAAAAAAACCTATGAATAACTCAGCATTTACACACACAGTCACACAAAAAGCTCCTCTCGGATTTATACATTTCCTGCAAGGGCACTGTAAAACACTAAATTTGCAAAGTTATTTGCTCTCCAAACCCTGTTTATTTACAGTGTCTTCAATGTGTCTCTGCTATCTGGATAAATTAAAAGGTGTAAATTAAAGCATCAGTCCTTTTTTACCCATAACTCTCTTTCCACATACACACAACTGTGTTTAAAATTCAAATTTTCTGAAGCACCAATACAAGCCAGAAACCACATTATTTAACATCGTAATGATTTTGAGTCTTCTAATTTTGTGGCAGGAAATCACGTAGTGCTTTTTTACCTAATATTTAAACTTCCTGACACCACATTGCTCTGAAGTGACTAAATTTCAGAATTTGAAGCATATTTCACAATACCTCACTAACTAACTGGGATTTACACGCTAAGCTGGAAGTGGAAGCTGTATATTGATAATTTAAGACAATCTACTGAACATACAAGTGTCAATAGGACATTAAGGAAAAAAATATACAAACATCTATGAGTGAAAAATTCAGCATCATAAGAAAATCTTCCAAGAGCCTTAAATTCAGATTTCTACCGGCAAGAAGCTAAACATGAAACCTCCAGCGTCCTCTTATTTGCCTTAATGCATAAAGCAGGAAGCAAAGATAGCTGATTGAACTCTCAACTTCATTGAAAAAGACTTAAAAATCTTGTATTGCATTTGTTTAGAGGAAGATGCTTTGCTATCAAACTGTAGCAGCAGGGCTAAAACCAATTTGTTGTCTCAGGACATGGAATTTAAGAGGCACTCCCTGCTAGGGATTTGTATCTGTAGCAGTCTGGAGTTCCTGTGGGTTCCTTTTCCAGGGATTCCCTTGCATCTACTGGCACAGAAATTCCCACTGCAACACAGCCCACAAGTGGGGAAAATGACTGGATTTCTCCATTCTAGTGGGAGAAATTAACATTTCGTTAACTGGCTGGGAGAAACTTAACGATGGCATCTGGGAATTCAGAGTCAGCCAGAGGTGAAGGAGTCTCCTGCACACGTGCCTGGAGACTCTGGACATGACATTTGCACGAGGAAAAAGCAGAGTGAGACTCTGGAGTAGCTGCAAACAGGATACTCCTTTGCCTTTTCACTACAGATACACAACATTACTCCCATTTCAACTTCATTTCTCAGCTGTTGTAATAAACAATTCCAACCTTGCTGCCAGTGTTAAAACATTTTAATTTATCCAGATACTAGTCACACATTGAAAAGAAGTCCACATAGGGAAAGAAAAGAAAGCTTCTACCATACATAAAATGTATCTTGAATAAAGTAGTAATTTACTGTCTCCAGGCCCACTGACCTTCACATACTGCCCAGCAAAGTCAGCCACTTCTGCTGTGAAGCAGCCCGATGCATCAACAGGACACACAGGCACAGAGTCCTTCTGAATGATATTAAAATCCATGCAGACTCTGTAATCATCCTGCAAAAGAGACAAGCACCAAGCTGTAAGAATACAAAATACTGGGTAAAATATCCATCCCTCGAAACAGAAATTAAATATTAAACAGAAAATGTGATGACTGGACAAGAATAGCAAAATACTCAGCCTTCACTAATCCCAAATACTTATGAGAAAGTCCTGTTTCATAGCATTGTTGTTTTATTCATGCAGAAAATTATGATTTCTTCAGACTCTCACCTAGTACAGGAGACATGTGCATGTTTTTCTATGCACATCAGTGCACATACACACACATTTTATGTGTCAGAGAACACACATACACTCATGCAGTGAACAGCTTCAGGCCACCATGGCACGGCAAAGGAACTGCCAAGCACTCCATCCTGCTCCTGTCCCAGCCAGAGCCTGGATCTGCCCAGCTCTCCAGCCAACATGGCATTTTTCAGAAGGCAGGTTGTTTCAATCAATCTAATTCTGGCATTTCACATAAGAAATCCCATTTTCTGAATGTTTTAACAATCCAAAACCTTTAAACCTGTATTTCTCAATCTTTTTTTGGCCCATAGGCAATGCTACTGACCAGGAACCACACATGGACAACATCATGGGTTTTTTTTCCTGGCCAGTCTCCACTTAAATTTTTAATTTCCTGCAGCAGTAAGAAGAAAAAAGAAAAAAAAAGGGAGTTGCTTCAGACTTTCCTGAACATGACTGAACAATAATGGCATCGGAGAAAAGATTAAAACAAAACTAGTAGGGGGATAGAAACGTTCAGATTTCAACTTCAAGTCTGAAGTCACAGTAAATCTGTATGTTATCCAGTTACAGCAATGGCTTGCAGGATACACAGCAGCTGTTTCACAGGAGCTGCATCCAAAGCACCCTCTCAGCCTGCCCGAGGACACCACACCAGAGCCAGGGTGTAAATACACATTCCACAGTGCTCCACAGCTCCCTGAACTCCCCTTCCCTGGATCCAGCCACCACAGGTGAGCAGCTCTGGAGTGCCAGGGCAGGGCTGCCAGGCCCTTTGTGTCCTCACCCTGCTCCTTCAGCTCTCCCCGCTATCCCTGTGGCTCCCAGCTCTCCCAAGACAGACCTGCTGTATTTTACAAGGATGAAACTCATCCACAGACAGGGAAGTTGGCTGCTTCATGGACCAAGATTTACACGTAGAAACGACAAACCCCTCCAGCTCCAGCACTGCCTTCCACCAGAGCACAGCCTCTTCCCCTGCCCAGCAGCTGCAGAAAGCCATCACACAGTTATCCACCCTGCCCTTGGTCACCCAGCTCCTTCAGGCAGGACATGGCCGAGATCAGCCCCTTCTCTGCCAGCCTCTCCCCAGCTGTTCCTGCTGAGGGATGGGCAGCTGTGGGGTTTGAAATACAGGCCAGATGACAGAGCTGATGTCAGCCCTGATTTGGCAGGGAGCTGTTCGAGGCTTTGAAGCAGCAGCCAGCACAGACTGCAAAGCCTGGCACGCTCACAGCCCTGCTAGGACAGCACGACAAACCTTCCCCTCGGCAGCACCTCGGTCAAGAGGTGCTTCAGCTCCGCTTGCAGCACTGCTGCAGCCAAGGATGCACAAAGGGCTTTGCTGCTCTGCCTTTCTGCAGTCAGCTCCTTGCTTCTGAACAACTTGAACGTGGATGGAAGCTCTCCAGACTGAGCTGCCCTTTGATTTCATGAAGATTTCCTTCAGTAACCACGAGGCAAGAATATATTCAGACACATACAAGGAATCCACAAGGGCTAAGCTCAAATAAAAGCTAAGACAAGCATCGATTCTTTCCAGGATAGGAGTTACAGTGGCCACTTTTGTACCTCAAAATCCCTCAAAAGATTACACATAGAAGTTGTAATACACAAAATTAATAAGTAGAAACTATTAAACAGCTCATTTGTGAGAAATCAAAAGCTTTTTTACATGAAATTTTAACAAAACAACAGAAACATGAAGTCAAATCTTCACTGTCAGCACCTCCTAGCAAAAGCCAGCAACACTTTTGCAAAGTACTAAAAAAAGTGCATCAGTAACAGATCTATGAAACTCGTGTGTCACAGTCTGAGCAGGCACTAGAAGCATTGCAAATTAAAAATTTGTATGCAAATTCAAGTGTTACCAAAGCTTTTTGAGTTGACTGCAGGTACGTCTACATACGATGGAATGCCTGAGCAGCTGAATTTTAGTGTCATGTTTATCTGGAGGTACAATGAGCTTACAGCGTTTTTAATACAGGTTTGTCTTGTTCTGTGAGCTTTAATTTTGATTTCTTTTGAACTGAAATAATAGAGTGCTCCGATATGGTGTGGCAGCTTGTACTTGGCAAATGCATCACACGAGACAATGAAACTACATATCCAGCAACTAAATGAAGGTGAATTTTTACTTACAATTTTGTTGGAAAAGGATACATTTCTAAGCTATTAGCAATACAGAACATGCATCACTAAGCAGGATTTTAATAAATACATAAACCCCTGACTTTCCAACTTTATTTATCAAAGGGACTCACTTACATTGATGGGAAGGAACAGAGACAAGACTCGAGGCTTGGCTCTATTTCTTCTCCTCTGACCCTCCCGGTCCACTTATCCCTTTTCTATTCACCTTCAACACAACAGGAAGGTGCAGAGGAGCCAATTAACCAGGAAGAAAATCCTGCCTGCCACCATGAACCATCTCCCTTCTTCATCTAAGCCTGTCTGAAGGCCAACATGCAATCCAGCTGTATCCTACACAGAGCCTCCTGTATAATGATGAAATCCTGAACTTAAACCAGGACCTTTGCGAGCTTTTCTGAACAGAAATCATCTGGGGGCTGTCAAAACTGAACTACACGCACCCCAAAAAAAGGCAGCAGCACTAAGTGCAACATAGACTGTGCACTTTCCTTCTGAAGGCAGCACAGCCCCTGTACCAAGCATTATCTACTCAAATCTCTCCTTAGCTGACAAGTGCAAAGTTTGTTTGTGATGTCCGTGCACTTTTCCTCACACAATGTTTTATGTATTTTTTTCTTTGTGAAGCATTTAATTGCTACTCAGATATTTTCCCAAAAAAAAAAAAAAAAAAAAGAAATGTTTTACAGGTAATTGCTGATTTCCCAGGAAAGAGAGAGAAAAATATTTTTTCCTCTGCGTTTACAAAACTCAGTGGGCTTATTTAAAAACTCAAATAAAAGAGGGCAGATAATCCTTGCTCTAAGTGGCCAGTCAACCTTTCCAACAAGCTGTTTCCAACACATTTAACTGCACTGTGCAAATATACAAACCACTATTAGAGCAGCCAAGGGAAAGCTGCTTCCAGAGCTCCTTCCCACTGGCAGCCTCCTCCTTTCCTTCCCTCCATCTCCCACAGCAAGAGCTCCTGACTCTAAACCAACTCTCACCCCTCTGGCACATCCAAGACTCAGCTCCAGGGGAGAGTCTGAGGAGCAGAAATGGGACAGGATTTATACTCCTGAGGACACTTGACCAGCCACCACCATTTTCTTTACGAACTGCTAACACAACCCTGTCTAATTTTCTTTATTCAAAGCTATATTAAGCTGGAACATCTTTTCACATCAACCTTCATCCTGACAAGGGAAACACCACCACAATGGATGTACCCTTCAGAAAAATGCAGGGGAAAAAAGGATGGAAGAGGATGGGCTATTTCACATGAATACAAAGAGAGAGGCCTGTTGCTAATGCCAAGTTTCTGGAAATTATGACAGAGCTCGTGGTCCAGGGATTGCTAATTGCTAGGCACTGCAAGTTTTTTGAGGGCATCTTTGGATAATGGCTGAAGACAGGACAACTCTACAAAAAGGACAATGAGGCTAAACTGGTGCGTTTAATTCAAGTGTCTAAAAACTGAAATGATTAAATCCATGACAAATTATTCCTCTTAACCTTAAAAAAGAACAGACTGAGGGAAGGGACAATAAAGACAGAAAAAAAAGAATGGAGTGCAATGAGATCCTTTCACACCAAGGGTTAAAGTCTCAGGACAAAAGCAGTGAAAGCATTTTCTCATTCTCTAAAAGCCCAGTGAGTAACGAAATTGAAACGCTGAAGAGGGGCAGTGTGCTGAGCAGAACTGCTGTTCCCAACCAAAACTACCACTTAGCAAAGCCACTTTTCACTGCCAGTGCCACAGATGAGCCCTTCTCAAAGCTCTAACTTCAGACTTTGGGAAAAGCTGAGATCAGTGACACTCAAAAGGTACAGTGGTGAGTCCAGCTGACACACCACAACAGAAACCAAAGTGAGGGACACAAAAATCTCCAGCCTAGCACAGGCACTAAGTGGAAGAGCTCATTAGAATACAAAGCTACATGATATTCTTACATTTCTAAGCAGCAAATGGGAAGGTTGTTTAGCATCAATCACCCTGAGAGAGACCCCAGGAGCTGGAAAGCCAAACAACGTGTGCTGGACAAAATTAACATTACAGATGTGCAGTTCACACTTACAGCACCAAAATAGGGAGCCTGATGGACAACTCCCGTGCCTTCCTCCTCCTTCACATAACCATCCACTACCACAGTGAAGGCACCGTTTTCTTTGCACTGTAACACAGAAATGTGGTTTTATATAGATATATATTTACACACATACAGCAAAACACAATTGTTAAGAACCTGGCAGAGCCACGAGCCACAAAAGAGGAAAGAACTGCATGGAAAATCAGTGACACAATAAAACGTGACATCCCCAATATGACTTAATGACTTCCCATAGCCCAGACACCTGTGTACTTCATTTTAAGAGTGTCAAGTGTGATTAAATCTCACACCTCTCCAGAAGGCCTCCAAGTCAATTACTCTTCAAGCCACAGATCTTCACCCAGTTCTGTGCTTAACAGACTGCAAATCAATACTCCTGAACGTGAGGACACAACCAAGAAGGATACAGAAGTTTCCCTGCATTTTTCTATGTCCCTTATACCTCTGAATTTTACAAAAAGTTTGCTTTTATAGTCACACATTTTCCTATTTCCTCCAGAGAATAAGAGCATGGTAAATACCAACTAAAAACAGAGAGAAGAGAAAATCCAGAAAAAATTTGCTGAGAAAAGATATGACAATTTTCAGTGTGTTAAGGTTACAGATAATGAAAAATGAAGGGTTATTTACTATTCCTTAAAACAAAAATAGTAAAAAAAAATTACTGCAGTCACGGCTGAACCAAATATGTTACAGAATATCAGGTCTGATTTGCTCTGAAGGGAGGTATTTTGAGAGAAGACCTCCCTTCTAAATAAAAAATAAAAAATTGTAGATGCCCCATCTGCTCCTTACAAGCACAGCAGGACTCACAAAATGTATCCATTCCAAACCTCAGATGCACAGTCCAATTTTCCAGATTCAGCTGTGTTTGACTTTGTTCTAGAAATATCAGACCCTGCTCCCTACACAGGTTTTCCCACCTTTGCTGACTCCTGCACATATTTCAGAACAGAAGGTGTCACAAGTGACCAAATCCCTTACAGGAGTTCACAGCTGCCTGGCCAGCAGTGCTGTACTTCTCCTCTTTGGAAAATTTAATCCATTTTTAACCACTTTTTTAAAAAAAAAAATAGAAAAATTCTCTACTCCCTCTCCTATTGCTACTTATATTCTTTTATCATCTATGATGCCAGACCTAATGCAGTGCTTAAAAGCTGCACAGGACACCCAGATAAATCTGATGTATCAGTTTTTAGCAAAGGATTTTAACTCTTCAGTGGAAAACATGATGTGTCTGTGACTGCTGTCCAAAGTCAGTCACTCCCTTGTGAAGACAAAGCTTCTGGGCTTAGGAGGCAGACAACACTCACCAGATGGGAAAATGAGAGAATACTGCCTATTTATTAATGTGTATTGACGTTTCTCTCCAATCTGAAATTAAACTTCTATTTATCACTCAATTTTAATCTCAGTATATTTAAAAATTAAAGGAAAAAAATTAAAGAAAAAAGTCAACACTGTTTTTCAAACTTTCACTAGGATTTTAAGGTACTTTAATACAATCTGGAGTTTGTTATTAGAACTTAAGATCTTTTTATAATATAAACAAGGAATACTCAGAATGGGTTTTATTTTTGTCTTTATATCCTGTATCAAACACCAAACTTCTTCATCTTACCTGAATAAAATATTCAAAGAGTGGTTTGTATTTCTTGCCTTTAAGAGCAATGCCAGGAAACCTGAGGAGAAAGATTTACAAGAACATAAATTAACAACCTGAAAATTGCTTTTTTTTCACATTTGCTTCTTCACCTCCCTGACAGAATTTGATTTCATAAGATGAAAAGTATTTCCTTAAGTTTCCTTCCCAACTCTGTGGCAATTTGGACTTGGAGAAAAAACAACATCTCTTAATGCATCTCTGCTACCAGTCAACAACTTGTACCTGATGGACCTTCAATCAAACAATCAATGTAAATTAACAGAGGAATTAAGCATTAAAGACAAGCTCTTTGGGCAAGAATCTTCCAGATAAAACACAATATTCATAACAACAAAGCCCTAAAGCTCAGCGTGTCCAAGAGAACTAAATAATGATCCAAAACACCTGAAGTTTTACGTTCAGAAGATTGGGACACGGGGTATTGCAGCCTTTAAAGCTCAGGTGCCTCATTCTTTATTTTAAAACTGGGCATACAAACTCTCCACGGGCATCTCAGGGAATGGTCCAACACAGACGGGACTGGCTGGGGCACCAGCTGAGCCAGACAAGAAATGGAAGGCAGAGATGGAGCCCGCAGGTCTGGCTCCCTTCAGGCTTCTGACAGCAGCTGACAAACACAGTGATTAGGTTGGGATTTGCAGCTCAGAACTCTCCTGGAAGTGCTTAAATCGTCCAATTTCAGGGGAAAAATCCAGCTAAAACATAACTGAATCTAACAGATGGGCTGGCTCTCTGACTGCGTCCCAGCTGTGGTCTCTCCCTACTCTCTCCTTGATCTACAACTTCCAAACAATGGTCAAACCATAAAACACTTCAAACTGGGGGACTCTTCAAAGCTGTTTCACTGCACAGGAAGGACCTGGAGCTGCATTTACTGCCAAGTTCAAGAGCACAGCCCCTCAGCTCAGCACACACGATATCCTCTAGGAAAAGTGGAGATTTCTATTTTAAGCCACAGCTTTGCAGATGGTTTGTATGTTTTTATATTACAAACAGCCTTAGGAATGTTTGAGGTGCTTAATCAGGATCAGATGAGGGAAAAGCATCCCAGTGCTAAGCCACACAGATGTGGGAATGCTCAGATACAGAACGTGAAGCACCAGAATTGGCTTTAAAAAAGAAAAAAAAAAAAAAAAGAAGTTATATTCTCATTTAACACAAGTCAGAGAAAGGCAAAGGCTGTGGATCACATTCCTGATTTTCATTTTGGGATCTGAAATACTTTGTCAAAGTCCTGAACTTCAGGTTGAAAGTTTATACAATGGTGCCTTCTTGTGACCTAAGTTTTAGCAGTAAGACTCATTTAAAATCACTGCAGCAATCCTTCACTCTCAGGAGATCAGAAATCCCTGGTTTGGATTCTTTACACTCCAAAAAGAGACAAGGGAACACAGTGAGAAGAAATTAAATGTTTAATATGCCAAAGCACTGAAATGTAACACAAGGAGAGGGAAATGCTCAACAATCACGTCCTATCTACCACTGCTAAATAAAACAAGAAGCCACTCAATGCCCAAAATTGGGGTAATACACCCAGAGCAATTCATAAGTGCAAAGCAGCCAGTCCAGGGGGCTTCAGACACTGAACATTTTCAATCAGACCTTTCCCTGATGCCTGGTATAGATTAAGTTGCATCAGTTTCTCCCTCAAGGGCCTGACTGCTTGAGAATTTAAAAGTGAGTTAAAGGAAGAAAAAAAGTTAAGAGCAGAAGTGGTGAAGTTCATTTCCATGAACTTACATACTCACAGATCTAAATCTTTCAAAGATCCATTCAATTACCAGCTACCTTTTAATTGTCTCATGTTTCACATTTGAGAAAATTAATTATTACGTAACGGAAAAACTGGAGCATGACCAAAACCAGAAAAGAAATCAGTTTGAAAAGAGACCATAGCACTAATACAGAAAGAATTAAAATATACTGCTCTGCAAAGATAGGCAGAGGTTAAAAAAAGGAAATTTTTTTAAAATAATCAGAAACTGGTGGGGTGAGTGGTGGTGTTAGAAATACAATTATTCAAGGACATAAATACAACACCTGAAATGTGTATGACTGCCCTAAAGAGCTGGCTCTGCACATTTCTGATGAAGACACCACATCAAAAAAGGCCTCAATGTTCTGTGTATTCCTGGATATAGAATGACTGCAGTCACACTCAAGTTAAATTTGTAGTAATCCATTAAAAGAAGAATTTGGAAGCAAAAGATCAGCAAATTTAATATATGGGCTAGCTTGCTTCTTTTTTAAGCCTAAAGCAAATGGAATAAAAAATACTTAAGAAAATAAAGTGGTTTTGATGGAAGGCTTAGCTTTTAGATGCTCTGAACAGGTTTCAAAAGACCAAAAAGGAACAGAGTATCTGTATTTCATGGGAGAATTGAAGCACTGATGGACCTAAAAACCAGTGAGACAGGTCTAACAACCTGATTCAACTCTAAGTGATTGAGAGCTTTTAGCAAGTGAAGTGCTAAAGAACATTCAGTGTGAATTGGTCAAGAATAAGCCACACAAAGCCAAATTTTTGGGGGCAGACTTAGCAGCTTAGATAGCAAGCAAACAGATCAAATTTAGGTCTGAATGTTAGTGAGAGTTTTGACACTTTATCATTCCAACACACACGAATACTTGAACTGGTGGGTACACCACCACCTCAAGAAAAAGCTGCTGTTAATTCAGTATCAGAGCAAAAGAAAATTCCCTGTGGTGTCCTGGGCCAGGCTAACACTGACACTGTTCAGTGGTTTCACCGATGACTCAGAGGGGAGGAAAAAAGCTCCAGAGATCAGAAGTTCAGCCAGCCCTGAAGAATGAGAGCATTGAACATCATCTCTGGAAACTGAACACCAGCTTAAATTGGTACAGGCCAAGTGGCAGATTAAGAGCATTCTCATAGAGGGGGGAAGGAGGGAAATCAATGCAGGAATATAAAATTATTCAACTGTCACAGTTCGAGCCATCAGAATAGGAAATATCCTAAAACATTCCAGCTCTCTATTTCCCTAATTTAATGATTACATGCAACTGCTTAGCTGAAATATCCTCTATTTTTTCAATTCAGAGCTTTCAACTGCTTGATAAAAAGACAAAAATAGAAATAACTGATGCCAGTGAAGAAGGGGTGTTATTCTCAAAAACATTTCTAGTCTTTATTTTTTTTATTGTGGTTATGTGGGATTTTATTGGGTTTTCTGGTTTGTTTGTTTGAATCAAGTGAGCAAACAAATATTTGTTGTATTTGACCTCTTTACCAGGCTGCTGGTTTATACAAAAGGTTTAAGAGAAGCCAAGACACATATTTTGTCTAAAAGAGCTACAGAATTTAATACCTGCACCCCCTGCCCAGTCTGACTTCTTGAATAATTCCTATTTTTCCACCTAACCAAGATGAATAAGCACCCTGCAGAAAGCAGCGACTGCCACTAACTACAGAAGGAATATTTATTTGCTAAAAACAATGGGATTGTTTTGCCCATTTCCCTTTAAATCTTTACATAATGTGTAGAAGGCGGCATTTGGACCACCCCCAGCATTTTCTCAAACTTTTACATTAATGTAAACACACAGGAAAGGGGTGGACTACGGAACCTTTTTTCCCTACCACAATACAAGCACCCAATTAAACTTTTTTCCTACTTGTAGCTTCACAGTCAAAACCAATTTGTTCCTGCAAATTTCAATTACTTTTATGGATTTTTGCAATATAAAAACACATGCAGGGAAATCCATCTTCTTGAAAATATTTAACTTCTGATCTAGAAAAACACTGGAAGCTAGCAAGTGTAGCAATTCATGTACTTGCCTGTCAAGTATCTGATATTCACTGTCAGATTTGTACAGTGCCACCAGCCTGGACTCCATCAAAATGTAAATCTTCCCTGTGGCCTTATCTAGAATATAAAATAAAACAGGAGTTTCACAAATGTCAGTTTAATCCCCTCATCTGCACCATTATGAAACTTTTCAATATGTGCAAGATGGTATCACTGTAACAATAAAACTGCCCAGAATAATCCTTTACTACTTTCCAGCTACTTTTTCCCCACAAGGCCAGTCAAGGAACACTTTGCAAAGGCTAAGTTTAAACAGAAACCACAGGATGAAACCCAGGCCACTGATTTTCAGTGTGTTTTGTTGTAGCAGAGGCAGAAATACATTATCTGGTCTATAATTGCTGAGCCAAATAAAAAAGCAATTGAGAAGTTTCAGTAAATGTAACTGAAACAGAGGGAAACAAATGTAAGATGGACAATTACTACATAAAATCCATATTATTAAGTTGTAAGGTAATGATTGCACTTTATGCAGCCTTCCTCAGACTTGCTATTTCAATTACATGCTTGGATTTCTTTATAAAAGGAGTTTATACCACCAAAGGAAGTTAATAACAAAAAAAATTGAAATGTTATGAAGAAAACTCATTTTCTACCCCCAAACCACTCTGACTTCCTAACTTCAACAACAAATTTAATTCAGGCTGCTACCCTGCCAGCTCAGCCAGGGTCACTGTGCCACAGCAGTGAGCCAAAGACATCCAAACTCAACTCAGCCCCTCAGGCAAGTGAGGTGTTATTTTCTGAAAATACCCAGTCTTTCTTTTTAAGATGACCAAATTTAGGTTAAAACTTTTGAAAACTGAAACATACTTAGCTCTCCTCAAAGAAAGAAAACCCAAACAAACACGTGGAGCTCACCGCAAAGGCCTGCACAACTTCATGTTTAACATCACCTTAGGCACACAGCAGATTCATGGGGTTATGCTGGAACTGGAAATTTCTACTCACCATTTTATTTTTTTTAAAAAAAGGGGGAGGTGTTTGTAGATGAAGGTATAATTAAAGACTACAAACACACACACACCTCTTTTTTAAATTCTTTATTTCATCTATTAGTACTTTTTAAGGAACAGTCCTCACAATTCATGTTAAATAATACAAGCAGACAGAGAAGCTGGAAATTATCAGCCACATCCTAAGTGGATCTCATCCTTCAGACTACCACTGGTTCAATCCCAGAAAAGTTCTGTAAATTGAACATAAACCAGTCTAAAATACGGAACATCAGTACATATTCACAGGCCCTGAAGGAAGAGGTGTTCAACACTTGCCTCTCAGTTTTACATACTGCAGTTCTGGGTTAACACAAAGGGCCAGGTTGCTGGGCAAGGTCCAGGGAGTCGTGGTCCAGGCAACAAGAGAAACACTTGGATCTTCTTCCAGTGGGAAGGTCACGGTCACTGAAGGATCCTGAACATCCTGAAAAACAAGATAAAGTCCAAGGGTAGAAAGAAAGGGGGGCAAAAAAGGCTTTACTGCCTGTGTTAGTGAGGAAATGGAAATCTAAGATGCAGTAACTCTCACTGCCATGCACCCAAACCTATCTTGCAACTGGCCTAGTTCATCACTGTAAACTGCAGTATAAAAGGTGAAGTGGCAGCATTAAATTCAGAACAGAGCACCAGTCACTGAGTTCCTCATTACACCAGGGCAATCTGTCAGTCCAGCAAGGCCACAGGGTTAAAATCTCCCATTAGCAGGGAGATCTGGGGGATTTGCTGCTAAAACAACAAAGACAGACAAATGCAGTTCCTTTAGGTACCTCTTGTAACCCCATTTTCAAAGTTTAGAACCAATCTCAAGGGTCAGGAAAATCAGCAGTTAATCAGATACTGCTAAACAAAGCCTTTTCCACATTTTCTTCTGCAGCCAGGGATTAGGAAGAAAAGCCATCACATAAAATGATTCATCTCTAATTAAGAAGCTGTTGTTAAGAAGGAGGGGAAACGTTTGGGGTACTTAAAAACAAGAGTATGTCAATATTTAAGAGTAAAAAAAACTTCAAGGAAGGAGCCCTTTGTCAGCTACTCTATAAAACTTCACCTTCACATGAGTCCCAAAAATCCCCTGAAAACAAGTTTTTCTTTCAGCCAAGTACAACCCTATTCAGTCACTTCACATTTCACATATGATGAAAAGCTGCTTGTAAAAGCGACTCTAATCCTGCAAACGTGCAGTTTTCACTGCGAAATTCCAAATGCCAGCTCAGAGGGTGCCGTGCACGCCGACCCCAAGCACAGAATTAGGTCCTGTGGCCTCGGCACGTCTCGTGCGAGGTGCTCTGGTTTCCATCCAGCATCATGGAACAGTTAATGGCATCATGGGACAGGCAGCTATTTATGTCTGAGCTGAGGGCTGCTCCAGAGGGAATTTTCTGTGAACATCTGGTGCAGTCAACAGTAAAACATAAATATTACATAACCCATGGCCTGCGCTCAATAGCAGGCAGAGATTGAGCTCTCAGTTCTGTCTGTACCAAGTGCAAGGCAGCACTGCAGGCTACTCACTTTGCTCTCCGAAGCACTGAGCTCACCAGGTGGATAAAAACAACTGGCAAAGCATAAAAAAATACCATCCAGGCTGACAGATAATGGCATTGTGTAGTGTTTTAGCTGGTAAAACTTCACCTGCAGACACCGCCTCTTCAGTTTAGTGCAATACCAGCTGCTGGCATTGTTAACTCGGGTGTGCATGGGACACCCAGCTCTGGTTCTGGACACACTTCTTGTGTCCTGTTGCTCCTGATCTGTGTCCCAGTTCTCAGAGGATCAATGAACAGCAGCCAAAGGCTCCTTTCCACTGTGAGAAAGGCAACAGCTGCCTCGCACCCAGAAGTGACTGCTCACCAAGAATAAATCCTGTCAGCTCACAGACCCACAACTTCCAAACACCACTTCTAGCAGATGAGAAAGATTATTTTTGCCTGGAGTGGCAGAGCAGCATCCCACCCACACACACCTCTGGTTCTAGAGTAAGAAACAGCATCTAAATATTTCATTAGGACTCAAGAAGAGAGAAGAGCTTCGGCTTTATGGAAAGAGAACACACACACACAAACCCTCCAAAATAGTCTTTGCTCTAAAGAAAGCTCATGAATCTGAGCCTGTGTGAAATGTCAGTTAATAAGGACAAGAAAAGTAATTATTTCACTTGTCAGAGTCACAAATGTCAAGATATCTGTGCAAATCTCTCCTTCATAAACAACAAACCATTTTTTCTTCAGTATAAATACCCCTCAGCAATACTGAAAGCTCTGGTATCTGTGGGCTGCATTGTACTACAAGTCTATTTAAACATTTGTTCTAAAACCACTATTTCTGGCCAGAAAACTGGCCTTTTTTAGGCAAGATGTAAAGACCAGATGTACAATCTGTGCTAGCTCTCTGCTCTAACAATGCAAGTGAAAGATTTACAATACAAGGATCTGGAGGCCTGGGTCAGGATTGGAAAGGATACAAAACCTCTATCCACAAACTAACATGGAATTTGGAAAATTGGGACACGAGTTCTGCCTTCACATACATGAACATGAGCTTGTTGCAAGTGAGAAGCTGCCCTTGCTGTATCTGTCACTCATTTTTAAAGGAACATTTTGTAAACCATGCATTATGTAAGGTAAAACATTTTCTGGTGTTTCCCAGTCTAAATTAATGAATCTTAGAAGAGCCATCATCCTACAGCTACAGAGTCTGTCTGTTCCTTATGAATCCCCTCACAGAAGATTCAAACCCTGCCAAAGACCCTCTTCTTTTCAGATGTGCACAGACAGGGACAACTGCAGCTCTCCTCTGAAAAGTCAACATAAAAATCCACCACTGCAGCATCACCTTGAGAGCCCAGAGAGGGAGGAATTTACCACAAGAAAACAAAGTGTGTCCTTTAAACATCTGTAAGTAGCAACCAAGGAAGAAGTCTAAGATGAGGTGATCCGAACAAATACAGCAAAATATGATCAAAATTAACCCATTTACCTAGATTTTTACTACCAATTAGGAGTGTAATGACAAGGTTAGGTACCACCAAGCAAAAAGTACTAAAGCTTTTCAAATCCAAATAGAAGAGAATAGAGAAATCTGATTGCAGCTTACCTTGTAGTTCTGATGGGACTCAAAGTTGGACAGGGGGGTGCTGCATGCAGTTGAAAAAGGCATGACCTTAACCCCTCTATACACCAGTCCTTTGTCATAGAGCTGCTTGAAAACCCACCTGGAAGTACACAAGAAACAAGGAATAACTTGGTGTTTCACATTTAGTAAATAAACTGCAAAATGGGGTTTCTGCTCTAGATGGAGTTTCTTTCTGAATGACATCTTTTTTTAAAAAATCCACCATAAACTAAAGACAATACTTGCAAGTCAAAAGGCAAAGAGATAATTGATTGCAACTGCATTTCTGGCAGATTTTTAGCTTTAGCTGGTTCTAGCAGCTTGGTATTCCATGCACTGGCTGCATAGCACATAGATTAATCAGCAATATGGATTTGTGTTCCATCTAAACACCTTCTCAGATTTCCTGAATACAAAGATCACCTGAAATCTGAACAATTAACAAGGTTGAAATCAGTCATTATTTAGAGAAGAGACACGGCTGCTCACTTCTCACATGATCTTAAGTTTGTGCTGCAGCAACCAGTGCTACAGAAGAGACACAGATACAGGTCAGAGGCACCTGCAACCCACCCCAAGTAAATCCTGATAATCTAAGAGCATTTTCCACAGGAGGGCACAGTTAACCACGAAAAATAATGAACTCAGTTTTATGGCGCCACAATTTAATGTTCTCCTTTGAACTCAGGTCCTCTCCAAGATCAGTCTCACACCAAGTTTTAACTCTGCTTAGGAAATCATCAGTACAGCCTGTAGCATAGCTGGATCCTTATGTTTTCTTGAAATAATCAAGACAGCACTTAATATTTCAAGTGACAAATTGAGTCAATGCTCGAGATGAACGGAAGCTGGAAGAGAAACACTTCACGCAGCAACTCAAGGTGTCCATGTGATGGACAAACCCTGAATACTCCAGGGTTTCCTCCAGGATCA
The DNA here is from genome assembly GCA_013397755.1 of Cnemophilus loriae. Taxonomy (NCBI): domain Eukaryota; kingdom Metazoa; phylum Chordata; class Aves; order Passeriformes; family Corvidae; genus Cnemophilus; species Cnemophilus loriae. Next base: position 48,097 of record VZTF01002608.1, on the reverse strand, counting down.
TCAACATTTATCAGCTTCTCATGTCTCCTGACTTGCACACTCAGTGGCACAGCCTGCAGGCTGCAAGGCAGGAGAGGGCAAGCCTTAAATAATCCTGCCAACTTCAACTCACAAATCAGAGCTGCTGCAGAGCCTCGTCATTTCGAATTTCACACAAAAACTGTTAAACTCTCCTGACTTCAAAAGCTCCTTTATTCAAACTATGTTTTCAAACCATCCTGATCCCTTTTCTGGGTCCCTTTGCAGATAAATAGCTCATTGCTAAGCAACCAGCCCCATCCTGGCAAGCAGCACTTTTTTTCTGCAGGCTGTCATTTTGTGCTTGAGAATCTGGACCTGTATTTCAGTCAGTGTCTTGTCTTCTATGCTTGAAATTATCATCTTCAACACAAAACACGAGTAGACTATTGCGCTGATTTTATCTGGGGCCCAAAATAAGAATATCAAAAGACATGCTCTGGCTTGCTGACATGGAAGTCCTATGGTGCCTTAATCAGAATAATTATTACGCTGCAGATTAGGCAGCTGGAGAAAATACAGAATGTCACATGGAAAACATGTGCAGTCCACTCAGATTCATCCAGAAGTCCAAAACTCTCCTACAAGTGGTCACTAACATCAGAAAAATTACATCATCTGAAATCTGAGATGGAAAAAGCCCCAGAGACCCTCAGCAGCATCAATCAAGTTCTGCCACAGAGGAGCCCAACCCAGGAGTCTCTGAGAGCTGTGCACTCCTACAAAGCTGCCTTACCTCACACACAACTCCAAAGAAACCTTGTTCACCCAAGAAATGTCACCCACAGGCAAGATGTGGCTGCCTGACCCCCAACCCAAATCTGAAACATAGCAGGGAACGCTCCTATTTTACAACAGAGATTTTAAGTTTATCAGCTTAAACTTGTATAAATCTAGATCAGTCTTTTATAAAAATGACCCCTGAATATAGTTTCGCCAGCTCTCAGCATGTAAATTTGAGCTGGCTAACTGCACAAGTTTTTGTGGGAGTTAAAATAACTTTAAATGTATGCTTACCCCCTCAGAGCATCATTAATGCAGCCTGTGACAAGTGACAGCATTCCTGCTGAAGGTGTTCTATTTGCCTTTCAAAAAATACCTATGGAAAAAGGCTCCACTTTACTTTCTTTAGCACACTGCCTACTAACAGCACACAAAAACTACTCAGAGAAACACTGAATATTTAATTCGGCTGTAAATATAACTGTAAACTCAGGGAGCTGCTCGGGAAAGGTGAGCACTGCGTGGAGCTGCCAAGCTCCCAGCCCAGGCCGGCATCTCCCTCCTGTGGCAATCCCATCCCACTGCACACCCCGGCCTCTCCAGCTGTGACGCAGAGCAGGGATGGGCTCCCACACCACATCCCTCCCCTGAGCCCCTCACAGGCCACAGCGAGCACTCACTGGGAGTTTATCTCAACCTGTCCTCTCACACAGCCATTCCGACGGGAATAAATAGAATTATCATTGAGTGAAGACTGCTGTTTGATGCCATAGCTCTCATTATCACTACAAAAGCTCTTTTCTTATCTCAAAAAACACCTAAATGGTTTCCTTAACAAAAAATCTTGTGAGGGCTGCTGGTGTGTGACCACCAGAGCTGCAGAGATGGTTCCCAAAGGGCTCCCTGCAGCAGTGCCCACCTGAAACACAGCACCTGCCAAAGATGAGCCTGCTTCTAACAGGAAGAGTCACTTACAGGTGGAGATCACGTTTTGATTAAAAAGTCATCACAATATTTTAGACAATAACCTCACAAAACGTGGTTTAACCCTCATGTTTGAAAAATGCTGACACTTTGCAAGAAAGAGGCCTCAGGTTTGTAAACCAAAATTGAAACTGCAGTGCTTTCTGAAAAAAAAATAATAATCTAAGGAAACCACAGAGCTCCCTTCTAGTGACAAACAAAACATTTGCCCACAGAATTAAGAAATCCAACCCTGTTCCTCTAATTCTGCTACATTTCTCCTCAAACATAAATAAATTTAGTTGCATCCTCATGGCTGTGGGAGCAGCACTCAGACCTTTAGCAAAGAAAAATGCAGCTTGGGAAAAGGTGAAATTCAAGATGCGTATTTCAGCTCCTTGTTAAGAGAGAACCTGGTCCCTAAAGGTGCAAGGAATGTTTAGCTTCCAAACTGGTAACAGTTTGTTGTTCCTGAAGTGTCCTGAGGGTTGAGACCAGTCAATAACAAAGCCTTGCTCTCTCCAGAACTCCCAAAAAACCAGAACCTTGCTGCCATACTTGTTCATCCAAGTCACACCCAGCACACAAACACCACATGGATACAATCAAACTCCTGCAAAGGCAGATTTTGCTTCCAAAAGATTCTGAATCAGTCAATGCAGCACTCCCCACACCCCTGGCATCCCACACAAAATCCAGCAGCTCTCACTATGCCCAGCAAGTTGCACTTCTCAAACACGTACATCCAGTTCACATCAAAGAGAAGGATTTGATCTTGGAGCTTCCCAAGTTGTTAATGCCATTCCTTTGAGGGATCAAGGGGCTCTGTTGCAATGATCAGTATCTAAGGGTTTTCTAAGGGTTTGAGAACTCCAGCCTTTCCAGAAAATTAACTCATAACTAACACTGAGATTTATTTGCAAACACATATGAAGTGCCTTCCCCCGTTTTTTTCTTCTATAAAGAAAAAACATCAGAACTGTGAACAGTTCTGTGGGCATTAGGACAGCAGGATCCAAGCTGGTCTGTGATTTCAACATATCCATGGTACTACAGGTAAATGGACAAAATTATTGCTGTGTGACCCCATATCAGTTCACATCAGGATAAAATAACAATTTGATAGCCTCTGTAGACCTACCAAACAAATCCAGGCACAAACACCACGCCTGTCATCTACAAGTTCAGCAAGCACTGCATCCCAACAGCACCACGGGAAGCAGAGCTTCTGAGGAAAAGGTTTTCCTGTGACTCATGGACAACACTTGAAAGACAAGATAAAATCAAAAAGAAAGCAACAATCAAAAACAGATGCTTAGGACAAAAAAAAAAAAAAAACCCAGAAAAAAGTACTCAAAAACACTGGACATGAACCAAAAAAGCGTAAACTTGAGTGGAGCATGAATTTCAACAACAAACACAACCTATCTTTAGAACAGTATCTTGGAAAGACAGCTCCTTAAGAAAGTTAGGAAAAGTATTTATTTGTTCCAGGGCCTAGGAATTGTTGAGTACAGAAGCTGACAAATTCTATGTTCTACTACCAGTGAAAGCTCTAAAATCCTGGCCTACAGAGATCATCCTGCTCCAGGTCTACTCTCCAAGCTGTAATCTTTGGATCACTGTGTTTCTTGAGAGATTCTGGATCAAGCCAGAAATGCAAAATACTTGTATAACAGAAAATCTGAATATCTAAAGCTGATACTAGACTCATCCCAAAGATCATCCATGGGAGTGCAGTGTATTCTTCCTTCAAAATACAGGTAAGGAAATACAACAAGGACTGGAATGGTGAGAAGGTAACAACAAGGGGGCCTAGAGAACTTAAAGCACAAAAGAAATACAAGAATGAGGAAAAAAATACAGGTAACTCACAGAAAAAGAAACCACGTTTCTTATGACCAGTATCTCTCTAGAGAATCATTAGCCATGGAATACACAAAATGCAATAGGGATTTCTATTAGGAGAAATCTATTTCTAGGAATCTATTAGGAGAATTTCTGTTCAGAGATCTGTTGTTCTGAGATCGTTCTGGTTCGGAGCTGAGTAAGTGCTGAGCCTGTCCCAGGGCAGGGGGGGTGTGAGCCCAGCACTCCCCGGCACCTCCTCCCAGAGCTCTGTCACCAAGGGGGCTCGGGACCGTCTCTAGCACAGATTCAGGCTCAGCCCGCAGTTGCTCATTTGGGCACTAGATGGTGACAGGAATCTGCTCAAGCAACCCTTCGGAGGAGCAGGAGGAGAGGCCGAGCCCTGGGCATCACCCGGGAACAGCGGAGCCGTCCCCTCACCCCAGCACGCCCCGGCTGCTGCCCCGGAGCCCAGGCAGAGCTGCTCCCAGGGGCGAACTCACATCCAGCCCACACCCGTGCAACAAGCCAGCACTGAAGACAATAATTTCTATTCCAACTCCCAAAGGTCCCTTTCAGACCGCCTCAGTTAGAAGTTTAAGCTCCCATCAAACCCCTCTCCATTTCACTGGATGTGTCTCGTGACAGTACAGAAAAAAAGGCAAGAACATTTTGCATGTTTGTGCCACGCCAGCTCAGGAACATCACTGCCATTGCACTGTTCCAGGGAAGGGCACTTTTTAATTCAGATCCAAGCTGGCTGCAGGACAAATTCTACAGAATTAGAACTTAAAAGTTCTATTTAAGTTATTTAATATGTGCAGCGTTGACTGGATCTGAACATGTGAAACCAGTGCAGTATCACCTCTTACTGACACCAACTTTCAATCCTCCCCTGAAAAATTCTGCCAGGATACCACAATTCTACCAATGAATGTTTTGTTTAAAGTCAAAATTTAGCAGGCTGAAAATTCAGTTTAGTCAGTCATCACATGACATAGCACCAAAATGCCAACAAAGTAGTCATTGCCACCAGAACAATTATAAAAGATGAAAACAAAATGCTCTCTAGCATTCTGAGCTTACTAATATTGTTTTGTAGAGATACTGTACAACAGATGTATTCGGTGTCTGAGTCCTACGTACTTCAAATCTAAATAATTTGGATCAAATCAGCCACCACTGAAAACAACATTTATCACAAGTATTGGATTATCTCACTGAACTCAACAGAAACATGGAAGAAAACACCACATGTCACAAAGAAATTCCAGTTGAGACCACTCCAGAGCTGCAGGAAGAGCTAAAGACCAGAAAAAAAAATAACCTAAACAGACTGGTTTAGCTGATTATACGACTAAAGACAAACTCCTTACCATATTTTAACCACAAAACCTACAGTTGCCATGCACACTACCATTTTCATAATCAGTTGGTTTTTTTCTGGGCCTAAAATCAGCGTTGTACTCTCAGAGACAGAACAACAACCACAAGGTAAAACCACAGGACAGGCCAACGCAGAAATTAATCTGCAGTCTCTCTTTTGTGCATTGCTGGACACTAAATTTTAAAACGTTTTTAAAGAATTTCAAAAGGAGCTCAGAAAAAATTAAATCAATTGTGAGAGAAGCATGCTAGAACCTACAGCTCAAATTAACACTCCTGATGGACATGAAAAGTAACTTCAGTAACACCTTGTGGGTCTGATGATTGCCTGGGTAACCATCCAATTTATTTAATTTCTAAAAAATTGTGCATTACCCTGCCAAAAGCACCACTAACTGCAGTGACATAGCTCTCTTTAGGCATTATCTCCCTCAGATAGACAGTCCTAGGAGACTTTCCAAAAAAACTCCAATTTTTAAAAACAGAAAATGTATTTCATTACATGATTTAACAGAAACTTAACAGTATCAGGAAGCAAAAAAAGTACAAAATTAAGAGGCTGTCTGCCTACATACTTCCTGAAATCTCACCGAGTTTTCAGATGCAAAGTTTATAATTTAGAGTTTGTATCAAAGCGAGCATTAGAGGAGGTGATCTCTGTAACACAGGTAAAAGACCAGAAACTGCCTTTTAAAAAGGTGGCGAGGGAAAAACCACCAAAAAAACACTTGGGCTGCTGGGAGAGACCCTGCAGCTAGCTCAAGTCAGGTTTGGTTTTTAAGCTGCCAGTTAAACAGGATTTGAGGTGCCACTAAGTATTTTTGTAATTTACAAAATGAAGGTTTCTTGTCAGTTTTGCCTTTATAATTATGCAGGGTTTCTTCAGCTGAGTGAGTTAAACATCTGCTGCCTTCCCACCATCCTTCCACTGCTCACTGAAACCTCACTGGCACTTCAGCCCTCTGCAGTGGCTTCAGGGACATCTCAAAGGTCTGTCAATCCATTATCACAGCTTTATAAAACTAGATTTATAAAACTAACCATACAATTAAAGCTGATTAGCAAAACTAATATTAACAAACATTCAATAATACTTTAATTAGCACATAATTTGCTTTTCAATGGCTTTTTGCCAGCATACACTCTGCTAAATCTCTCCCTGCAATTCACCTTGTTACTCTATCACCCAAAAGACCCAAAATTGCCATTTCTTCACTGTGTTAAACCAATCTGATTATCCTTAACCTGTAAGGTTGTCTTGTCTTTTGAAATCCCAACAGGTACCCTGAATACACTACCAAAACACCCAAACTTTATTAAGCTCTGCACCAGGAGTCCAAGACAGTTGTCAAACTGTGCTGCCAAGAAAAAGATAACAGCAGATTCACAGCCTCTAAATTCAGCCTTGAAGAAGAGGTTTGGAGCTAAAACTGAGCTTGGACAGTTTGCCCATTTACAGCTGACAGTGTGAAGAACATCAAGAATGCAGAGATATAATGTAATTTCCCAAACCAACCAAGGAACCTATTAATAGATCTTCAGAACTGCTTTTAAGCTGACACGGAGATGTAAGATTTCAGGGCTCACTAAAGGCAGTATTGGTGCACTTTATTTTTCAAAGCCCTGCTATCCTGAAGAAGAGAAAAATGCGACAATTAATTCCATCACTCAGACATCAAGAGATTTCACATCACTTTATTACTCTGCCTGACATTTTATCTGCATTTGGCATTTTCAGAACAGTTCTAGTGATACATGGACCAACACATGTTTGCAGTGTCTGAAGCCTTTTTCACATTTCAAATCCATAAAGCAGTGCATGTTCACTTACCACACAGACTCCATGAACTCGGGGTAAAGAGTTTTATAGTCATTTTCAAAGTCAATCCAGCGTCCTAATCTGGTAACACTGAACTGTTAAGACACAAACACAGAGATTGAAAGGCATCTAAGCAATGCATCATCATGGTACATTAGCAATATTTATTCTGTAAAGTAACAATCAGCTGGGTTTTTAAGTGCAGTGTTTGTCTCATATCAATGAAATACATCTATAAAATATTTTAGCCTGATAATAGTTCCAAACAGTATTTAAACAAGCAAAAATAAGGAAGGAGTGAAACCATGAGCATGGCTATTTAGAACCAAGGTCACATAACAGGCAAATGTGTTCAACACAGCAGAAATGGTAGATCACTTGGATCATTCATCAGATAGAAATCGTGGATCACTCGAGGTTCAGCCAAGGTTCAAATGCCTGAAAATTGCTTCTCATTACAGTGGTCTCACTTCTATTTTTAAGACTACTTGTTGCACAGACAGTGAAAACCCAGAAGTCTATCAGCTTTCAGCTACATGCAAACATGATGTAACTTGAAGACAAAGAAATGCTGAAGGAAATTGATACGTGACAAGTCATCAAACTATTCCAGGGCCAACTGCCTTCTCTGACTGCCCAAAGCCTCGAGAGGGCTGCCAAAGCCCCAGGAGGGACAGGTGCTAGCCCCTGTCTCAGGACAGATCATGGTCACATCCAGACACTAATGAGGAATGAGCCAGCTACGGGATTCACTGGGACAAGTGGGATTTCACAGCCATCCAAACCCCCAGCTCTGCAGACAGCCAAGCCAGGGACACCTGTCCTGGCACTGCTGGACACAGCCCACACTGAATGTCAAACCAGCAAAGTGAACACAAAGCACATTCGTTCTCTCACCTCTACATTTTCATACAACACCTGAGCTACCGACATGGATCAGTTTCCATCCTGACCTTTAAGCCACTCTGACATTCCACTAGCAAGATCCCCAGCCTAGGACTGATTAGCACAAGGATCCACAAAGTTGGAGCATTATGTTTGGTCTCAGCATCGTAAGATCTCACACAGCCAAGGAACCGTTCATATTTTTTCATAAGGCTCAAATAATTGCTAACCACTCCAGGCAGAAAATAAACACTCTATCTAACAGGAATGTTGGTAATTCCTCTCCTAGCACCATTCTAAAGTATTTGAATTTATTACAAGTCAAAAGTTATTTAAACAAATTTAATTATTTTTATTTATCATGTAAAATACTCACATACATGCACAAGTTTATGAAGAAAACGAAATACAAAATCCATTCACCAGCCGTAAGACCAAGCGCTTGGACTAACCAGCACTGCAAAAACACCAGTTCCTGAAGCACAGCAAGGTAAAAGGCATGGAAAATGAAACACAAATGTTCCAGGTTTGGCTGGGATTGAGTTAATTTTCTTCTTCATTGCTGGTACAGTGCTGTGTTGGGGATTTAGGATGGGAATTACGCTGTTAACCCACTGCTGGCTCAGGTGCTGCTGGGTAGTGCTTACCCTAAGCAAGGAGTTCTGTTTCCCAGGCTGTGCCAGCCAGGAGCTGCACAAGGAGCTGGGTGGGAGAACAGCCAGGACAGCTGACCCAAACTGGCCAAAGGGACATTCCATAGCACAGGACATCATGCCCAGCAGAGAAACTGGGGGGCCTTGGCCAGGAGCTGTGAATCACTGTGCAGAGACAGGCTGGGAATCACTCGGCAACCAGACTGGGCATCACTTGGTTTTCCTGGATTTTATTCCTCCCTCTCTCCTCTTTTACAATTATTATTATCATTAGCATCATTATAGTATTTTATTTTTTATGTTCTTATCTCCACTCACTGGTACTTGGCTGCACCACAACAAACCAGAAAGAATCTTGCTATTTTTATTTCTAAAAGCAACAAAGAATTATTATTATGGGTTTGCAATACAACATTTCAGAGTGTAGATGAATGAGCATACATTTGAAAAAAACAGTCTGCTTTTCGTCCGGCCACTCACTGAGGTTTAGGCCACAGTTAACTCTACCCAAGGCAGCTCTGGTTGCTTCAGACACCAGCCATAACTTCAAAATGCTCCCAAGAGCAAGAGGCAAGGGATACTCAAATAACAACTTGCTATTTCCACGAAAAGAAATACAGCAGGACTAGAGAACATGCAGAGGAGTGTGATGAAGTAGAACAGCTTTTGCACGAGGAAAAATTAAAACAATTAGGACTGTTCTGCCTAGGAAAAAAAAATGATGGTTAAGATAAAGCTTTGTTGGAAACCATTTTATAGAACTACCATTCTCAAACTCGCACACACCAACACTCTCCCTGTATTCCTGGGATGCAAAGCTGACACCAATATTCTCTGGGAAGACTGGGGGTTTACCCACACCTCTTGTGACAAAACCAGATGTGAGAATTTCTGTTCTTCCAAAAATACAAGCTACTGCCCTGCACTCTGGCAATGTAAAAACTGGGAGGAAGGAGGAGCAGAAAAGCAGTGAGGTTAATGTTAATTTTCTTTAATGGCTCCATTTGAAAACCAAAAGATAGATCTTTCAATTTTCTATATAAGAGAAGACACAAAGAAAGAGACAAGGCTCAACGTATCTATTATTTGTTCAGTGTATCTCATTAGACACTTTGAGCTCCAGGTAACCTGCAAGTAACCTTCTCTTGACAGCACAGCAGCCTCCGTTCTGAGCCACAATGGTGCTCTTTTTGTTCCCCTTTGAGGATCACAGGGGAGAAACACAGGAGCTTAAAGACATGAGATTTATGCACATAATCAGACAAAAGGATGAAGTTCACCCTACCTGAAACACTTCTGCACAAATACATTTGGAAATGCTCAGCAGAACATGGACTGAGCCTTCACTCACCTCCCACTCCTTGGCGTATCTCATCACAATCCCTCTGCACTCTTTGTTGTAAGCTTCAATCCCCATCTTTGCCACATCCTCTGGCCCTTTAATGCCAAAAGTCTTGTCAATCTCATATTCCTGGGAGCGTGGAAAACAACCAAACAAAACATCCTGTTATCAAAAGCTTTCAGGATTTCCCTGGATAGTTTATTTGTGTCCTATGCATTCTAATGAGGCTCAGGGGCCTCTTTTAACCTTTTGAGATTTCGTGAGAGCTGCACCTGAACTAGGAAGGGATTTCAAAGGCTCACCCTGGCGTGACTGTTTCTTTAGTATCTTTAGAAAAATACACAAAAATCCAGTTTCTGAAATATGTACCAAATAAATACAGGTTCACAGCAATGAACAGAGTGCAGGTGACCAGCAGGAAGCTCCTGAATGCACCACACACAAAATCCAGGGAAACACACTGGACAAGGAACTTCCATTTCTCTTTTAGCAACAATGCCAGGTATAAAAGCAACAGAAACATGAGTGATAAGCAGGGAAAAACAGGGAAAGAGGAACCAACAGAAGTATCTGCAGGTAAATTCATAACACATACCACAGGTAAGCCGTGGCAATCCCAGCCAAACCTTCTGTCAACATGAAAACCACTCTGATGAGCAAATCTGGTCACGATGTCTTTGATGGTTCCTGCGAGGATATGGCCATAGTGGGGGAGCCCCGTGGCAAACGGGGGGCCATCGTAGAAGTTAAACCTGCAACACAAAACATTCCTCACTGCAGCAAAACCTGAGCAGCAGGCCTTCAGACAGGGTGACTCTGTCTGCTCACACCACTTGTGTTTCACTAGGAAAATATCCATTCCTTCCTCTTGCGTGATCAGTCAGCCCAGGTGCCACGCTGGCAGTGGGACTGAAGGGAACGTTCCAACTCGCTCAGTTCCCACCACTGCCAGTTCTACCAGGACTCCCATGGAGCACCCCAGCACGGTGCTCCACAGCTCCACAATGGGAAGAGTTCTTTGCTTACCTCCCCATTTCTCTTACAAACCCACCAAGCAGGAAATTACAGGTTTATTGCAACTGTTTGAACACTGCTGATTCTTCACCAAGTGAAATATAAAGGGACAGCAGCGCAAGCCAGGCCTGCTGCTGGCAAAGGGAGCAGCTGCTGTTTACAGAACCAAGGAAAAACAAAGAGTAATTACAGCCAAGCCAACCCTGCACAGTTGCTACAGCTTTTTACAGATTCTTACCTAGGTCTGTTCTTTGATTGCTTTAGGCATTCCTTGAAACAATTAAGATTTTTCCAGAGCGTCAAGATCTTCTCTTCCTCATTTGGAAAATTTATGTTTTCTGGAACTTGTTGAACCATTCTTTCCCAACAAAGATCAAGAAGAGAAAAATACATAGTGAACAGAAGTCAGAAAAAAATAACTCCACAAATACAGCTTTCATCTTACAAATCCATATCACCAATCCAAAGCTGGGTTTTCCTAAGAGCCTGATTCACTGCAGGCATGGAAGAAAGCACTCTATTCTAAAAAAAGCCTAATTTTGACTGTCTGGCACCAAAGTTTTGGAACAGGAAAAGGATCCTCCATTCATTCCACTACGATTGTTCCCCTTTTAATTACGTTTTTATTTCTGTTTCCTAGAGAAAACAGTCAAAGGGCAAATTGTTTTTTGGTTACAGCTTTAAGGTTTTTTCTTCAGGTAAAAGTTTCCAAGTTCAAACTGACCCTTCAGCACCAGCTTGTATCACAGAATTTCACTTTAAACTACTGAAGAAGGGGCTCCTTTTCACTGCACATTTATTCACACCATTTAGGTGTTTAAAAGAACATTTTCCATCAGGCCATGCTAGCATTCTCAGATGCCCCTAAGAGCACCCAGACTGCAGAGAGCACAGCTGAAAAACACTGCAAAGGTAAACACGTGTTTTATAAGTACATTAAAACCAAGCCCGAGTGGGCTACTTCCTTGCTGTACAAGGAACACACGAAAGAGGAATTCTCAGCATAATTAGGAACACACAACAGAGCTGCCTGGTTCCAGACCTGCAATGAGATGGAAAGGGGTCAGATTTCAATAAAATACCACGGCAAGAACTGAACAAAGCTCTGGGGAATAAGGGTGGTTAAGACAGGAGCTCCCTAAAAGGAGAAAACTGGTTATGAAGGTTGTAACAGATGATGGTACGGCATAAAAGGGCTCTCCCACCTCTCACTATAGTGCTGCTGCTCCTGAGCACTTCCACCAGAAGTAGCTGCTACAGCCTTGAGCTTCACTCAGCATTACAGAATTACATTTACAGAATTACAAGTAATGGCACAAGGCCTGAGTCTCGTGATTTACTCGGGTTTGTAAATACTAAATAATAATAATAAATATAAAGCAGCAACAAAGGCAAATGCATGAAAACAATTCTTCCAGTTACAGCTGAAATTCCAAAACACTTGTTTAAATGCAACCCAGACCACCACAGAAACTGACAGCTCAAGGCTTGAAACCCTATGAAAAAAATGTGCTACAGACCAATTCCACCACTTATACCTTTTGTATTCATGACAGATCATCCTCTCCACCAATAAATCCAAATTATCATATTACTATTGAGAATCCCACAACCTGGTGCACAGGCAACACAGCATTTGGAGGGGAAATCAGGGGCTGACAAGGAACACATGGACATGGCCTGCATGTATTTTAGAAAGGTAATAACCAGCCTGAGCACAGTGAGTTACTCTATACACAACTTGTAGGAGAGTTTTCACCAGTCCACCTCAAAGCACTGACTAGGCTGCGTCATTTCTCAGTGATTTGATCACAGAGACAATGGAAATGATAAAAGAATTCAGCCTTAAAGCTTTTATCTCCCACAAGCCAGCTGACCTGAGAACTAAGGATCTGCATGTTCTACTCAGCTCAAGCTCAGCCCTCCCAAATTAGTGATCATGCAAAGGGTTTGGAGACTGGCCCAGCTGCCAGGGCTGTGTAACTGAACGAATCCGAGGCGGGCTGGGGGTTTGGNGGGGTGTGCCTGTGACCGGGCTGTGGAGGCTGCTCACGGGTCACAGACTCCCTGCGTAAATCACAGAGTCACTGTGGGCCCATTCTCCAACCGAAGCGCTGCACGGGCAGAGCAGCGTCCAGTAACCACAGGGCACAAATCCATCCACGCTCTCAGCAGTATCACAAGTTTATTGCATCAAAAGCAGGGGGGGAAAATACTGTTGGGAATTAATATGCAGCCATCACTACTGTTTTGGTTTTTTTTTTCCAAGTAACAAACCAGGATTTTAAACAGATTGACTTAAAAGCACATTGAAAATCTCACCATGGCTCAACCTTGGCTGAGCAAAAAAGCCAAGATCCAACAATCAATTTATAGACAGAGGTATGAATATCTCTACAGCACAAAAAAAGCTCATTACAAGCAATCTACGTATTTTAAATCAGAAAATAATCAAGGACAACTCACTACTTTGAACACAAACGGAGCAAAAACATCACAAACCACGTTACAGAAATTATTATACAAACACATCTAATAAAACCACACTTTCAGACGTCACATTTACAGAGATCAGTAAACACAAGGAGGGTTCTCTACCCATTTTCTGCTGACAAAAAATGTTAAAGTTTAAGACAAAGCACCATTACGCAAGTTTTTATTAAGTACACTCACTTTTCTAGAGGCTAGCAACATTCACTAGGAAAGGTGTCCAAGTTTGGAGACTGTGCTACAGCAGTCTGAGACTTATGCTGGGCTTCTTATCTACAACAAAAAAAATAAACATGCATTAAAACCATAAAAGCAAGTTCAAGTGTGCTTTTTTAATATTAAGATTTATTTTTTAAAAATCAATAAAAATTCGATTAAAACACCACTATGAATGAAGCGAACCCATATTTGAGAAACAGCGTTGTACTTCACATACATCAGATATATAACTAAGTGGATTTCAAGATATTAATCATTTTGTTGACTGAAAAATNAAAGCAAGTTCAAGTGTGCTTTTTTAATATTAAGATTTATTTTTTAAAAATCAATAAAAATTCGATTAAAACACCACTATGAATGAAGCGAACCCATATTTGAGAAACAGCGTTGTACTTTACATACATCAGATATATAACTAAAACAAAGTGGATTTCAAGATATTAATTATTTTGTTGACTGAAAAACTGTAAGTATAAAGACACAGGATGAACTAAAGGTGTACAAAAAGTCTCTTGATTTCCAGGGGTTTATGATCAGTCTCCTACTCTTCTTGCAGTTACCTTCTCCCACAAACTATTCTGTGAACGAGACCAAAGCTCCCTCCAAGGACAAGGACCCTCCTTCCTCCACCTACAGCTGCCTTCTCCAAACTTCAACAATGCTGTTTTCCACACGCACCTGGCACCTCAATTGTGCCTCTTTAAGGACAGTTCTGGGGTAACATCAGTCTAAACCATTCACCTGATAATGAAAATTCTCCATTTCTGGAAGGGATGGAAACAACCAAGTTTAAAACAAAAGGATGGAACACAATGCTGAACTACAGAACAAACGTTGCTTCTGAAAATCTTGTGCTAGTGTCTTATACAGGGAATAAAACTGCAACGCCAGCCCACCTGTCCCCCTGCAAGGAAAGTTTCCTTTAATACTGAAAAACCAATTAAAACCTTGCTAAAGCAACGAGCACACTCATCAATTAATGCTGTCTTTACACACAAACACTTCATGCTATGCAAGAACCCAGTTTTGCACTGTATCTTGTGATGGCTTAAGAAATTTTTGTCGTCATCACGCTACCTTGATTAAAAATGTAACATATTGTGTGGGGAAAAAAAAAAAAGCTAGGTTAGCTTGAAATAACTTTGAACTATGTATTTCTAAAAAAACCTCAGAAACCAGTGTCAGCTGAGTTACTGAAAGCTGCTTTTATGTGACAACTAAATTCTATTACCTGACAGCTGCTTTCTAAGCATGTCACCACCAAACCGAATAAAAATGCTTCCCGCAGTTTCCAAAAGGCTCCCGGGGTGTGGGAGCCAACGTTTGCTGGAGATATCAAAGTCATCGCAGCTGCAGCAATAAAAAGGGTGCATTCATCAACCCCCCCCATTAAAAGGATGCTGAGGGGAATGCTTAAGACCTATTACACGTTGTAAGGCACCTTAAGTTCTGTGTACAGATAACTAATGAAATGAACACTTGCTAAGTATTAAGCCCTGCCATAAAGCATCCGGCTAACCTTTAATAAGTAACCCCTAAATTGCCGAAAAAGCAAAGAATCTGTACCGCACCCAAGGAGTAAAACACACATGAACGTGACGTTGTACACACAGAACACGAGCTAATGGCGTCAAACCCCGCACGGGAGCTGCCAGCCCGGCCGGACCCCGTCACTGCGGTGACAGCACAGGCACCTGCCGGGCCACGAGCCGCCGCTTTCATGGGACACCCTAAAGGTGCCGCCCGGCACCGGC
>VZTF01002608.1:773-27908 GCA_013397755.1 Cnemophilus loriae | reverse complement strand
GCCCTGCAGCTCTTTACTGACCCTCCCTCGCTGGGCAATGCCGGGGGCCGCAGCTCCTCCCCGCTCCCCCGGGAGCAGCTTCCATGGCTGCCCCGTGCTCCTGACAGCAGCTTTATTCCTATTTTACCAACTACAGCAGAGGGAGAAATGTCTAGAAAGAGATTTAAAGGGCCACCAGCTGAACCAACTTCGCCAGAGCCAGTTAGGATTAAGTTTGGCTAAGTACCGTGCAGGGACCAGATCTGATCAAAATTAAACTCACCAACTCCCTGAACAGGGGAAGAGGAGGCACCAACTCCAGCTACAAACGGGTAAAAATTACAACAGGTAACACACTCCTGGAACTTGTTGCCAGGACAGAAGAGAGGGACATTGTTTTAACAGGTCTGAAACAGGAGATGCAGGGCCATCTTTGGATCATTTCTCGTGGTGCCTCCTGCTCCCTCGGCTCTGTCACGAGCCTTGTGCTTTCCCCCACGTTCAGACACGGTGGAATCAGAGTGTGCCAGAAGGACAAATGGAAGGTGTGACGTTGATTTGCAGATAAAAGTGTCCCTGCCCATGGCAAGGGGGTGGAACTGGACCATCTTTAAGGACCCTTCCAACCCAAACCATTCTGGGATTCTGTGGGATGTTTCTTGCTGTTACAGACACAGAGACGGGAGTTAACTGTTATCCTGACAAAGGAAACGCTATTTTAAGATAAAATATTCGAAATTTGTAGTACCTCAGTTGCAATCCTATGAAAGGAAATGTCCAAAGACACCATTTTCTTCACCTTTCTTAAACAAAGCTGTTGAACACATTAAGACCAACATCATGTTTATTTTGTTTGGAAATAGCCAAGTGCTCTATATATACAAACCTCAGTTTGTTTGATGCAGCTTTGTATTAGAGCCATGCTTATTCTGGGAATTTTGCTCCATGGAAAGTCGTTCCAGGAGAGTTACAGGGAGAAATAAACCTCTCACATGGGTAAATGAAACCTAAATTAGCACTGGTTTGGTCATCAGCAAGTTTGTATTTTATTAATGAATCCAGATCTGCACTAACATGTTAAATTAATGGTTTGAATGCCTGTTTTTTTCCCCTGACGTGTGATTCGAACAGGTACGACAAACACTCCCTTAGGAACACTTCCTTGGGAGCTTGGCCTTCATGCTGCTGGTGAATTTGCATCATAATACGGATGTGCTTGGACACAAGCAAAGTAAAGCAGGAGTGTGAATTAATAAAAGACCACAGGGCCGTAATTACAGGTCACACAGTGCCTGACAGAATTACACAGATTTTCCACTGGGGAAGGGAGCCCTGCGTTCTTTCCACCAGACAGAGAGACTTGCCATGAGTGATCCATTCCTGTCGAAGCACCAACCTTGCTCCCCTCCCAGAAGGAATTCTCTTACAGACCTTTCTTTGGTTTGTTACTTGTGTTACTTAGATCTGGCTTAATTGTAATTTTTTTTTCCTGTTTCCTTCCTTTATCACTTGAATTAGGAATTTCCTGAATGTTTGGAAAGTATCTGCCTTGTAATGGCTGCAGCCACAAATAGCACTTTACTATTAAGCTTAAAAGCACTTAACAAAGCTGAAATTCAAAATATAACCAAGTTCCTCAATGTCAAAGCTGGGAAAAGAAACCAAAACCTGTTGCTCCAGAAGATCACTGATCAACCCAGTGGCCAACAAACTTGCTCAGCTTCTCAAACTTTACAATAACAAGTTTTATACATTCCTAGGATTTTTCTTGTATAGACACACTTCTCATTCAGGTGAGCTTTACAAATTCAAGCAGATGTGATGACCAGAACCTCATATATCAAGTCTTTACATTGGTGAATTTTTGTTAGGGGTACAGCTGGAAGTCACTTATAAATAAATACAAACTACTGGGAAGTTCAAGGCAAACAGGAGGAAGAATTAAGGCCCAGGATGACACAACACAAAGGGTTCTGTTGTAACCTGTGTAAGGTATCTTTATGGCCAGTCCAGCCATGGGATGACTTAGGATTTTGTAAACTTCCCCGGAGAAAAGAAGGGTTTGGTAATGCTATGAAGGAGGCAGAAGCATTCATTATTCATTACTGCCATTTCAGCACACTGCTGAGCAGGTGCATTAGCAGCCTGTGTGGCTGTTTGAAGTCTCCAGCACGGCAGAAATGCTGCTTTTTGTTGAGGAACAGTGATGCTGCACAGTTCCTGAAAGGTCTTCAGCCACATTCCTAGAAGAAAATTAACCACGAGTGGAAGAACATTGTCAGCCTGTCACCCCTCATTTCCAACTGTGCATTTGTCATGGATCTGAGGATGTTCAATTCAACACGGGGTGATAATAAAAATATTTTTAACTGTCTGCTGTAATAGGAGCGACCATTTTGCTGTCATATCTTCCAATTACATTCAAATGTCTCTGGTTAATTTTTCTTAGCTCTTGTATTCTTTTCCAGGCAAAAACTGACAGTTAATAAAATTCACATTAGGCCTAATTTATTTTTGCTGGGTGAGGATACCCTTTTTCACCATGCAGAAAAAAAAACTTCAATCAAACTGGGTGCAGCTCACCACCACTCCTGGCAATAGAGCAGCTACATCACAGCCAGCCACAACAGGCCAGTTTTAGCTGTGAAACAAGGAAACTAAAATATCATACATAGAGAAGCTTCCCCCTCATGTTCAGCAAGCACTTTTGCATTTCGTATTATCTTTAATGTTAATGATCCTCCCATCCTGAAATTTTATAGTGAAAAAAGATCAAATGTTTTATGCAATTCGGAACAAGGCAATTAGTTCAGAATAAAATTTTGATTTATGTGCCCCTCCTCCCCGTGTTTCTTCAGGAAAAGAAACCCAAAGCCCAACAGTAGCAGACTGAAACCGAAATAAATAAACACACTGTCTAGCAGGATTATTCCCAGCCAGTTAAAGGTCTTTTCCAGATGATGAGTACTTTATTTAACAGCAACAGTTTAATCAAAAGTTGATTCAAAATAATTAAAATTCCAAGCTCCAGAATAGTTCTTTTAAATATAAACCAGCGACTTCTGCCAAGGAAAAAAAAAAAAGAGCTTCCTTCTGGCGTGCCTGAGCACTTCAGTCAGGGTAAGGAGACTCAAACAGGGAAGTGCTACAGAAGCTCAGTCCCTCGAGAGCTGGAAACTGACTCAATGATCTTTGCTTCGATAAGCGATGAAGGCCCCGGAACGTCGTGAAAACGTGCTGGTTTTGCTGTTTCCAAGTCAGGGGTAAGAAGTGTACCAGTCATCGATCCTCACAAGTGAGTCAGGGCAGCAGCGTCGCTGCTGCTGCCGGGAAAAGGGCAAAGTAGAGAATTTCCTCCTGGGTGCTACCACAGACACTTGTCCAGGCCAGCACTTCCCAGTTATCCTGCTCCACCCTTCTTCCCTCCACAAATGAACTCTGTCACGCAGTTCCTGTCCTTATCAGCCCCAGAGCAGGACTCGTGCAGGCAAAGTGTGCTGCTTCCAACCCCAGGCCCGCTCCCGTGCCCTGAGTGCCCCTTGAGCCACCTCCAGCGAGGTGTGCCCGCTCCCCCCCTCGGGGAACATCGCAGAGAACGTTCTCTGCCTCCTGTGTTTACACAACTTGTTGCCACAGGATCCTCGGCGCAGCTTTGAATGGAGCAGGGCTGTTACTTGAGCCCATTTACCAGATCAGTGAAAGATTCTGCTGTTCCCCTGCCAGGCACAGTGAAATCATCCTTGTCACCCTCGGCCTGCCCACAGTGCCCACCCTTGATCGTGGAATCTGTCAGGGGAACAGGAAGATGGATGATCCCACCCCAGCTATGTGGCACCTACTTGAAGTCTCCCTGTGTTTACTGCGGTTCAAATGTCCAGCAGTGTTTCTGCACAGCAAAACCAACAAAACCACGCTCAGAATCAGCTGTGTCCTCAGCACGTTTCTGTTCCCTGTAACGCTTCACTCCCTCGAAGCAAGGAGACTTTGATATCCTTTGGGAACGAGCTCCCCAAGTTCACCCTGGATTTCCCCACGTACACATGTGACTCCGTCAGGCTTGTGCAATGCCTCTGGAGTTCTTGTCTTAGAGGAGCTGCTGAACAGCCAGTCTTTATCTCATCTCACTAATGGTTTTATAACCTCTCCTGCATTCCAAGTTGTCTCTTCTCTGAACCGAAGGCTTCTGGCATAATCATCTCTTTCTCACACTGATCAGCCCTGGGACCCACACAGAATTGTTGCAAGGGTTGCATCTCCTCTTGCAGACATTTCTCCTTCTGAGTCACCGATGCTATCTAAAAATTCCTTATCTACAAATGCAATGTTTCTGCTTTGTTTTCTAAAATTACAGGTGACTTGTACCTGAAAATGTCTTGCTCCTAGAACAGTTCATCTTTTATAAGAGATCACTTCATTGCAACCTAAAGTTACTTGGTTTGTAAATTAGTTTTACCACAGATCAATTGAAATGAATAAATGTTTCCCTTTTTTTTAATGTAAGAGCTGCCAACAAGATGTCTCTCAAGAAAATGCAGCTAAATGCAATTTTAAATAGAGAGAATTTTGGTTCAGTGTTGGGAAGGAAGGAATATTTCAAATGTTACACGCTTGCCAGATGAAAAACTTCTTGTGGTTAACTGAATGTAGGTGTCCAGTTGGATTTACCATGATCTATGTAACAGCATAAAACTGGATCCAGCAATTTGTAAACAAACAAAAAGTACTGGCTTCCAAATGGGAAAAAAAGCAGGAAGGAAAATAAGATCACAACTCTCAGGTACTCCTTACCAATATGCAATATAGAGAGAAAACCTGTTTATAATGATGTGAGAAGCCAGAGGGGGAATGGGGAAGGGAGGGCAACACTTCCCTATCACAGCACAGTCCTACAGCCACATCACCCCAGCCTCAGCTGCTGGAAGAAATGCAGTGCTGACCAGAGTTCCAGCTAAAATCCATCCCTGGAAACAGCAACCACTGCAGCCTCTTTTCCAGCAGGCTCATGCCTGATTGTTGACTGAATTATTTTCAATGTTTTTATCACAATTCTGCATCATGAGTTCAGCCCTCTCTGATGACTGCCTGAAAAGTGACAGAGAAGAGAAACTTTAACTGAGAGGTGAATCTGGAGCTTTCTTTTGTGAGTTCTTTGATGCACAGGTTGAGCTCATACTGCATTCTTTAATGCAGCATCAGTCTGTGTTTTTCCCTGTTCAGAACAGAAATGACTGGCGTGTCCTACCCTGGAGATCTCTCCACTTGGCTCCACAAATTATGTAAGGGACAGATGAAAGGACACATGGAGCAGCATGATCCCTAAGAGACAAAGCTAGAAAAGAAAAATAATCAATAATACATATTTCAAACATCTGCACAAGTGTTATTATCCTGTAGCTTGTGTTAAAGTACTTCCAGTGTTCAGCTTTACAAGCACACACAAGGAGGTGCCACCCCTACTGACACCTGCTTTTTCCACGGATTATTTCATATTTAGTCTTGATCCACCTACATCAGCACTCAGTACCAGCGAGCTGAATGTGCACAGGGACACCACGTACAGGAGTAAAGAAACATTCTGAGTGGGTCTCACAAATACCAAGGAAATGTTGAATTAAAAGAGACTCTTTTATGCTGCTTACATCAGCTTTCCTGCATCCCTATTTCCTTGACCCATGTTAGGAGAAAAGGCAAATCATCTCTCCAGACCTGCTTCAATCCATTTCACAGATAAGAAAAGCCCAGCTGCACGTTTCAGACCATCAAGAAGTTCTCTCTGTGCACAAGAGAACACACTTTTCCCCCTCCTGTAACCAATTACTAGAAAATCCAGCAAGTATCAGATATCTTCCTAAGGGTATCTACATGAGAGGAGCAGGGTAAAGCTATGAGCCTTCCAGAACATCAGGCAGCCTCACACAGAGGTTTGATGTTTCCCATTTTTGTTCAGAGAGGAGAAATGAGTCAGGCACACTTGACTTGGTTTGCCTTTGGATCTCAGACATGTACTATTTAATTACCATTAAAATCATACAAGCATGAAAGAAGCAATAAGCATGCATGGATTATTTCTTTGCTAACACTTACAGGAGGGAAGTTGGCCCTAAAGGGCTTGGAAAAGTAAAGACAGATTTACTCTACCTTTGCCACTCAGACAATGCAAGTGTTGCTGTGTTATGATCCCTTTATAGGCCAGGATTCAGTATGTCAATCAAAATCCTATTAATTACAAAAAAATGGAGCTGGACACTCACAAAATCAGAAGATTTCCTTTTAGTACTGGTTTTATACTCGTTGATTATTTTGGGGTACTCTTGAAGAGGAAGCTTAGAAGTAAAATTACCCTCTTGTCAGAGCTCTTTTGAGGGAAAACTGCCTAAATGTGTGCCATTGTAGGGGTACAAATCCAGCCTTAAAATCTCAAGCAAGTCTTCTCACTAGTGATCAGAAGGGATTCCTCATATCTCTGTTTTCTTGAAATCATTTCTTGTGTTCACATTACTCCATTTGCTTTAGCATCCTCCTGCTCCAGCCTTCTCCTTTGCCTTCCGTTCCTAAAGATCCCATTTCTCCCCTTTCCTCCACATCTCTCATGGTCTTGTTCTCCTTAGAGTTCCTACACACTAAACCCTTCTCCCAGGGGGGCTGTAAGAGAGGGTGATCATCAGAACAAGGAACAGCTTCACCTTCCCCTTCCCACTGTTTGGATGGGAGGATCAGAAATAATCCCAAGCCAGCCAGGTTTAAGCACACTAGAAATACATTATTGGTGAGAGCAGGGCTCCTTCCAGCTCCTGTCTGACTCCAGGAGGAAAGCACATCTGCTTCCCACCATTTGTCCCCTCATACACCCCCAACATGACATGGTTATGCTAAATGTTCCCATTAGTTTATGGGTCTGTCATCACAAAGGTGGCTCATCCCTGATTAGGCCGACTGATGCAATCTGTCCCCACCTCTCTTCCTGGGGCAAGGAGCAGGCTCTTCGTATACAGGACTTTCTCTGAACTAGTTTAAATTTAAGCCCCCTGCTGTATTCTGCTGTTTTGTGATTTAACACGCCTGATGTTTCATCCGGGAAACACTAGAAACATTGAACAATTATCAAATACATGGAACTGTTCTAAAGCTGCTTACCTATCACCCATTTTCCCTCAGCTCCTTAGGACAGAAGAGCTTCAGCACTGTCTTGCAGCGTAACCTTGTGCAAGGCAGGTCTGCACTGGTGCTAGGCAGCCTCACACCAACACTTTGGACCTCGTTCAGCTCTGCCAGAGCCAGGCATAGGCAGTGGGAGCTGTGTCTGCGCTTGTCAGGACAGAGCCTGGCCCTGCATTCCTACAGCTCTCCAGCCTCTACACTGAGTCCTCCGAAATTCTCTGGGGTTTGGGCTGGTTTTGACCAGGGGGTGAGACCTTGTCCCTGTGTCTGTCAGCCACGCCCCGTGAACCCTCCAAGGCTGTGGAAACAAACACCAGTGCAGAGCTCTACTTTCTCGAAGAATATACAACTAACTTCTGCCACATTTTTTTTTCTTCTCTTTTTAGAAATAAATCCATACTTACATTACATTCCCAACCCCTCAGGTTCTACTTCAACATACTTTATATTACTCCCAGATTCAGGAAATATAAAAAGTAACAAAAGTAAGAGCTTAATTGTGCAGCAGTATAGCAGGAAAGGAAAAAAGTTAGAGGTTTACACTTAAGTATTTTCAGTACTATGCTCCTCTGAAAAACTTCTTTAAACCAAAATCCTTGCACAAACGAGGTTCTTCATTGATAATAGATGAGTGTATTCTTATCAGTTGCTGATGGCCTATCTAGTAATATTAGAATTACAGAAGAGATCGATGCAAATCAATTTCTGGAGCAATCTCGAATTCTGTTTCTCTCCAAACTACTGCTCTGCTTTGCCTTCATAAATAACGTGGCCAAACCCAAGACAAGCTACATGCTTCACACATCAAAACAGAACCTCTGCAATATGTACGTGGAATGCAGAGCAGTTTGCATGACCTGGGAAACAGAAGGGGCGAGTGGAGCAGAAGCTGTCACGGGCACTTCCCCCGTTTAAGGTCTGCCCCTTGCTGCAGGCAGAGGAGTGAAAAGCTGTAGGACACCGGTGGCAGCACTTTCCGAGTGCAGGATTTGGCCATCTGCAAACAGAGCAAATACTTGTCCCCTCCCAGCAGGGACCGCATGTGTTATAACTCAGTTTCAGGTCAGAATCAACTCTTACTTAAGGAAACAACCCGTCTGCAACACAAACAAAAGACTAACACCACCTCTGATTTTAGAAGGTGGCTCGCACGGGATCTGCACGTGCTCCCGAGAGGTGACCTGCTTTTCATGTGCTGGATCAGTGTTTCCTGACCCGCTGGATGTTGTTTTTGAAGAGTTTTAAGAGACGCTAAAGCGGGATGGCACAGACGGCAGGGAGGCGCTGGGACCTGGCAGAGCTGAGGAGTGGGAAGGGGGGAGATTTGCTCCCCCAAGAGCTGCAGCTCTGTGCCCTCCATGCCCACCCACATCCTCCAGCCTCTGCTGGGAAAAAGGGGAAAAAATACCCGCAGTACTTTAACTTATTGTAAAACACGGCTTTAAAATCTAGTTAAGTGTGAGCAAGAAACAGTTAAGTTCACATAGAGAAAAAAAAAATTGGCTTCTGACCAGAAGGAGGAGTTTGGCTTTCAGTGATTTTGAATGAGAACTAAATCCAGGCTATGGTGAAGCTTCCTGCCCGAGCCTGGCTGCCTCAGGGGTGCCCTCAGCAGCCCCGGGGTGGCTCCCAGCACCCCTCTTTAGCAGCCAGCACCCTTTATTTCCATGGCTGGGGGGCACAGAGCGAACCAGCAGTGCCCCCCAGCAATCCTCCCACTGCCGCAGGCAGAGGCACATTTTCAAGTCATTACGGGTTTGATCACTAATTTATTTGACTTGTGTAAATTGTGAAGGGACTGTCTGTGCTGTAAAAGGGGGCCGGGGGAGCCTGCACTGAGTGTCCCCGAGTTTGCCAAAGCCGTGCTCCCAGGATGGCATTTTGTGAGATACATAAAGCCCACACGTTTTGAAGAGTCCTTTCAGTCCAACACGTCCCAAAGGGCCTCTGCATTGCAGAGTCACGGAATCGCTGAGGTTGGGAAAGACCTCTGAGGTCAAGTGCAGCCATTTAACCCCTGCAGACGTGACCCCAGTGAAGTTCAGTTACAGACGTGGGGTCAGGAGCCTTGACACTGGGCACAGCAGCACCAGGGGTTAGGAAAGGCTGCTCTTGCTGCTCCAGGGGAATTAAAATCCCACCAGTATAGGGATTCCTGCCAGGAATCCCTGTCTCACATACAGAATGCAACACGAGCTCCATGCTGTACACCATTTCACCTCCTGACTCGCTGCCTCTGCCCGCACACCAGTGTGACCGGATCCGTTCATGTTTGGAGGGTGTTTTTCCTAGAAATAACTCCTGTTGCTGCTGAGCACCCTTTGAACACCTGCCTTCACCCTCTCCTCCCTAGGTAACTCTGCGTTTTTCACTTTCACATCTTCATTCCCTTTTCCCTTTTTGATTTTTCAGTCGTTAGCCTCTGCACTGGGTTGTTCTTTTGGTTTCGGTATCTTTTTCTTTTTTTTTTTCCTTCTGTGATTTTGTGAGGACGTGAAAGCCAATGCATGAGAGGTTTACAGCAGAAATGGCTTAACAACCTAGACCTGTTTTTTTGTCTCTGATTTAGTGGTGAAAAAGGCAAGGCAGGACATACACTCAGTAGGGCCAGAAGGAGGATGCTCATCAGCTTTCCACAGCAGAGGAAAGTTACACTTACTGAAATGTGAGCTGTTTAACTTTCCTGAGGTATTGAGAAGTGCTATCCAGCACTAACTTTCTATTGTCTGTTTATTTCTGAATCAGACTCACATTGTGGCCATTATTTTGACTTCCCCATTATTCAGTAATCTACAGTTCCTCTCCTTGCAATAGCCTGGATTCTACTTTTAAAAAATGCTTTTGGCTATCAGAAAAAAATGGCCTGGAAAAAAGGGTTAAAATTTAGGCAAAGCAAATGTTTGAATGCTTCAGGAAACATTTCCTTTCTAGTGAAGGAAAAAAAAGCACACAAAGAAATTAGTTTTCTCCTTGCTTCTCTGGCTTAAGGTTTATTTTCTACTTCTCCCAGTTTTCCAGGATTCCAATAGCCCTACAGGGCTCAGCAGTACAGCTCTGTCCAGCTCTGTCTCAGGTGCACAGAAGGTCCATTGCAGACTTCCAGTACCTGCAAGAAGCCCATAAGAAAGATGGAAAGAAACTTTTTTACAGGGGCCTGGAGAGACAGAACAAGGTGGAATGGTTTCAGACTGACAGAAAGTAGGTTTAGATTAGATATTGGGAGGAAATGTTCCTTACAGTTTCTGTGAGGGTGAGGAGGCCCTGGCACAGGTTGCCCAGAGAAGCTGTGGCTGCCCCTGGATCCCTGGAAGTGTCCAAGGCCAGGTTGGATGGGGCTTGGAGCAGCCTGGGATGGTGGAAGGTGTCCCTGCCTTTGGCAGGGGGTGGGAATGAGATGGGCTTTAAGGTCCCTTCCAACCCAGGCCATTCTAGGATTTTCCAGTTCTGTGCTGGCTGTGCTGGGATCCTTCATGCCAGGGGGTCTCTCCAGTTCTGGAAGTCCTGGCCTTGGCCACGCTCCCACAGCACAACCCCCACAACGGTTTTGTTCAAGAGCACTACAGAGAGAAGCAGCCCTTCCTTAGCTGCACGGTGTTTGCACAGCAGCTGGTATTTTTATGGTCACCAGAGTTGCCGCACGTCTGTCACCTCTGCGGTGTCCCTGACGCAGGCGCTGGGTGTTCCCGGAGGGAATGGCTGCACGCGTGGCACTCCTGCTCCGGAATGGGCAGCACAGGCAGCTCCTTCCAGGGGCACCAGCCTGCTGCTCCTTCCTCACACAGCTCCTCTGCTCACCCTCCTGGAAATTCGGGGCTGCAGGACAAAAGGGCTGTGTTAGGAAAGCAGCAGGAGAAAGATTTTGTCATTAACGCTACAAGTGATTAGGTAACAAGTGGCATCAAATTCAGTGTATTGTAAGAAATCAGAATCCCGTATTTCCAGGTGTTCTGGACTGGACAGCAAAGTGTGGAGTATTGCCTCTCCTCTAGGCCACGTTCAGAGACTGACAGTCAATTGTTCCCATCTCTGCACCCTGTTTTCAAACATTGTGTCTACAGTAAAAGTCACAAAAGTCTCCCTTGAGTGTCTCTTTCTCTCCATGGAGGAGGAGACGTGTGTGTCTGAACATGGCCCCAGGAATCTAGAATTAATGAATATTTTACAGTCACATTTTAAGGACGTGCACATAAATAAGAGGCCTGCCTAACTGATATTTATTCAGAGCTGCTGCCATAATAGGAAACCAAGTTAATGAAAAACACCAGCAACTATAGCTAACAGGGGAAGGGGAACAGATAAATACAAAATGCACACCACCGTTATTGCAAACTTTCACTGTGTCAAAGAGAAGCACTTTTTCCAGAGCTGGCAGCCTAGAACATTTTGATGTGGATTAATTTACCCATCACTAAAAATCAAATTAATTTACTCAGCTGTTAGTAGTTTGATCAAAATGTTAACAAAACTCTGTTAACAGATCAATTCAGGAGGGCCCTTTAGCTCCCTGGTAGAGTAAGGCAAGCCATAATTCCAACTTGTTTAGAAACTGGAGTTTTGTGAGACAATTTATATTACCAGTGTTGCCTCAGATGGTATTTGTGACCCTTAAACATCTCCCTTAACCTCCCCAGGCCCCAGCTGGATGGCATGGAGGAGGTTATTTCTGAGGAAGTAACACTTTTCCAAGCTGAGGTCTCTGAATGATTATTTGTGAAAGGCTTTGTTTTACTGATAGACTTTTGATTAAAGCTATTTTCACAGTGCAATACTTTTTAGGCCGTTCCAATGCACCCATGAAACAAGATTGAAAAATGCACTCAGAATTACAATACAGTAATTTGTAACAGAGCTAAAAAAGATTCTCAGGTGACGAAAGAAGGGGGAAATAGGGAAAACTCAACTTCCCTGCTGGAGGACTATTTCTCAGGTATTTTCCCTCACTGACCATGTGACAGACCTTGTTACTGCAAACCAGGAACCTGCTTCCTAGAACAGCCACCATAAATATGACATCACATTAATGAACCTTTCTTTTATTCCTCTGCATGAGTGACGTTACAGTGGAAAATCTCAGATAATGTGCTCGTTAACTTTTCCATTCTTTGAAGCAGTAAACTGACGAATTCAAGCAGAAGTATTTGAAATAAGCTCCACTTGCCTCATTTTTTCCTGGGTTATCTGCTCAGCGTAAGAGACAACTTGTTTCCCATGCATGAAGCAACAATTCCATACCAAGTACTAACCTGAAATGTTCTCTTCTGTACCTGTTTCACCCTAAAGTGGCTCATTCAATCACGGGAGGCTTTTAAGCAGATAGTGGAACTGCAGCCATGACTAAGTGACAATAATGAGACCAGACAGCTTAAAACCTTGATATTGTTTCTGCCTCATACCCAAGCTGACACCCCACTGAGACCCTTCCACATTTGCCTCTCTTTATGGTACTGCAAAAGGCTCAGCTCATCAAAAACAACAACATTAATGAGATTTCTATTGGGATTGCAATACATTTTTCTATTGGGACCATTTGGACGCTACTATTTGCCTAATTATTCCTCTCCTAATTAATTCTGCTGGCAGTTGCAGATCTTCAGTTACATAAATACTCTCCTGTGTTCGTTCAATTAAGTGGAAAGATTCCTGTAACCTAATATGTTAACATTAGGATAAAAACAGCTGCATAACCTCCACCCAATACAGAAAATCCTGGAGTTCTCTAAAGGAAAAGCCTCTCAAAGCTCCTTAGACCTCTTATTTTTTTCCCCCATAGTTTCTCATAATTTTCAAAAGTATATTCCAAATATTTTTTTTCCATCCTTCCGAGCTAGTAAAAGGTATTAGATTAGCAGTGAGTAAAAAGCAGTATTTCTTTGGAGAGCTACGTGGCAAAGAGCTTTACTACAACTTTACTACACCAAATGATACCACTTAAATCTATAAAGGTTTAAGAGTTCAGCACTCTGCTACATTATCCAGCACCCACACACAGAGCTGGGGATGACAACAAAAGTTCTGGTGTATTTTGTCTTCCTGGCTTCCATTCCAGTGAGGACAGAGAGAACTCATTTACCCAACTCTTTGGAGGAGCCTGTAGCCCTGCCAGCGTCAGCCTTGTCTCAGCAAATCGGGCCAAAATCCAGTAGTAGGAGACCCACAGAGAAATGGATTTCTCCCAGCAGGAAAAAGAATTTAATTGTGCAAAAGGACAAACTGTCTACAAGTGCCCACGTGGCCCATGTCAGTGTTCCCTGACTGATCCAGCTCCTGTGCTGACAGGCCACTTCCCATCCCAAGTTTTCCCACCCAGACCACCCCTCCCACCTCCAAGGTGCTTCAGACTTGCACCTTTTTAAACAATTACAAATAATGTGGAGGAACATCTTCAGGAATTCCACGTCAGTGGTTTCCGTGCTTTCTGATGTGTGCACAACACGTTTGCTTTGGTTTATGACTGGTGATTTACATTAAAAATTGCCTTTCAGGGCATGAATGACATGCCAGCAGGTAAACACTTAGCCCTACATGCAGAATTAGCATTTGGGAAATGACAGTCTCAAATTTAGGGATGTATTTAGGACAGCCAGAGTTACACAGAGTGTCTGGGGAGGCCAGCTGGTGGCTGTAATTCAGTTACACCATGGATTTGGTATCTAAATGTTCTTATCAAGAAAGTCTGCCATTTCAGCGAGGTAAAAGTAGAACAAGTGTTTTAACTCCAGTGGATTTCGACAGTTCTCGTGATTACTGCACATCTAAAACAAACACCTCATGGCACATTTACAGGCTGCTCACAATTTCTCCATTGGCACTCCCTTATCACAGACTTATTTAAGTTTCCAGTTGGAAGCCATCAGCTTGGAAAGAGCTGGTTTAGGTATTTTAATGAGGTGCTGACTTAGAACCCAATTTTAATACTCAGAAGGAATGACAGCTGATAAGTACCAGCCTCCAAGGCTACATGACACACATTACTTTTTCAGACTATAAACGGGATTATTGAGTGTTACAAAACAGAATTAGACTTTTCGTTCTCTGGGACTGTAAAATTATTTCACTGTGGATTAGCTCTTGGTTTTTCAAACATTATCAACATTATCAATTCTATTCAATGCAAGAACTTCCAGCTGTGTCAGTTAAGACTGCAGTTAATAAAAAATCATGCCAATTAACCAAAGAGCCTCACAAGATAAAGATGACACTAACTTCTTTCCAAAGGACACATCCCAGTTAATACAAAACTCCTGTTTAATTGTTTAGCAATGAAGTGCCTCCTATGACTTGGCATTCCTGCTTGTTTGGAGTTGTACAAAGAGAACTACTCCACAGTAGGTTTGGCATGGATTTGACATTAGTAAATAATATATATTAAATATCAACTAGGGATGCAGCAGATTATACTCACAACCAAAAAAAAGAAAGCCTTGGGTTTTTATCTCAGTAGTTATAAAGCAGGAGAAAACTTTGACAGGAGAAGGATCAGGATCCTTACAAGCAGGTGGCAGTGAAAATAGATGGTTCAGAATGTCCTTTCGCCTGTCTTCACCACAAAGATACAATCTTGGTTCCTAAATCCAGGTGCAGACACTTCTTTCCCCCAAACCTAATCTAATCTCTGGTATTCAGGACACCGAAAGAACTTCTCTGCCGAGTTCCTTTCCACACCTTTTAACTTCTGCAACCACATTTTTCCTTTCAGTTTCTCATGTTTGGAACACAGCAGTTTTCCAAAGCAGTGCAGAGCACAGGCCTGTTGCCCTACAAGCCAACTTCTGCCTCTCTCCCAGAACACGAACCCCCTCCTGAACCTGTCCCCTTCACCCAGATCAGCACATAATCCTCCAAACACATTTCAGGAGGAATGACAAAACTCAAACTCAGCTGGAAATTTTAAATTAGAAGGCTTATGGCAAATATCTGTACACTGTATTAAAATATGCACCGTTCTTGCCAGCCTCATCTATCTTCCTGAGATAGTCTGACTGGTGTACATCTAAATAAACTCTGAGCTCAACTTGGATTTGATCTCAACTATTATTTAAGTAACACAGAATCACAGAAGGGGCTGGGTTGGGAGGGACCTTAAACACCATCCAGTGCCACCCTCTGCCCTGGGCAGGGACACCTTCCACTGTTTGAGGTTGCTCCAAGCCCTGTCCACCCTGGCCTTGAACACTCTCAGAGATGGGGCAGCCACAGCTTCTCTGGGCAACTCGTGCCAGGGCCTCACCACCCTCACAAGGAAGAATTTTTTTTTAAAATCTAATCTAAAACTGCCCTCTCAGTTTGAAGCCATTTCCCCCTGTCCTGTAACTCCAGGCTCTTGTAAAAAGTCTCTCTCAGTCTTTCTTGGGGGCTTTCTTCAGGTACTGGAAGGCCACAATTCAGTCAGCCTGAAGCTTCTCTTCTCCAGGCTGAAGTACACTGATTTTGTTTAAGACTGGAAGGGTTGAGGGAGGTAGAGGTGGGGACACATTGGTGTGTTTTTCTAATTATATCAGCTGGTTTTTTTTTTTTTTCAGACATGTCTCTATTTTTAGAAAATGTTGTCTCCCCAGTACATGCATTGGACATGTAGTCAGGGAATAAATAAGTACCTGGACTTGCTTCGTTCACTGCTGAGGCAGAAGAGGCAAGGATCTTCCCTTGTGCTGTAAAACCTCAACCTGAAAACCACAATTCAGGTACAGTTCTCCTTCCTTAAAGGGAAAAGAAGAAAGAAGAAAAATCATTCGTCTGATGATGACCAGGAAAAAGAGCAGCAATTTGTGCTGGGCTAAAACCAGTAGAAAACATTCAGATATATCCTGAATTGGAGCTCCTGTGGGCTAAAGCCAGTACAAAACATTCAGGTAGAGATCATCTTCCTGAATTGGAGCTCCTGCTGTCCCAATTATCAAAATGAAAACGTGCATGTTCCCAAAAGTGCAGTTCTTCTCCAACCCCAAAATATGTCCTGTCCTACCCCATCTCCTCTAAAGAACAGAGGACAATCAGTGGTTAAAACAAGGGTAAGAAAGTAGTAGCACTACTACAAAACAAGCTTTAGTGAGATATGAAGGCCTGGTGATAAATTTGCTGTAAAACACGATGTACAAATAGGCCTTGTCCTAAAAACACTGGAACAAGAAGATCTAAATCTTGTACAAAGTAAAGCTGAATTAGAAAACAACCTTAGCCACGTGAACTTGCCACCTGCCTCTCGCCCAGGTCCTGCCACCTCCACCTCAGAGGCAGCAAATGAGCGCTATCTCCTCACTCAAAGACTCACACAAGCTAGCTCACATCACCAATTTAAATCACAAAGCTGCTCTGGCTCCCTTTGCCCGGAGCAGGACACTCTCATCATCCCTCTGGATGTCTTGCAAAAGGCCGTGGTTACCAGCAGGGAGAGGATTAGGGGAAGCTGCAAGTCAGGGGGAAACAAACATCCAATTCCAGCTTTATGTATCAAATGCATATTTCCGTAGCAACCATTCACTCAATCAGCCCCATTTTCAGGGTTGAATTTGTATTTATTAAAGAAAAGAAGCATAAAATGTTAATTTGAGCCTGTTACAAAAGGGAAATACTCAGCCTGTTTCAAGAAACTGCTGGGCCATAAATTAAATAAAGAACTAAAGCAGATTAAAGTGTTTGGTTTTGTGCATTTCTTCGGGGCTATAGATTCACCCTTTTCTGTGGGTAAGAAATGAAGACTGAATTTTACATGATCTGTTCAAATACCTCTGCACTCAAAAATTTTTTAAAGTTGAATTTTAACTAAAACCTATAAGAATAATTCAAAAGTAACAATGAATTATCTTTTTAAAAACCCAAACCTGATCAAGTTTGCAAGCATATATTCTCCCTCGTTTTTCAAGGTTTGTTGTAATTATCCATCAGGAATGAATGTGCTCCATAGAGTTTAAAAATACTGGGGCTTGGACTAGATGACTTCCAGAGGTCCCTTCCAACCATTTTCTCTATAGGTAAAGGAGAGAACTGACTGGTTTCTATTTTGTCCAGCTATTTGTTAATTAAAATACATACTAATGACAACATATCAACCAAACTTCCATTGTCACATACTTGAGTAATCACCATTAAAACAGGTATCTTACAGATTAAATTTTAAATCACTTCAAGGTCACAGAATTTAGTGGCAATCCAAGTATTACCAAACTTTACACTCCCAGAAGTATAGAAGATGAGATGAGAGCAAAGCAAACTGTACATATCAGATTCCATGCCCAGGCAATCAGATGAAGGCAGGGAACCAAACTATCACAGTATCAACAAGTCTTCAGCTGAGTTTCTACTGTTTATATGCAGGTAAAGGAACAAGTCAGAAAGGGCAATGCAAAAAAAGATACAAATGAAGATTTCCCTAATTAGCTGATAATTCAGCTGAAATGAGACACCACTAGCAACTGTCAGGTATTTAATTTTGCTATCTTCCCTTTTATCAGCAGCACAAAAGTCAGCATTTCAACAACCGCTGTATTTTCCTGTCTGAAACGGCTTCAGAAACGATTTCAGGGCATTGATGGCTGTCTGCTGTGTTCAGAGAGCCAGATCTAGAACAACTGGTATCCCACAGAATTCGTGAAAGCCTCTCGAATAAGTGGTTAATGAACACGTCCCTGACGGCTTTCTGGGACATTTTAATGCTTTCACATGCTGCAGGGGAGAACTTGCACTCTGAAATGGACTATGACAGTATTTGTGGCTATCGCTGTAGGAGGGATTACCCTCCCTGAATATCTTCTGTGAGTTCTGAGTGGCAATGCCTCTCACATGCCAGCAGTCATAAGGTTCAGTGGATCAACATCTAGTCCATTTCTTTGTGAAATAAGCAGCTGGAATAGCCCTTCTAGACTCAGATTGCTTCTCCAACAAGACGGCTGGCAACCTGCTCATACAAAAGATCTGCTCATTTTCAGTATTTGCACATTTTTGGGGTAGTCACTGAGGCTGTTATTCGTGGCTTGTCACCCTGGTCTGGCACGGCAGGACAAGCAGTAAATTGACTCAGGGTCCTGTTTATAAAATAAGCTCTTACCAAAACTTAAATGGGGGGAGGCCTGGTATGAAATAGTTACAGCACTTGTGATAAATGCACAAAATTACAAAACTGACACCAGCCTCTAAGAGGCCAAGGCTGGCACCTTTGCTCTTCGTACAGGACAAGTTTCACTTTCTGATCTGATAATAATTTAAAAAAACCAAAACAAAACAGAGGAATAAGATAGAAATCAGGGACTTCAGATTGCAGAGGATGGTCAGATAATCCTACTAATTATTTTCTAGAATTAAGCAATATGAAACGCTAGTGAGATAAAAACGTCTCTTTTTTTTCCTTTAACAGTAGAGATTAGAAAGAAGTTTTTAAAAAAAGTAAAAAGAGAAACCAAGAAGGGCAGCTGAGCACAAAAGTCCACTGACAGCCTGCAGGAGACTGACACCTCGGTTTTATTTGTATTCTTAAAATCTACTCCTGCTGCCAGGGCTACCGAGTTGGTGTGCCCTATTTTACTTACAGCAGAGAAGCCAGAGCCCAAGACAACTGCAGCACTGCCAGGCCTGGAGGTGAAGGCACTGCTTTGTTAGCGGCATTCCCATGCCCGAATCCTCAGTAAAGGAAGAAAATCACCAACGGCAACTAACGCTGAATAAACACAAAGCACATTTCAATGGCCAGCTGAAGTGCCCAGAGGAGACAGACATTAGCCACCCTCACACATCCTCAGGACAGTTTTGTGTCCACATTTGACAGTCCTTCCCTTGAATGTTGTTTAGTTTGTTAACGCTCAGAAGCTTAAAATAACCGTGCCCAGTGTAGTCATTAAAGCCCAGAATAGCCCTCTAACAATTGCTTAATTTATTTCCCACTGTCACGTCCCAAGACTTTTATCTTAGGTCAGAACAAAAGAATTCCAGCCTCCTGCCCTTTTTAGACAGAGAGAGATTTTGAAAGGATATAAGGACAACTGTTATCTGTTGGGACTTATGAAGAATGGGAAGTTCAGGGGAGATGGAAAGAAGTCAAATTGCTTTCCAAGAATAAGAAGAAATTTATCTTTGCTTCTCTCCCAAGACAAAAGATCTTGCATTGTGACTTTATCACAGTTGGTTTTGTATCGAGAAAATTAAAATGTCATTATTCTCCAAAATGATAAAGCTGCAAAATCTAAAGTGAAAAAACCCCAAACGAAACTAAAGTATTTGCCAATTCAACTGCAAGATACATGAAATACTACCTGCCAGCATCAGCTGGCTTTGTGATAGCCAGGGTGCAAAGGCTTCCAAACCAGCATGGCATGCTTGAAAGATTCCAGTAGTAGATTCATCACAGCGGAGACGTCTAGCGGGACCTGAGCAAATACAGAGATCATCCTTTCAGAAATCAGATAAAGGAAACAATTCCTTCACAGCTCTCTGCTGCGGTTTCAGTTCATTATCCACCAGAAGAAAAAAAATAAAACAGACCTTTAAAACAGCCTATCAAACCAGCAGTGGAGTTTTCAGGAATGAGTCATTTTCCCTACTCTATGGGACTGGGCTTAAGCAGATCCCACCCTTGGAGGGAGCCTGGGAGCACAAATACAGAAGAGGCAATTCCACCCTGTCAGGAAGAGGAGCTGCTCCTTCCACTCTCTGTGGTCATACAGTTTGTCTTTTCCAGACTGGGAGGTTGGAAATTTGTTGTTAAATTACAGTTCTAACCAATTTAGGAGCTTTAGAAATTGCTCTAATACAAGCTATTTTTATTACATCTTCTTTACAATATAAAAACTATTCTCTTTAAAATTAAGTTTAAAGCACTACTCCAATAAAAAAGAAACTTTTTTAAAAAGTACTTTATCCCCCGGAGCTCAAATAAGGTTATATAAACAGACATGCATTTGTTAGCATACAGAATCTAAGAAGCCTTTTAGAAGCCTTTTGTCTCAGTTATTGTCTAATTTTTTTTTTTTTTTTGTGTAAAATGCTGACACATTTGGTAGGTGCCAAGAGGTTGAGTAATCCAACAGGCAGCTCTCTTTTCACTATCTACCATTACCTTCACAGCATGAAGACTGGTTTTTGTCAAAATACATGAGGCTATTCCATATGACAAAACATTTTCCCTCACTAACTCCAACAGCTGTAACCTGAAAACAGGGGGGAAAAAAGTTAATTGCCAAGTTAAGTCCAAAACATTTTATTCATTTCGAATTTAAAACAGTGACTGCACCACATAATCTTGTTTTTTATCCTTTGCTCTCTCTCCTCCTCTTGTCAGTACAAAACACATACCATGCATGTTTAGAACCTGGTATGTTCCCAGTTAAATGAGAGAACATGGCAGCATCCAAGCATCCACGATTACCTGCACTGAGCCATAAATGGATCATCATTTATCAGTCGCTTTGCTTATGCAAAGCAGGTATTACAAATCACACAAATGATAAGGTGTGCAGAAGGTATCTAGGAGATAAAAATCTATGTGGATCTAAGGCAGAAAACATGCTTTTAACCTAAAAAAAAAAATCAAACTCCACAGCTGTCTTCGAGAAACTACAGCATGTCAAATTCAGCCTCGCTTTTGCTTAGATCATCTCTCTTGGAAAGGCTGTAGATGTTGGGGTTTTTTTTTTCTTCCAATTTAAGCTTTTTCTAAAGCTGGGCTAGGAAAAAACTGAGACTTGCACATGTACATCTTTGACTAGAATTTCCTAGAGGAAACAACTTCATCTGAGATGCTTGTGAAGATGTTCAAATCAATGGCTTCCCTGCTTCCTGTGCCTTTTCCCCGCACCGTGACTGCACTTCATTTACTTGTATTAACAGCACAGATGAGAGCCAAGATAAGAAAAGGAATTTAAAAAGCCGTGATGTTTCATATCCCTTTATTCAAAGTGCCACGTGCAAACCCAAGCTAACAGCCCTCAACTAGACACAGGAGAACTAAAATAAGATCTTGCACACTGGATGTCAGGTAGGAGTGAACGTATTTGTGAAAACTACTGTAGAACAGGTATTGCATCACGAGTGGCAAAAATCCCTTCCCGGGGAGATTCCAGCAGGGAGAAGGTTGCAGACACTTGAATTACGTTTTCAGGTACTGTGCAGTCTGTGGCCACCTGACCCAGGGGCACAGCCCCCACACACATATACTTTGGAACATCTAAGCACGGGCATGAGAGCTCTGGCTTGCTAAAGAACTCAGTGTTCAGCAGCTTGCAGTGGGGGGTGTTCTTAGGGTGCACTCAGAATTAAACCAATATTAGGCCTTTTATGGCTTTGGGGGTTAGTATTTCTTGGGGTTTGTTTTGTTCTTTGGGGGGTGGATTTTTAAAGATGTGTAGAGAAATTCTAGTGGCAAACACTTCACATTATTAGACCACACTAGTTGTCTTACCACTGAACACAATGAAAAATTAATTAATTTTATCTGGAATTACTGGTGATTCAAGATGTGACAACACCCATACTGTAGCCTTAAAAAAACAATGTGCATGGACATTCAGGTGAAAAAAAACCCCACAAATATTCTATCCTTAAAAATGAAAGATACACTCAACATTTGCATAGTTGTTTTTACAAAATCAAAGGGGCAAAGGACTAACTTTCAACTGAGACTCCACATTTTTAAACAGAAAAAGTTACCAAAGGACAAATGTAATGCTGACCATTAAACAAAGTAAAGGTTCCACCTTTCTTCAGATAAACACTGGAAACACCACATGTAATCAATCTGTCAGTGAGCTTCTTCTTTGGCAAGGGGACTCCTCGTTCCCCAAGGGTGCCGTGTTCTGTTGTGTGCCCACAGGTCAGTGTCCTCACCTGCCTGCCAGCCTGGCAGCTGAGCAACAGGGCTTCTGGCTTTGGGTAAGGCAATGTTTGAAACACAGATGCAAACGAGACTGTAGGATATGAAATACCATAAAGCTAAATTCAGGAACTTGTCAGACACAGCAGGTCAAGTTACTGAGCAGCACAAAGGGTTCTGTGTTTAAGAACCTGTCTTGGAAGAGACACCACGTGTGTTTTCCCTGGAACTCAGCTGTTGGTACTGGACATTGGGCTCTGTCACCAATGCAGACACTGCCTGCTGCCCCACTGTCAAACAAACTTGAGAGCTGGGCTGGAGATGGAAGGAGGAGTGAACAATTAACAATTTGCCTAGCAAATGAGAATTGAATTTAAACAAATTTTTTGCCTTTTCCTCTGTTCCAAAACACAGAGTAATAGAGAAGAGATTCAGAGATCCCTTTCTTCCATCATGGTATTATCCAGTGCCTCCAGCTGTCTTAGATACCTGGAAGGTGGGGCCAGAGTTCAGGTCCTCAGATTCTGTGACTTGCATTAACTCTTCAACCCCTGCCCATTCCTTAGGGTGCCAGGCTGCCTGGCAGCATCCTCACTCCAAGCCCAGCATCCTCACTGACACCAGCATTCGCCGCTTCTGATTGTGCAGCCGCAGCTCGGTACAAGTTGATGCAGCTCCCCACCTCTCCGGTCTCCCTCTACTCCAGCCTCGTTCATCAAAATGCATGTTGGCAAACTGCAGTAAATGCCAATGAAATTTCTTCAGTGTCTCCTAAGTCCTCTTGAAAACTGTGTACACGGAAGTTCAGATGTTTCGCTCAGCTGCGCTGCACAGCTCACACTGCAGCATAGCTTTTCAGAAAGGCAAAGGAAAACAAAATACAGAACCTTCTCCTGGCACGTACAGGTCACAACTAAATGATTAAACAGAAAATGTTTGGTTTAACCAAGTTCTACTGCACAAACCAGAGCGAAAGCTTCAGGACATCACCTTATGCAGGGGGGAGGGAAGAGCATATTAAAAATAAAAGCAGAAGTGCCACAAATGCTTCCACTGCGCCGAGCATCTCTGCGATTGGCCAGGGGAGCTGTTGCTCCACAAACTCTGCCTGCTCCTGCCCCACGGAGTCAGCCCTGCTCCCTGTTACAACAGGCTGAAGCACAGCATGGCAAGCTGTCCCCAGTAACTGTCCCCGATGGCCATCCCCCTCAAGCTAAGAACAGCAACAAGTTTGCCCGAGATCCTAAAACTCCCTCAAAGTGAGCTGTGCGTGGGCAGAAAATTGTAGTCTACAAACGTTTCATGCTAAGCCTAGCAAACTTGTGTTATATTACTTCTGGTTTCCAAAGCAACAGAACATGGTTCAAATCCCTGCTGGGGTATTGTCCGATAAAAATCCCTTTCAAGTGCGTCATCATTGTAAGAAGGAAAGCAGGGAAACAAAGGTGAGGCCATTTCAAAAGGTACTAAACTGAAGGCAGAAAGTAAATTAAACCCCCTCCTCAAAGAAAACAAGCCTTGGGTTTACAACTAAAATACCTTTACAGGGGACTATTTTAGATTTTTAAATAAGAAAAAGAAGTTTTCCCTGTGTGTGGGACCCGTGTATTAAAATCAGCACAGACAAAACTGTACCTGAGTGTCTAAAAGTCTCACCTGTCCCAGGAGTAACTCTTTGAATTGGAAATCAAAGGTGTGCCCTAGCTTGGGGAAAAGTGCTGCAAAAATAGCTGCTGCTTTAAGATATGAAATGGAAAAGCTAACATCCTACCTCTTCAGCTCCTACTCTAATGCAAAGCAATGTTGAATTTGGAACAAACCCCAGAAACTTAATAAAATTAACAACTTTAATGTCCTGACAACTGATACGCTGGAGCAAGCCCTGAAGGGCCCATGGGATTCAGTAACACACTTTGATCGTAAAAAGGGGTATTAAAGTGAATGATCCCAAACAGTGGGCCAAGCTACTGAGAAAATTCCCTACATGTAATTAAAAAGACTAAGTTAATAAGGATGTCACATTAATTCAGGTTCATCAATAAAACAACTCTAACAGCTTTAGGTGGCATCTTCAAAACCAGCATTAATGTGGAAGTGTTCAGCAGAAAGTCAGACTTAAATAGCCAGCACTAAAACTCCATTTATTGGTGGTGAATAGGAAATTTCTTCTGCAATTACAGAAAGTAACTGGCCAAGAAGTCACGAGTCCTTCATCACAGGAGTCACTTACACGTGGAAATTACAAGATATGCTTTTTTGGGGAATTACAAAAATACACGAGAGGTATATAATAAATAATTACAGGTACAAACAGGTTACCAATAAAACTGAATTCTGTAGTTCTGGTTTGAAGAGTATTCTCACTCCTCGGCCACATCACAAAGTTTTATTCCTACACAACTGCGCAATAAAATGACTGTAGCAGCCAGGCTAGGGGCAGATTTGACTGCTTCACGTTTTAGAAGCCTCTTGGGAAGCCCGGACACTTGCTCAGTTAGTGAACCCACTCCAAACTCTGTGTTTCTCTTTGGGTACTGTTGTACTCAGTCCAGCTGGATTAAAGCTAACTAGAGAGATGCCTTCTGAACATAGCAAAGCCATAGCCTCAGGCTCCCTGGACCTGTAGGGAGCATGTCCTCACTCTCGAGCTGAACAAGCTATTTTTGGATTACACAAAATGGATGTCAACAGACCTGCTGTAATGAAACGCTGGTTAAAAACAGCACCTGTCTTCAGCAAAGAGACGGCTAGTGATGGCTTCCACAGATGTCCCTAAAATGCTGTGCTGCCCTAGTCAGTTTTCCAAAGGTTCTTCATGCATCAGGCTCTCTGCGGAAGGGCAGAGTGTGCACATGGCAAAGTGACATTAGGTGAGGAAGAAGAAGAAGAAAACAGTATTACGTAACAGAGAGCTGGCTTTTGAGTCTGGAAGCAACTGGTCTCTCGTTTGGCATCCTTCTTTTGTCACCATCTTTCACACCCTCCCGCTTACACTCCAAGGTCTGCAAGCCTTGTCTGGAAGCACACGGTGCCAGCGTGACACACAGCACAGTGCCAGTGCAACGCTCCACACAGCGGCAGTGTGGCACACGCCACCAGTGCGGCACTCAGTGCAGCACTAGTGTGACACGCGAAACACTGCTAGTGTGACNGGGGGGATCTGGGTGTGCAGCTGACACATGCCACCTGAGGTGTAGAAAAACACAGCTGTCGGTGTAAACAAGTCGGTTCTTTATCCTGTGTGCACGCAGACCTTGGACCTGCACAGTTGGATGAAAGGCAGGGGCGTTGCTTTACCCCCAGAATGCTGTGGGCACGGTGCAGACGTGTTGGACTGGCTGCCTGGAATGCAGGGCTTGGGCACAGAAAGCCAAAGCTCGACGAGCACAGCTCTGTCGAAAAATGCCAGGAAAGGGCAGAACGAGAGGGGCGATATCAAAGGCCGCGTTCGCTATTGCAACCC
This sequence comes from Cnemophilus loriae, assembly GCA_013397755.1. Classification (NCBI taxonomy): domain Eukaryota; kingdom Metazoa; phylum Chordata; class Aves; order Passeriformes; family Corvidae; genus Cnemophilus; species Cnemophilus loriae. The sequence goes on along the minus strand of VZTF01002608.1, from coordinate 2,514 downwards.
CACCCCCCCACCATGCAGCCCGGGCCGCGCAACACAAACCGCCATGCGCGGGAGCTGGGGCCGCCCTGAGGGAAACTGGCCGTGGAGCGGGGCTGGGGCTGGGGCTGGGGCTGCCATCCGTCAGGGAAACCTGCCCTGGAGCGGGACTGGGGCTGCCACCCGTCAGGGAAACCCGCCCTGGAGTGGGGCTGGGGCTGTCACCCCTCGGGGAAACCCGCCCTGGAGCGGGCTGGGGCTGTCACCCCTCAGGGAAACCCGCCATGGAGCGGGGCTGGGGCTGCCACCCCTCAGGGAAACCCGCCTCGGAGCAGGGCTGGGGCTGCCACCCCTCATAGCCACCTCCAGAGGCTTTGATGTACTTGTTTCTTGGTTTAATGCCATCAAAGATCAATTTAAGATCTTTGCAAACGAGCATGACATACAATGATATTTAAAAATTGAGTCTGATCTAATTATCAAAGAGAAAGCCTGTTACCTCTAAACTTATCTTTTCATGGTTGCCAAACGATATGTGAAAACAACAGAGAACTTTTCTTATATGTGACTTCAAACTTCCATAATGCAAAATTCATTCTGAAGACAGGGAAAAAGAAAACAATGAAAATAGGACGTAGGCAGTCTTCACAAGGCACAGAGAAGAAAACAAAAATTAGACAATGTTAGAAAAAATAGTTTTTCTTCATCTTGTTAGTATTTGTTATTTCAACTTTTGTTATCTTACTTGTCCCTCTCAAAACAAGGCATTTTATAGCTTTATTGTCTCAGTGGTGTATTTGCCCAATCACTGACTTGCCATTTAAGCTCTGGTTTATCGAAAATAAACAACAAGGGATTCTCCACGGAAAAGAGTTGCACAAGCCTCTGGATTCCCGACCATTCACCTCTGCCAATGCTCACAGCAATATCCTAACACACCTGAGCTTCCTGTCTTTCTGTAAGGGAACGATTTGGCTAAAGTCTAGGAAACAGGGCAGGGGACACTGAAACCTTCCCTTGAGACAATTGCTGGAAGGCCTGCAAGGACCCTACATTTCTTGGGAACAGAGGTAGTCATGGTGCATGGTGTTGGCTGTCTTGCCCTAGGTGCCCCCTCTATTCCAGAAGGACTTTTGTCCACTTCATCACTTGTCTGTCCCTCCAGTTCCAGGGCCTCAAGCCTGCCCTGTAAGGTACTAAACCTGTGAGTCAACTGCAAGTTTTCAGAATAAGGCAGTTAGCATGGCTCTAACTGGGCTTTTTAGTAAGGCTGACAGTATCTTTTGAGAAGAAGGCGAGAAGGGGTAGATGCCACACAAAGATCCAGCACAGTCTCACCAGCTTTTTCATCTGGGTTCTTGAAGCGCAGTGCCCAGCGCTTGCACCGCGCCGTCTTCTCGTGTGTTCTGGTGACCAGGACCATCCCATGGTCAGGCCCAGCATAATTTTGGTGCCAAAGTCCTGTTGCCTGCAAACATCAGACTCTTTTTTACGCAGCTGGAGCTGATTTCAGCATATCTGCTGAGTTGACTTTATTAGTGTTTTCCTCATCTTGGCAGTTCTACCACATCTCCTTATGGCCCCTAAATTCTGCATCCTTGGTGTCCACTATCAGTGGGCATCCTTCTTCCCAAGCTTTGTCAACCTCCCTCTGGGTCTGAGAACAGCGAAACGTGCCCAGCCCTGACCCTTAAAAAGACAATTCTAGCAACAAGTACTTTGCTTTTCTAACACCTGGACATCACTTCGAGCGTGTAGGCTGCTA